>VWZY01000024.1:388862-414063 GCA_013399075.1 Chloroceryle aenea
GACCTTGAACATTTCCAGGGATGGGGCATCTGACACCTCTCTAGGTAACCTGTTGTAGAGTTTCACCACCCTCATTGTAAAAGAGATCTTCCTTATTATCTAGATTAAATCTACTCTCTGTTTAAAACTGTTACCCTTTGTACTGTTGTAACAGGGCATGCTAATGTACTGTCCCCACCTTTCTTACAGGACNGCTCATCAATTCTATATCTCTCCAGAGAGAAGGATGATATGGGGGACCAACTCAAAAGCCTTACAGCAGTCCAGATAGATGATATCTATATCCCTTCCCTTGTCCACTGATGTACTCAGTCTATCATAGGAGGCCACTAAGTTGGTCAGGCAGGACTTGCCCTTGTTGAAGCCATGATGGTTGTCTTGAGTCACCTCCACATCCTCCATGTGCCTTAGCATAGAAGAGGAAAAAAACCTAGCAGGCTTAAAGGTTACTTACTCAGAGGAGAAGAGCATGAATTGCTATATTAAAAATAGTTGTTAATTTTTAAATCTACCTTATTATTTTTCCCCGATCTTTAATAAAACATATGGTATATTTAGTCACTGGTTTTGTGTTTTCTATTAATAAAAAAGAGCTTTTAACATGATCTAGTTTAATTTTACCATTCAATTAATGTAAAAATAATCACATATTCATAGGAAGAGGAGGCTGAATGCAATTGTTCCTGCTGTATAGATGCTACTGAAATGTCCATAGTTCTTGCTGCTTTGTACTAAAGTTAATGATGCTGTACAGTGGAGTATTCAGGTCTTTATAGGTGGCTTTTAGGTTTTAGCAGTGTTTTATTCACATTTTTTTTGGCATGTGAAATAAAGGCATTATAGTTTTTGTTAGGCACAGAGGCCACCTTGTGGTAGAATGTTGGTAGTTGTATTAAAATAAATGTAGATGGAATAATGAAGTCAAATTTGTTGCAATATTTCCAGTATTATTTGCAGTTTCATCATACATAGAAACATGATCATAATATACAAACATTCTGACAATATCTGATGACTCTACAGCAGAGTATTAATTTCTGAAGAAAAGGCACTGATGATGAAAGATATGATGCCAAATGTGTTAGGTCACTGAGAAAAGTGTGATAATGATTTCTGTTAATAAGAAGCCAGTTTAAATAAAAAAAAATAATCTTTATTTATAGAAAGAAAAGGTAAGGATGGTTATATCACAGTGAAGGGGTCAAATTCCTCATATATTCTGTCGTACAATTCAAAACTGATAATCTTACAGCATGAGACATTACTAACTATAAGAATCAAACTAATTAATATTATTCCTATTTGCCTTTTCTTCTGCGATGCAATTTTCTCATTTATTGGAGTGATTTGGAAATGCTGAAAATATATGACCTGTGAAAATAAAATACCCAGAGCAACAATATGCATCACAATTGAGATTTGTCAGCAAGACACACAGGGATTCTAAATAGTGTAAATACTAAAAAAAGTTATGATTCATAACTTTTACATTAATATTTAAAGTTTATATTATATTATATTATTAAAGTGGTTGTGGTGGGTTTGAAAGAGGAAAATAATAAGACAAAATAATAAGAGAAAATAGTAAGAGAAAATAATAAGCATCGAATCCACCAGAATAACAGTAACAAAAAAAAATGGGTGGACTGAAAAACAGGTAGACTTGAAGAAAGAGCTTTATCTATTGCAAGCACATTTCTGGAGTAGTAGGGAAATTGCATAGCTGTGACAGCCTGTGTAATCACTAATTGATATTTGTATGTGTAAATACCAAGGAATCATGTTTCTCCCATAACTGTGTGATTCACTGGTTCTTGCCAGCTACTTTGAGCCTTCAATAGAAATGTCAAGTTTAGCATTTAGAGAGAATTTTGGGGTGGTATATGGTAGTGCATTGCAATAAAGCAGCAGGTAATGTAAGACTGTAAATTAGAATATTCTTTCAGGAGAAACACAGTTATAAAAGTCCAGACCTGCTATTGCTTTGACTTTAAAACTTTAAGTTAGTGTTACTTAGCAATCTGGAAAGAAATGAATTTTTACAGATTGAAATACATGGCTAAGGAATGACACAAATGTACGTGTTTTGCTGTCTGTACCTTCAGTTCAAGAACTTAGTTTACTGAATTAAATTTCAAAGCAATACATTTTAAAACTTATATGAAGAAATACTCCTTTTTCCAAATTTGGTGGTAACCTGAAAGAAAACGTTATCATAGATGAAAGTGAAGCAACAAATCTGGTAAATTCTGGAAACAGATTGGATGTTCACATGTGGTAACTCTGAAATCTGCTATGACATTTGCAAGGTTAAAAAGTATTTACTGAGAATAAAATTCCAGGATTAATTACTAACAAACCTGAAAGTAAGAAGAAACTTCCTCTGTCCGTGCATTATAATGATCTATTTTGCTTTCATCTGAAGAGTCTAGTAGCTATTATTACTAGATGTAGAGTAATCCATATATCATGGAATGAATCATAAGATCTTGATGACGTATAGTGAATATTTCCTAGTGTTTAAAGTACATAGAAATATCATAGAATCATAGAATCATTTAGGTTGGAAAAGACCTTTAAGGTCATTGAGTACAACAATTAACCTACATATGATTTTATGTCCTTTGAGCATGGTGTGTGCAAGAAATGAAAGTCCTTAAAAACCTAGGCAAACTAGTCTATAATTCTTCATACCCAAATTTTTGGTGTCTGATTTTGACACAGATGAAATGTTCACTTTTAGCAAGCAAGGGCATTGCTATTATACTTTGCTTTAGTAAGGAGATTGGAAAGTATATGCAGCCCGATCTCTGACTGATATCCTTGTCTTGTGTTCATCCAAAATATCAAATAAATTCACAACTTTCAGCAAGAAAGAAGAGAAATTAGGATGTTAGTGGCCAGCAATTCTGTCAAGTGAACACTTTATTTTGCCACTTAAGACTAAGTTTTTCTGAAAGATCACTTCTGCCACTCTTCTTCAAATAGTGAGACAGGAGCTGCTGTTTATCAGCTGACCTTGGAAGAGTCTTTTTCCAGCAGCAAAGCAGCTCATAGAACTGGTGTGTTAAATTATCAGGGCACTTCAACTTAACAAGCTGAAGTACGCTTCGCCGAACAGGTAAACATAAAGCAAGCAATGATGTATTATCTTCTGAAAGCTCTTCTGCAAGCCAGTATAGCAAGTTGTCCCATAGGGCCTCTGAAGGGCAAAAATAGCAAATGAAGAGCATTATTCTTCTGCTATCTAAATCTTTCTTCCTTTGAAGAGCTTTCTAAAAGTGGAGTGAGTGAAATCCACAACTAAATATGGTTTGATTTTTACTTCAGTGGAAGCATCATAATTTCTTATTTCTAATTTAATTGTTGTTAACTGCACTGCAACATGAAGTGAATTTAGTCAAGAGCAGGTTCAGCAATTGTCTATATAACTTTTGGAACTGTGTGGGAAAAACTAGTAATAAAATAAAAGGGTTTAGACATTTCCTGTATCAGATATACCAATTACACTGGAGCTTTTCAGTACAAGATGAATCTCCTTATACACAAAATTATATGCTGTTCAAGCACCCCACCACAACAGTATCTTACAAGAGCTTTAGCATTTCCTGCTAAACAGATCACTTTGTCTTTTCCTTTGAATATCTTGTAGCACATTATTTTGATTCATGAATATGGCATTTTAAAATGTCATTTACAGCTGAAACAATTTTTCACATTTAAAGACATTAAACAGCAAATGTAATTATTATTTATATTGATATTAATATATCATACATGTGTTCTTACCCGATGAATCAGAAGATATGCTTTTTGTGCTTCTTGGGCGGTTGAGCAACTTCTCATGCTGTCAAAGAAAATGCATTGAGGAAAGAGAAATGACTAAAAGAGTAAGGGATGAATCATAGGATATGTGTATCAGCATTTAAGATTGGTTGTACATACGCAGAGTATCTGTGTCTCATTATTACAAGAAATGATTATATAAGCACTGAACACAAGAAGAGATTAATCTGTATCAAAGGAAGTTCAGCTCTTTTTTTTCCTGTTAATTACTGTAATTGTCCTTTTTTAGTGACCATGTCACTTTTGTGACACACATTCAGTTGTATTACCTGTCAGTTTATGTACAGCTTACCCTGCGAGACTTGCTCCAGGTTTATTAATTGAGATTTTTTTCCAGTTATGAATTAAGAACATGGAAATCTGACTGGATAAACTACTCCTTTTCCTGCTGGACATACTGAATCAGAACCTTGCTGATCTTATCTTAAATACTTTTCTAATACAGACTTTATGTATTACTTAGTATTTGGAGTGTTTGAGGCGTACTAGGGCACACAGCCATAAGTTCAATATAATCATAAAAGTTACCTATTTACTAGTGGTTTAATTTTTCATCAGGCATGTGCTCAGTCATCTTGGTAGGAGGTTTTAACGTGCACAGGATGCTCACAGTGTGCACTGCTTGGCAGTGCAAAACTATCCTGTGCTGTACTCATCTTGTGATCTGAATCTTACAAGCTTCTACAGCAATGATATCACTGGACATGCCCTAGTGTGAAGATAGCATAACATGGCTCAAGAACACACCCTCAAATACAGGGAATAAAAATCTCTTCCAGGAGGGGGCATTGTTTTTCTTCCAAGACTCAGTTTGCTTTGGCTTCGTTTAATTATGCATTTATGTTTGAACTTATTTTCATTCATTAATGAGAATTTAGCACCTCAAAGGTCTGTATGAGATTTTCGAAGTTATTGTAGATGAACTCAATTACACATATGCATTGCCTTGAATCTGAACCACTTTATGCTTCTTAATGTTAAAATAGTAGTAAAAATGATCAGAATTGAAAATGAGTATTGTCTAGAAATAGTGTAATAATCTTCCATGCATTAGATCTAAACCATTAAATCTGTCTTTAAAGATTAAATATGTGTGGTGAAGCACTAAATTCACCCACGGTTCAGCTGCACTGGCATGTGGTCCCACTGTTCTGGTTGACAGTGTAAGTGAAATACTCTTGGCTGTCAAAGCAGTTTTCTGGTCTGGGAGGCCCTGCAATTAGCTAAGCAACTGCCTTTCTGAAGCAGAGGATCACATGCTATTTTGCTGTTAGACACTCATTAGACATAAAACTTCAGCAGAATAATAATTTGATAATGCTGGTATGTATTACAACGATCTCTTTCTGCAAAGCATTCTGAATTCAGCCAGTAATACTAAAGTGCTCTGTCAAATGGTCCTCTCAGACATGACCAGAGTCTACTAGCATATCAAATAGGACAGACGGAAAAGGAGAAATTAACCTTTTAAACACTTCAGCTTAGTTTTGTGTGATTTGTAAGAGGGTGGATAATCTGGGTACACACATATACAAATGGCTTATATTCTTTATATTTACTGTTTCCACAATTCAAGAGAAATTTAGGTATTTATTAACAAAGTATTAGAAATGTAGTCTTTTCTGTTCTTCCCCTGCATTTACTGATGTTTGGGAGCAAGTGAGAAGCCCCTCAACAATGCTATAACTCAGAGTCAGCTAGTTCACAATTAATACAAGAGAGCCTTACTGTCTTGAGGGGAACTCTGTGAGCAGCTCTCTTAGTGTGAATAATACTATAAACAACCCATCACTATAAACAGGTCAGATGTGAACACTGAGCATTAAGCTTTGATATGCTTGCAGAATTTGTGGCCACTTAATTATTGCACTGTAGTAGTATATATGTGATAGAAACTAGCAAAATTGAGAGATCATTGCTTGAGTGTATGTCTACATGCATGAATGTAGTCAGGTAGTTCTAGGTACTTTGGTAATATATATTAATAGCATAAGCATGTGACTAATTATGGAGAGTGACTAATTATGGATAGTGCCAGCTTCAATTCATATTATATGAACATTAAGACAAGACTTGTACTTCAGTGAATTGGTAAACAGCAGTTGCATTTGACAGATGGCTGGTGTATGCAAAATTAGTGCATTAAATTTCTCCCGAACTGCCTTTGTTTCCTCATCCAATTTTAACTATTTCATTCTATTTCTTTTATGCATTAGAAAGCCTACCTAGATGTGAAAATATATCAGATTCAAAAATGTTGATCAGACCATGGATAGTAAAAACAGGATTGAAGTCCTCATATTAATTTTTACTGTCAGTACTTCCATCACTGTTAATAATTTTAGAACACATAATATGATACAGTAAGTAATTAGAATTTCCTTTTCATTGCTTTGTCATCTAATTACATCTGCATCATTATGCTTAATATATGGTTCTGTCTCTCTTCAGTCAGTTCCTTTTCTAGCTCAAACACATTTTTAACTGCTACAAATATCCTGTGAAAATGAGTTCACCTTTTGATTATTTTTGTATATAAAAAATATGTTATTTTATATTACTAGTTACACCCACCACTTATGAACATCATCATTTTTAGATCCTCTGAAAGGAAATATCAGTTTTCAGTTCCTACATAACAACCATAAATGTATACAACATTTAAATTTCTGCTGAAACTGCCTTAAGTGTTGTCATCAATGTGTTGTCTCTGCTTAGAACTACCCCATGTTTCTGATCACCCTCTTTGCTTCCTCTTCTATATTCTCTTTCTGAGTACTGTGACCAGAACTGCCACCACTTCCACACCAACAAAACACTTACATTTAAATTATCTATTTCATTTCCTAGTTGCTCAGTACTATCATATTCTGTGATTCTTCTCTAAGCATTTTGTATTGTCACCAGGGTTTTCACTTAAGTATTCAAAACTTTCTCATTAATATGTCAGCATGGATTTGTGGGGGACTTTACTAGTTATCACATTCCCTTGAGAAAACCAAGCACTTTGGCCTATTCTTTTTTTTCCCCTATTTTTCAGCCAGCAAACAAGCCAAAAGATTTTTTTTTTTTTAATTTTTACAAATTTTGTGAGTTTGTTCAATACATAATTCAGGTTTTACTTTGCTGGAAGAAGGTATGAAGAACAAAAGAATGAACAACATTGTAATTTTGTATCAATGAATGTTACATACCAACAGATAGTCATATGGGTGAAATTCCCATTGCTCTCTGTATTTATATAGCAACAGTAAGGTATGTTGTATTTCATTTACTAATTATTCACTAAGAAAATCAGTTTAACTGATGTTTTATAATTCTTCAAAAAGATAGTAACTGAACTAGATAAATTATTAAGGTATAATCTCAATAAAAAGAAATTACTTTAGGCATTATCAATTTTAAATTATTACAGTAGATGAATGGGAGACAGATAAAAAAGTATGAGGGTTCACCAGCTGTAGAAGAGCATAACACTTTGTGTGCTAAGATGACTTGCAACATAAGGCAAGATATTTTCATGCTTTTCTTCATTGTATAGCATTCTACTTCATTTTGCATAAGATAGAAAAAGTTATCAATATACAAATGTTTTCAAGCCTTTTTATCACTTTTTTTTTCCTGATATTTGTATTTAATTAAGATTCTGACTACGTTGAAATGCATCTCTTAAAATATATTTTCTAGAAGCAAAAGAAAAATCATTTGTGAGATGCTTCAACACTGATATTCTGAAACGATGTAATAACTCTGGCTCTTTAAGCCGACTTTTTGTACATCACACTTGGGTCCTCTGTGCTTGAACTAATTTGGTTGAAAGTAGAGACTCTACTCAAAAAACAGATGTAGAGAACATACTCCCAAAGGTTATCACTATTCCTGAGGTTTGACTACATTTCTAATTTACAAGCAATGATCATGGTATACACTCTGTTTATTTCCATTTAAATGAGGAGGATGCCTGGGTGCTACTCTGTATCCACATATACAGTATATTCTCACACACTTACACAGGCTGACCAGACTTCAAGATTTCAGCCACAATGGGAAAGAAGAAATGCAGCCTTAAATTTAATGAGATAAAAGGGATAAGCAGAAATATTTATTCTGAAAAGTCCCAGTAGAACATTGAAGGACAAATAACTGTAGCAGTAGACCATATATGCCAACATAAACCTAAGACTCTGGAAAATTACCTTTGTGGCTTAATAAAATTGCAGTTCAATCCTTTAAATCTTATTCTTATTATGCAGTAAGACTAAATAAAGTGGAACAATGGGATGGAAGCCAGGCAGATGGGTGGAAGAGAACTAAATACTGTCTAGAGTATGCCACAGATTTTTTTTTAGTTTGGTTAGTTTTTTTTTTTAGTTTAGTTTTTTGATAGTTTAAGGAAGACTGAAGTCAATTAAATTGAAAGAGAGAGATGCTACTGCTTGTCAACAGAGATTTAGAACAAGTGTTACTGTACATATATTGATATTAAAATGCATGCAAATTTTATAGCAGTCATCTAGCATTTTATACAATATAGGGGTCTGATACATAGGCTCTTTGAAAATATTACAATGTGATTTAACTGCAGGAATATTAAAGACTAATGTATGTAGCAGTGGCTTTCACCAGAGATGGAGATAATTGCCCACATGGCTGTATTGCTGAGGCTTATCAGGCATAACAGGAGATTCAGGAGATGGGAGAAATATAGGTTATGTGAGTCATTTAATGCTGCTACAATTTGCAATTATGAACTCTCTAGATAAAAGATACAAAAATTATCTAACTGAAAGTTAAGTAATAATTTCTCAGGACCATACCATTTGGGGAGAGCAAATGGGTGAAAAAATTCTGTTAATTTTTCCCATGCTCATGCTTGTATAAGGATCTCTCCCACCTGCTAAGAGAAATTCTGAGGGTGTTTGTACATTGCTGATGGATCAGAACTGCTCCATCAGTAACTCCGTGTATCTGTAAACCAAAAGTCCTAACATTAAAAAATTAAAATGTCAAATATTATCAAGTGAGAAACTCACCTTCGGTAATGTTAGTGCTAATTTACATAGAGGAGACTGGTGTTGGTATTCATCACATGGCAAGGATTGTTCCCATTTCTTGGTTATCATCTCTCTGGTAATTTTATAAAACAGTGCTGTTCCTTTGTAATGAGGTGAACTGTGGTTACCAAATTCATCCACTTCTTTAATTTGGAGCTCCAGCCTGGGTTTTCTTTGTGAATGAAAAATCAGCCTGTAGGTTTGTCCAAAATCTTTTCCATTGTCTGCAGGCCATACAAAAATTGCTTTGTTTTGTTTTGTTTTTCCTTTTTAACACTGTATTTAGATGTTTTGCATCTACAGTAATTCATTAGGGTGAGTCAAACAGAATTAGTCATACTTAATTCAGTTACTCTTTATCATTATTATTACTTTGTTTTGAACATCTGGTGTTCTGACATCCTGCCAGTGTGCTTCAGTAGTTGAAATGTCTTCACAGTTAGCTATGATAAGCCCTGAACTGTTGGCATAAGGAATAAGTCATGAAGGCTGTGCTACAGGTTGAAAAGTAAGGAACACAAAAGGTGATAAAGTACACAACACAGAGAGAAATAAAAATAAAATGAGGTTGTGAATGGAATTAGAAGTACATGCATTCTGGTTATTTATCCTGTCTATCTATAACAACAAAATGAATGAAGGCAGAGAGGTAGTTGCATTTTTAGGATGTGTCATTCCATATTAATTAATACACTAGATTTTGCATATATGAGCAGACATTCCTTGGGGGCGGGAGACTTCTGTTTTTGAAGAGTAATTCATACTTTAGGACAAATGGAGTTTTCAACTGGAGAGTCTATGTACAAACTGTTCAGAGGGCCCAATATAAATTTGTGTGTTCTTTCCAAAACTGACAGAAGAGAGTATATGTAAGTTTGGGTGAGAAATTTTCTGATGCTTATCTCTTTTCCCTTTAAGCAGGCCTCTGCATGGTGGCAGTCACTGCATGGAATTTTCAAGGCTGCTAATGCACATGGCATAATAGCTTTCTCTCATCACCTCAGTTCATAGTGTATCTCAGAAAAAGAAACATTTTGCCCTGGAATTCAGTGTTTAATTGCACTCACTTTAAAAGAATCTACGCAGGTGAAATAGCACACTATTTCTTTTTGTTTGGAAATCTAATTCTGAACAAACGTTCTTCAATTTAAAAAGCCATTGATGGAATCCTGCCCTTTTGAAATAAAAGATAAAATAATAGCTTTCTCTGACAGACCATGTTTTGCAGAATGACAGAGATTGGAGGAGATCTCTGAGATCATATTGTCAAACCGCTCTGCTCAGTGAACCTCACCTAGAGCAGGTTGCTCAGAATCTTGTTGAACTAGTATATTTTATTTTTCAGTTGGAGCACTTTCCCATGCAGTTCCATGTGCCTAAAATTTACAAGAAACAAATCACTGAAATAATGTGTTATGGTTAACTACAATCTGCTCATGTCACATACCATATTTCTGAACACCAGAGGTCATTGTTAATGTTTATCCTGGTGAATTAATTAATTACCTTACCTGAAGCAAAAATATTGCCTCTAAATCTAAAATGAATCTGCTCTCCTTCTCTTAATGGGAACTGCTGCGTAGGTTCTGGGGGACCAAAGTAGCCCTCCTTATGGAGATTCTGAAGTTTGCAGGTCAATTCTTTGGATGCAGTTAGCAAAACTACTATTTTATATGGGTTTTCTCTTTTCTGATACAGTATCACATTAGCCATTGTGCTACAAAGAGCTTCTTCCAGAGCCTGAGCAAAGAGGCGAAGATACGTGTTTTCCAAGAGGTATGAAAGGCGAAAGACCACAAACCTGTATTTAAAAAAAAAAAAAAAAAAGGAAAAAAAAAAAAATAAAAAGAANAATAAATAGTTCTGTCTGTTTTATCAACTGCTAACAATTTATTATGCAAAATAATACAGGACTCAAGCTCCAATTAACCCCTTGCTAACTTCTTTACATTCTTGTTTCCAACACGTGAAAGGGTGGAAATTTGCCTGCTTCTGTAGTGTAGACTACGTTGATTTTGTATCTATGACTCAAATACAGAGGAGTCTTAGATGAAAGTAAGTAAATATTTCATAATAAGAAATTCAAAAATATATTATTGTTTTGTAGTTAAGGGAGCCATTTTCAAATTAAGATTATTATCTGCATTTCCTGCTTTAAGTTTTGCATGTATTATGTTGTGGAGAAGTGGTAGTTGAAAAAATATTTAAACAAATTTGTATTTTCTGTAATTATGAGTAAAAAATCTAAATGACCTTATACTCCAAAGTGGAAAAAGTAGATGCTGGCAAGTTAATAATTGCTAGTGGATGATTTCCTAACTCTGCTCATGTCCATTGATCCATATATTTGGAGGGATATATTTCAGTAAATAAAATGTTATTAAATTATTCATACATTACCTTTCTAAATGCTCATTTAGTTCAAATGATACAAGCCCATTTCGTGCATTCTGGACAATAATATCATCAAACACCTTCCACCCTTCTTTGTTTCTGTAACCTAATAATTTCAAAGTATCACTGAGATTCTTCCCATTTTTTCTTCCAGAAGCACTCACAGCCCTGGAAAGCCAAGGAATTATAGAAAAAAATTATCATGAAAAAGAGATCCTGTGGAAATGATTAGCTTGTATTTGTAGCTCTGCTTTCCTTGATGACTGTGTGTTTTTACCACCTTGCTAAAAATATACGCCTGGAACTATATTCCTGAGTATGTAAGTGATATAATTGTTAAGACATTTTTTGTTTGTTTGTTTTTCAGTTCTCCAGAAAGAGGGGGAAAA
Source organism: Chloroceryle aenea (assembly GCA_013399075.1). Taxonomy (NCBI): domain Eukaryota; kingdom Metazoa; phylum Chordata; class Aves; order Coraciiformes; family Cerylidae; genus Chloroceryle; species Chloroceryle aenea. The sequence goes on from VWZY01000024.1 coordinate 400,546, forward strand.
AAAGGAAAAATAAGGTTTTCCAACTAAATTTTAAAATAATCTATCATTCACAGTAACTATTATGGGTTGTTTTTATCATTATCAGTCAGTCATCAAGGTTTAAATTCTCTAGAAGTAGAAATCTGAAAAATCCCCACCAACCCACAAGCAAATGTTACTCAGTACCATGAAAGAATTTAGAAAATAAGACATGACTGCTCTCTTTCAGCAGAGAAAATAAAAGGAGATTCTCTTGAAATGAGGTGAGTACTTTGATAATCACACTCAGAGTCAAGAAACTGTGGTACAATATGCTCTGGATAATTTATTCTAATGAATGAAATATGAGGGTTTCTTTAAAGGAGCCCATAACTCTTACACACTCCTCTCCTTATCAGTTATCTAAAACTGGATGTGAATAACCCATTCACCTTAAATGCAGACCCTGTGTACAATCTCCCAAAAAAGAAAATACTCCAGACAAGAGAGCCTAAGTATTTCTCAAGCACATAGCCTCAGCCTATGCTCAGCGAAAACTTTGGCATAATTTTCTAAGGAATATGTACAGAAAAAAGCAATCAAGCTATGGTCTTTTCATGGATGTGCTTTAACTGAGAATCTAAATTTAGACTGGTAATAAAAACAGATTCCACAAGGGTACTGCCACACAGTGAAATGCTTCTGATACAGGAAAAGAAATTTGAGTCTCCTATAAATTGACAAGTTCACCCTTCCCAAATCTGAAGTTTGTGATAAAAACAGATGTCTCAGTGACCAGTGTGAGTGTAGAGCTCTTTAAAACATGATGTGAGAAATTTCTCAGAAACAGAAAGCTAGAACATTGCCTGCCGTCTCCATCTGTACCTTGCTTATTTTCAAAGCAATCATAATCTTGGCATGTAGATGAATTTTTAAAAAGATAATGTTTAGCACAGTAGGAATAAACTCTTTAATGCCCTAAAACAGAAGTATGTCAAATCTGACTTTTGTCCTAAACTAGTCCCTACCAAGAAATCCCAGTAAGTCTTTCTGAACCTGGAGTTGCCCATGGTAGCAGAATTGGAAGTAAAATAAGCAAATTGTCAGTTCAGGTTGATTTTTTTTTTTCCTTCATGAGATAGTAAAAACACCATTTATTTTTCTGAGTGTCAAAATAGACGAGATCAACTTTGGCTGTTTTTTCCACCAAAAGATATTATCCATATCCTCCAGTGCACCATGGATATATTTTATTGAACTGCCAGTTAATACTGAAATTTAGAGTCCACATATCTTAACTTTTTTTCTCTTACAACATTCCAAAAGGCCTAAGTTTTAGACATTACGTAGTAAGTGCTTTTGAATCTGGGCCTTTATCTAGTGCAGCAGTTACCACAAAACTGACTTCCTCTCAACCGTTTTGTCATGTTTTGACTCAGATAGCTATTGGAATGTGTAGAATTAGAAATGAGAAAATGCTAAGGCCAGGGTAGCCAAACCACCAACTGGTAAAATAATGATCACAGACAATTTCAGATATGGTTATTCTCTTATGTTCAGTGTTTGGCATTGGTGAAAATGGCTGAATGTTTCTTGCTGAAAAAACAACACACATTTTTCATTCTGACTCCTGCTAGAAAGACACTGATCAGTGTATATAAAGATTATACATCAAATGCTATATGAATTTTCCTGGTGAAGCTATAGCATAAAAATTGTGGGGATTTGCTCTAGCATTTCTCACAATGTTTCTAGGTATAGCAGTCTATTAAGGAACTAACACATTTTAATACAAAGAAAAATATTAATCAACAACTGTAAATACATTTTGCTATTTTGACAATGCTGAATTAGTAGTGAAGCTGTTCTTACCGAGGATGGTATGCTGTAGCAACCCTCTTTACTGTAGCACTAACAGCTCTCACATATTCTGTTTCATCTCCTCCCTTTTTTTTTTCTGGGTTTGGAGGACAGGGTAGAGTAATAGTGACCGAGCTGTTAAATGGCTGGGCTGAAGGATGCTGAACATAAACCAGTGGACTAGTAGATACTACTGAGTGGTACATATCATGTCTTGCTTTCAGTGTTGAAACCAAGGATGGTTCAACTGGCTGAACCTAAATAGAGAAAGAAATCATACAATTAATTTTTAAATAAATATATCTTCTCTTATATGCCTGAGCTTTTACAAATTTATTCACCTTTTGGAATCACATCAGACTATCATAGAAGCTTTAGGCTCCATTCTGTAACTCAGGAACAACCCTACTAATGTATCAGCACTTTATACAGTGCACAACCAAGTGCTTGAAAGTCATCAAAAAATGGAAGCATTACTGACTAAAATATTTTGATTATTTCTTGCTTTGAGTTCAAATTTTAAAATTCTTGAGGTCCTTCAGATTTTCATAATTTTCTAAAGTTTTTCATATCTGTATTTTTTTCACTGAAAATTTTAGCTTCTTTGTATCCTCAGAATCAATGTTTTTATGGGGAAGGGAGAAACGCATTATAACTGAAGCAAATTTTGAGATTATTCTTGGCCTAAGACTAAGAGGTGCCTGCTAAAATGATGAAAGTCAGGTGAGAAAAATTGTTCCATTAACTTAAACTGTGGGACGAGCAGTTTAAACTTGGTGTTGATTCTTATGTCATTACTGAAAACAGCTTTATCTTCTGAATTATCAGTCAAAGGTGGATGGTTCTTTTTAGCTAGAGATGTTGACTACTGACAATATTATGTGGTTTTAACAAAGTTGACAGGAAGCCGTCTGCTGGGTATACAGGACGTGGAGTAGCAAACACTTTTCATAGACTTCTAATAATGGAACCGTTTACCTTTAGACATTATTTGCATCCTTGCTTCAGAGCTGATCAGATAACAGAGTTTTGGAACAAGTGTTTTGTATTTCAGGCTCACCTTTATCTGCATGAGTGCTGGAGAACTGAATGTTTCTGGATGGTAATGGAGAGAGATTCTAGAATCCATGCTCAGCTTTTGTGAGAGTCCTACCTTTGGAACGGTAAATGTTTCTTTCTTTAAGCATGACAACACAGAAAATACACCCAGCTGATAAATTTTAACTTCTGCAAAGGTTTCCTGCATAAAGAGAATGTTCAGTTAGAGTATATCAGAGGAAAAGAAATCTGTGTTCTGCAATGGATTAGCATGTTGAGGAGGCAACATGATTTATAGAGCAAGTTGTGAAATTAAAGTAAATTGAATATTTTTGCTACCTGGATGCCCAGTTATCTGTTGATATCTAGTCATCATGTGATGTCATTAATATTCCAGTGTATGATTGCAGTGAAATGAAATGTTTGTAAACTAGGTGATGAATCTGGCCCCAGTGCAATTCTTGTGTATTTGAAAAAAAGAACCATACTTTGTTCCTTTGAGATGGAGTTTGGACTCATATACACAGAGTGATCTTAATGCAAAATAATTCCCCTTAAGGTTTTACTTATGTTAAATAATGCAATGTATTGCACTTATTTACAAAAATTGTGAACCATTACTCAATCATTAGTACTGTGGGATCAAGCACTTGCCTTCAAATTACAAGTGGAAAAAAGGACCTTGTTAAACACTACGTTTCAAATAGAATTAGTTCTTTAGCAAGTAGGAAGAAAAATTCAATTTAACCCCATGTAGTGAAAAATATGGCTTAATAATGACAGCTTCACTTGTTTAAGTCCACGATGCTTAACTGGGAACCTGAATGGTGTTTCTACAATGTGTAGGTGAGAGGTTACCAACCTTATGATTTCCTTGGTACCTCTCCAGAGAAATAGGAGTTAAGTAGTTTGATTCAAAGTTCACATCAGTCACTTTCACCATAATCTCCCGATAATTTCCTCTGAATCTTGAAGTAAATGGGATTGCAATGTTGATAGGGAAAGGGATTGTTTTCTTGTAATCAGAACATTCAATACTGATGACATTGCTGACTAGCTCCTCAGAATCATCCACCACCAAGGAACTAGTGTCGTTGACTAATTTACACTTGAGAGTCTCCAGAGCAGCTGCAGGGGCTTTAATAAAACAAGCTACTTCACATTCATTCACACCACGCTCTTCCACTAGAAATCTGGAGAAAAATAATACAATAAATATATCATACAATATTTTGGGTGGGGTGGCATCTTGTATTTTTAATTAATTACTTTACTATAATGCTCTGCTACTTTGTAGCATCCATAAAAATATATGTTTATGATAGATGGGAAAATAGTGATTTTTTTTTTTTTTTTATGTCTAGATAGTTTTGAAACAGCTTAGAAATTATTATAAAACTTATTAATAGCGGTCCTTTTCTACTGATTTCCAGCAATTTGGGAATTATTTATGTTACTGGCTGTGACTTAGTCCTTCTCTGACATAAAAAAAAAATAACATGCAATCACATGGAAAGTTACAGTTTAGTCCAAATGGATGATCTTCAATGCACATGCTTAAGCTTTAAACTGCTATTATGTGCAAGACCATGTATGCTAATAAGCAATGTTTATTACATATATTCCTAAAAAGAATAATATGTGCTTACTCTTTGTCCATCCAGTGCCTAGATTTTTGTGTTTCTTCTGCATGATTCACAGAAAGTTTCACAGCAGTAAGATCACATGTTTGTGCTGTAGACGTGAAGGTAATTAGGTCATTCCTACAAGCCTCATGATTTATTTCCATTTTACTGTCTTCCATTTGCTCTGTCAGACTATGCTCTTCACTTTCTATACCTTTTGAGTGTTCTTTTACTACTACTGCCTTTGTTTCTTGTTCAAAAAGATTTGGAACAGTTCTCTCATAAATGTTTTTAAGTGTCTTGGGTAGAATGCCTTCTCCACGGCTTGTAAGAACATCTTGAAAAGCCATTTCAGGACACTTTTCAGTAACAGAGCTATCTTCCTGAGTTTTATCCTTTCCATTACAATCTTTTTTCTCTCTAACAGAGCTCATTAGTAGTATGCATTCACAATCTTCCTTTTTCATTAGAGGTTCTTTGCTAATGTCCTGTTCTCGAGCAGATATGTTTTCAGTTAATGGTGCAACAACATCTTCTCCCACAGTTTTAGTTTCACTTGGCTGGATTTTGCTAACATTCTGACTTTCCATCTTGTTCAGGGAAGAAGTTCTTTGGGATTGCTGTTTGAGACTGGAAGATGCTTGCACAGGATATATTGCTTCTCCTTCAGAACAACACACATCTATTTCTCTAGAAGGATTTTGGGCAGTCTGTATCTGAGAATCATCATCTTGTCTGCAGCTAGCAGCATAAAGTTTATTTTCTGCCTCTTGAAGGTGCGAGATGGTATTTATCAAATAATCCTTCACCTCCTGCAGGCAATCTACAAGTCTGTTGTGCTCTGAGACAAAAAATAGGTAACCAGTTGAATTTTGCTATGAAAGCGATGTAAAATGTAAAAACTCTTTTACAGGTACCTAATGAATTTCACCAGACGTCATAGTGCCATTCAATACACGAAGCACTTTTTTTATTTCCTAGCTTGCATTTAATAATTCTGCATTAATTGCTATTCAGTTTCAGCCAATTTCTGAAGACCTGAATGCAGACAAGTACATCTGCATACTTGTCCAAGTACAACTCTGTGTTTGTCAAAGTTGTCACCCTGACAACTCTAATGAACAATTTCCTAATGATCAGATACTAGCTAAATTCTTAATGACAATGAATCTAAATGATGAAATTGGTAAATAATAGTCAAATCAATTTGGGAAGAGCTTTAAAACTAAACATTGATAATATATATTTCCTAGAACTGAATCCTGCAAGGTTCTAATACATAGGTGTCTGACAAAGCTGTTATACACGGGCTCAATATTAAACATGCTTAGCAGCGTCGAATTTTTGGTATGGGGATTAGAGGATAACACAAAACCACCAGAACATATACAAGACTGAAGTTTAGCAGTTTGTAGCATCCAATTAAGGGAATGATGGAGATTTCTCTTCCTTATAACTAAAATCACTTTGTGAAGAAGGATGCACAAGAATCACACAATCACTATGTGCTGTTCATATAAGATTTTATCTTTAACCTATTTATTTTATAATCTGTCATTTTTACTATCATATGCCTTTTCTTAGAAATCCCTCCAGATATTCTTTCCAAGGTTTTCAGCTCTCCCTTCACTTTATGCAGTCAATTGCTAAAACTGGAACTCTGTCTTCATTCGTTAGGTATATTGCAAACTTCTCAGAAAATTTCTTCCTTATTTCTGTTTGCTACATGAGATCCTGGAAAGCTTTGTTTTGCAAGTTAAATCCAATGCGAATTAATACAGACTTAAACAGAAACTTATACAGAATGGTGTGCTCTCCACTTAGAAAGGATAGACACACAAGGGAACGACAATAGAAAAGGCTGATACAACTCTTACGGGAAACCACTAGCTTACAGTCACTGTTTTCAGTAACATCATATGAGATAAGTCAGTATCTCAAGGTTTTCAGCTTGGAAAATAATTTGAGTAAGAATGTTATCACACATCAGTGTGTCTGTCTATATAACATCAATGTGTGATGTTACATAATCTAGATAGGCCTTTCATCTCTATTTCCATCTTCTTAAATTAAACCTACAAAGAGTACAGTTCAGAATAAGATTTTTTTTCTTGTTGAACTCAGAATAAAAAGTATTTCTTTGCAATGCTTTCTCAAGTCCTTCTAGTTGGATTTCTGACTACATTAAAAAAAAAGAAGAGTCTAACACAATTTTGATATCTCTTTTTCCACTAGTAGTTCAAAGAAAGATGTAAATTTGTTCCAAGGTACTGCTGATTTTCCAGGGGTGTTTACAATAGCGAAGAAGAACGTCTAAATATTTTACCAAGGCTGAGAAATAAAACAGAAGTATTAGAAAAAATATAGCTTTGTTTGCATAGGAGGTTGTAAAAAGCCACTTGACAGTCTCACTGTAAGGCAAAGGTCAAACGTCAGCAAAACTGCCAAAATTAACCTGTTTCCTCCCTGAATTTTGACTTCTCAAAAAAAAAAAAAAAAAAAAATCAAAAATCAAAAATCAAACAAATCATGCAGCTGTTTACATTCCATATTTATCATATTTAAAGATAACAGGGTAATTCAAAACAACAGCATGTTCTTATGCTATGAGTATGTCTTTTCTAATACTGCAGTGCATAAAGCCAAGCAAAGACACGGCCTTGTAACTTTACACTACACAACTGTATCATGTAAAAAGACACTGTTTTCCATTCTGTTACAAGGTTAATGTCAAATTAAGCTTTCTTTTGTGTTCCCACCACCACCATCACTTTTCTAACACTTTGCTTTTTGTGCCTTTTTCATAACACAACTTTGGAATACGGTGGCAGTTTGTATGCAACTGTCTTCAAACCTTTTTACTGACTGCTTTATGGGAAAATGTTGGACAAGGAAAGATAATGAATGATAATGAATTCTTAGAAATCTGGGGAGGGCGTGTGTGTGTGTGTGAAAATAATGACCAAAAAAAAATCATATGTGCCATGACGTCAACAGGTCAAAGTTAGCTTGATCTTGGGGCCTGGAAGCAGGTCCATTTTTACAAAAAGATTCTTTTATTATTTCAGACACTTTATAAACCTGTAGAACAAAGACTCGTAAACTTGGGCATAGATAAACATTTCTACCTGGAGGTTTTTTTTCTCTGTATATGCATTATGCTGTTAGACCATTATTAATTGCAGAAATGTTAGTTTTCATTTTTACTTTGATGGTTGTTTAAGGTATTTCTGAGGAGAGTTGATTCAGTTGTCACAAAATGATCCTGGATTTTTCCAGGAATAAAATCTGTATTTGGTCCTCATAATTTAAATAAGAGTTTTATTATATCCACATCATTATTATAAATATAAGAAATGAAATTCGATGTGTTCACCTGTGCACGAAGATGGCAGAAGTCTTTTATTTTTATTGACATATTTTTAACTATGTTGTTACTTGTAGAGGACTGTAGATTATATACAATGGATTTACTTGGAGAGGTGCTGGCAGCAGGGGGCTGCAAGGGTGCCTCTCTGAGCAGAGGCTAGGGCTGCCCTGTGCCAGACATGCCTGGTTCCAGCCAGCTCCACAGTGGACCTACTGCAGGAATGAGCTGAGCCTGTCAGCCAAGCTGATGCTACCTGTGTGAAAATATATTTAAGAAAGGACAAGAACACTAGAGAATGTTAAGGAGTGATGAAAAATGTGTGAGAATAAGACCTGGGAACACCAAGGCTGGAGAAGAAGGAAGAGGGGCTGCTTCAGGCACAGAGCAGAGATTCCTTTGAAGCCCATGAGAGACCAGGCTGAAGCAGATATCCACTCAGCAGCCTGTGTAGAACGCCATGCTGGAGCAGGTAGATATTCCCTGAAGGAACTGCTGCCAGTGGAGAGCCCAGATTTTACTGATAGGAGCTGTAGGAAGGACCCACAGTGAAGCATGAAAAAGTGCGAGGAGGAAGCAGTGGCAGAGGGGAACTATTATGGACTGTTACCCCCATTCCCTATCCCCCTGAGCCCCTCAGGAGGGGGTGCAGGTAGATGAGTTAGGAATGAAGGATTAAGGTGAGCCTGTAAAAAAGGAGGGGTGGGTGAAAGGTGTCTTAATTTTTTGCCTTTGTTTATCACTACCTAATTGTAACTAAATTCTCTTTTTCCCCCTAAGTTGATTCTGTTTTGACCATGACAGTAAGTGGCAAGTAACTTCCCTGCCTTTACAACATTCCATGAGCTTTCCCTTCTTATTTAACCCCCCGTCCTGTTAAGGAGGGTGGGAGTAAGTTGCTGGATGGGCATCTGGTCTCTGACCAAGACAAACCTACTAAAGTATGATATATATAAACTTTAGAAAGAATTTTGTTTAGTTAATTTTATTAATCTTTTTTTTTTTCTCTCATACTGAGAATTATGAGTCCTATATTGAATCTCATGTAATAGACTCAAAAGCAGTGTATTATAACTGTTGAAATATAAATTAGTTTCATCTAATGAATGACCAAGCACAGAAATATTAACAAATAAAAAGTAAGGTACCCCAGCATCATCACCAGCAGAACCTAGCATCCAATACACCCAGTCCATTATGCTTACAGACAAGTCCCTCCATATTTACCTGGACTTGTAGTCAATTCCTTGTGTTTGTCATGGAGAGCACTCAGCAAGTGGCAGGTGTCTTGAATATTTCCTGTAAAATTCTCCAACTGCTGTCTAAGTGACATGCTTAGCTCTTTTGTTAGAAAGATCAGTCCAAGCACATACTCCACTATACCTTCATTATCCAGATTGCTTTTCAGAAACATATCTCTTGCTAGCAAATTTAGGTGCCTGATTTTTTCCAGGACTTCGTATGATTTGCCTGCAGGTGTAAAATTACCTTCAGTCATTTCCATTTTCTGTTCTGAATATACTACTATAGTTTTTTTCTGCTCAAACACTTCCACGAACTGTTGTCCTTGGTTCAGACTACTATACTGTTTAGTGTTTGTAGCCTAAACAGCATTTTAAAAAGTACTGTATTCCACACACATTGACAAATCAAACTCTAGCTCAGAAACTCTGCGTTGATGTTGACTATTAAAAAGTTACTAGGTGATAGAAAGGAGTGGCTCACTTGTAACTACAAGCAAGTTTTGCCAGGAGATGCCAATGTACACCATGTACGTTTAAGGGATGTTATGTAACTCAGTTATGCTGCAGTGACTTAAATTTCAGGAGCTCTGAGCAATTTCTCACTTCAGTGGCTGCAAATGATCAGAACATATGAAATCAAACTTAACTGTGAATTCGTAACTATATAGTCAACAAAACCAACAAAGTGTTTTCATTGCAAGTTAGCATTAAATTCTGTATGTCATTTGACACAATTTTCTGACAACCATATTTCATTTGTTGTTTGGAAGCATCAAATAGGTGGGACAGGTCCCAGCTGCTATGAAATCTGGATGATGCATTTTAATGATTTGTAGGTTTCAGCAATGTAATAATCTACAAATCTAACTTTGTAATTAGCAAAAATATTTATTGGCAATAGGCATTTAGAGAAACTTGTGATGTTTTCTGGGGTGTTTTTATATAATAAGGGAAGAAATGTAAAGAAACATCTAAAAATTCAAATAATTCATAGCTGAAATTTTGTTTGACACTTTGGAAGTTGAGAAGCAAACTTAGGAGAAAAACATAAGCTCACTAAACTTAACTGCTGCATCAAAAATTGACTATCATGGGGAAAAAACCCACTGCCCTCAAGAGTACTCCCATGAAAGTGGGCAACGATGCTTTTGCAGGGGCTCACAACCATGTGCTCATGATGACAACCTGGGAGAAAGTAGGACCAGTGCCTGGACAGGGCTCCTGTGCTCTTCATTGTCTTCAGTGAGTGAAATAAGAGCACTGATATCTCAGTGACAGTATTTGCAATGATTACCATGCCATCCATCAAGTTCAGGAAAGGAAGTTTCACCAGGACAGCAATGAAAACAAATGGAGGAACAGCACTGCTGCTAGTTCTCATCGTACTGTGCTAGGGTAGGACAGGCCTGAAACCCTCATTAGCAGAGTTCAGTACTGAGCTAAATCTGAAGTATCATATACACCAAAATATTTTATAGTTTAGGAAATGTACTACACAAATTGTTGGTACAGAGGCTTTCCTACTAAACATTCCTATTATGGCCCATTAAAATGCAGCTTTAAATAGTAATTAAAATGAGACTGTGATATAAAAGCATACTGAAAATTGCATCTAAGCATTGAAAGAACTAACAAGGTAACTTCAGCAGAGTGCTTTGAAGATGTAAAGCACTGTATAAATAATTGTATAAATGTTAAAACAACAATGAAAGATACAAAGTGTCTTTAATCAAATGTATGAGCTTAAACCAGCTGTAATTATTAAAATCAAAAGGAAAGTTCCTTTTGACTCATTATAGTTTGCTTGATTACACTGAAAGTGTACTGCACAGCTAACACAAAAAAGTATATTAATCATTAACCTATTTATCATTTCTGATGGTCCAGCCTCTTCACATTTCCCTAAAGGATTCCTAGTAAAATAGGAATGATGAAGAGAACATATACTTTCATGTGCAGAAAGTGAAAAATGTCATATTCCTACCCAAAAGATTTGGAATTTGTAAGTGAAAAAAAAACCCAGAATATGGGAGAAAATGCATTATTATCTATTTATTGTATAGTATTGCATAGACAGCTTCTTGGTGTGAATCCATATTGTTCCCCTAACTGTAGTATAGCTGGATTCGTTATCTCTGGTTCTTTTCCAGTGTGTGTATTTGCTTAGATTAGCTCAGACTGAATCAACTAGTCATGTGCAGATATGAGTTATTAAAAAAGACATTAATCTGAATAAAGCTAAAAGACAAGCTGTTTTTTAAAAAGTAACGTCTGTATGTGAAATAGATTACAGTAAATGAGCCTATTATCAGAATATGCTATTCACTGAATGTTGTGGAACTTATGAGAAGCTATTACAACTCACTGTTATAAGCACAGTTTTAGAAGATATGACAAGATCTGATCTATATTCATGTTGTTTTGCCATAAGCAAACTATTGTGTCAGTTGTTTGGTGGTTTGTTGTTTGGGTTTTTTTTGTTGGTTTGGGTTTTTTTTGTTTGTGGTTTTGTTTTGTGTTTTTTGTTTGTTTGGGTTTGGGGTTTTTTTGGCTTTTTTTTCTGTGTATGTCAAAAAATTATAGATCAAAGTCCTGTTTCTCTTAAGAGATGCTATCTGTATAAATGGTCTATGAAAGAAGACATTAATTTATAAAATATGTCTGTTTAAAGCATATTCAATAGAAGAAACTTGTCTCTAAGGCTTAACATTTTTTCAACTATCCATTAAAAATGAGAACAAATTTTATATTTGTCTTCTACATAAACATAAGTGAAACATGCAGAAACCCAAGCTTTTGTAAAAATATGAAGCACTATGTGGTATTCGGGTCTGCAATAAGAATTTATTGTAGAGGCAATTAGTTAAACTGCATTCTTACTGAAATAGTTATTACACAAGTGCTGCTGTTGGGAGACATTTGAATTTAAATGCACAATAATATATCAGATCTCATGACAGAAAATGAGGCAGTAGTGGCCATTCAAAATACAGTTGACTCTTCCATAATTTTTACTCTTCAGCAATAGTAAAGAGAATGTACACTAAGGTTGTCTGATGATCAACATTTGAAAGTATCTAAATTCAGTTATTCATATAGCAAATGCATACATTTAGTTAAACAAAAATAGGTCCCACACCCTATTTTAATTTCAGCCTGGTGTTGGACTATGAAAACCTATTATTTGTGATATTTTGCTACTAACTCCCTGTTTCTCCTTATTTGAAGAATGGTGATAAATTATATAAGTGGTATTACTTAATCTTTGATGATATATTGTAGATAAACCTACGATTTAAGGCTTGCATTTATGTACCATACTGGCAGGTATTACAGAATTCTTAAGTCTTTTGGAACAATTTGACATTTTTTAGCTTGATACAAGCTTTTGCCCAGAGAGATCCAATGGCAGTGGTAATTTTCAGAGCCCCGCATGCACCCATGAGCCAGTCTCATCTGGTGAGTGCAGGCGATTACCTGAGCCATGTTTAAAGCTTTCTGAATGCTGCATATTGTGAAACTAAATGTTACTGAAATGAGTAAAAATATAACCAGAAAACATGAAGCATAAAAAAGTAGAGAATATGAGTCATTCAGAAATATTACAGAAAAGTGTATTTTCTGAAAATGTATGTCTCCCTATATTTATATATAGTCTATACTGAAGAAAATGAGCTAGGGTAATAGATGACATATGTGAAAGTTCTTTCAATGCAATACGATGAATAATCTAGTGCAGAGGTTATTTAAATAGAATTTATATCATCCAGTTAATGCTGTAGTTTTACAATCACTTTAAGCTGTTACTTTTGTGAAGCTAAATTCAACCTGGATTAGTTATCTGAGATGGTTTGCTATGCAGCACACCAGCCACAAAGAGGAGATTGAGATGGCAGGAATAAGCAGGTTTCATAAGAACAATATTACTCCATTTTCCATCAGAGTCAACTTTAACAGTGAAATTATTTAATCTTTGAGCTTTTACTACAAAATGCTGAGCAGAAGATAAAAAGACACATACACACACAAAAAGAGACACAAAGAAAAACAGCTCTGGGATATTGTAACAAAAGAGATTCACAGATTTGGCCACTGTGGAGTCCCAGCCTCCCTGGAAATCCCTGCCTAAAATATGTCCTTTGAGAAAGAATCAGGCCCATAGGGATAGGATGAAGACACAAGATACTGTGTTTATGATTACATATGGACACCACCTAATTAGTCTTACGGTAAAAGACTCACAGGAAAAGAGATAAGGGTGTCCAACAACCTGATTGGATAAACAATGCCGTATGCCAGGATATATATACAGGGAAGATAATTAAAATAATTAAGAGACAATGTGTAAGAAATTAAAGTTCAAGAACAATTGTCATAGCTGTAGAATTGTTACTAAATTTTATAATTTCAAGTGTTGGATTAAATT
>VWZY01000024.1:451589-477409 GCA_013399075.1 Chloroceryle aenea
TTTTTTTAAGAAGAAAGGAGTGACTGGGTTAATACAATACTCAATGCCTTGAAATCGCAGTCTGATAATAACTCTCAGTCTCGAACTTCTGTCACCCCTGAGAAAAGTGGATATCTTGAGCTGAAAGGATACAAAGCAAAAATCTTTATTCTACTTCAGGGGAGTACAGTGTGGATCTGCAAAAATGAGCAGGTAAATTTTTCTTACGCTTTTTGTGAATGAATGCTTATAAAGATGATTTAACTAGTGAGTTAGAAATTGATGTCTCTTTGTGAATAGGTGCATTTCAATATAAATGCATATCTCATTTTATGTAGAACTTTATTCCTGCAATTCTCAGAAGGTTTCAAAAAGCAAGCAAAGTATCATTATGTCTATTGAACAATGGAAAAAATGAATATATAGTGAGGTGAAGTGAAGAGCTCCAAGTGTCACAACAGGTTAGTGGCAGGGCTGAGATTAATTCACTCTTAAAATGTGTGCCATAAGCACTCGGCTAAAGCTGATCTTCTTTGTGTTTTTAAGAACCTAGATGGGCTAGTTTATATTGTGCACTGTAATAGTTTAAACAAATACAGTATTAAAAACAAGAAGTATGCCTATCATTTCAGCAAGAAAACCTCGGGCTTTTTACATTGTTTTGGGTATGACAATAGTATGATATAAAATTGTTACCTGTGGAGCGCTTGGGGATGCTGTAGATAGGGGGTAAACAGGAATAACTGGCTTCAATGAATGACTGAGTGAACTAGTGGAAGAAAAATCTATTGCAGGACATTAGATGGAAGATATTATTTCTGTGTGAGGAAATTGATGACCCATGTGTATCTGCAACCTGAGAGGGCATTTGGAGGAAGTGTTGTTACATGCTGGATTTGTTCTTATTTTCTCTCTAATTTGTGTACAGGCAAACACCTGTTTCAAATGTGAATGGTCTCTCAGTAAGACTTGTTGCTTTGAAGTTGATCTCACTTCCTTTCCTGTTACCCTCTAAAGTGTGAAATTATGTAGATGGGCTTGAGGGATCACATGATGTTCAATATTAGATCTTACTGTTCCTTCCCAGGGTACGGCAGGAAATTTGAGAATGAGAAAGGCTTTTATTTTGATTTTTTTTTTTTTTCTTTCTTTTCCCCCACCCTTACAGTGCTCCAAGGAAGTTTTACTTGTCAGATACATTCTTTGAAGTCAGTTAACAACCAACCAATCAAAAACGTGGTGCAATTTAGGGATTTAAACTGTTCTGTAGCTATAATAAAACGCCACAAATGATTTAGATATGTAATATTTTGCCAGAAGTGTATTGGCTACATGTTGTTTGAATTTAATCCTGCAGTATGTGTTTTGATAAATGAACACCATGGAGAGAAACTGGTCTTCATAGTCAGGCACAGTACTCTTTTTAGCTATACTGAAATCCTCAGTCTTGTTTATTGTAATGAATAGGTGACCTGCCCCTGGAGACTCTGTACTTTGCTAAGGTTTTCTTGCATTGTTCCAGTGAAAGGAATGAAGTCGAACAACTTATTTTATGGTCTGCCAGTGAAATGACCCACACTGTGCTATAATGCTCAATGTTACTGTTCTGTCATGGGGTTTCCAGGTATTTCATCAGTGAGAATCCCTGAAATGCATTCTCACCAATGAGAGCCCTCTCTTTGTAGGTTTTCATTGTAATGAGCCACTTTTATCTTCAGAATCAATACTGTATGTATCTCATGCTGCTGAATATTTTTGAGTGCTCCCTTGTGGATATTCTGAGCTTCTTGATTAAGGGACAAATGTGGTATTTCAATGAGGTATACAGACTTGTGGAGGAATTTCTCTTTCAGAGTGCTAGGTCATTTGATTCTAGTTAGGCCCCTTTTTAGAGTCTTAGTACCAGGCATACAATTTTTGCATTCTTCCTTCTTTCTTACTCTACCTGCATACACCTATTGGGTACATCTTTCTTGCCTTTAGCAGTCCTTTGATCTTTCTCTGTTGATATGGGGCACTCCCATGTCTGCCCATTATGGTGAATCAGTTTTTCTGACTGTTATGTTAAGACCAGACTGGTAAGGGTTCTTGGTTGCTCAGTTATATGTTATCAGGGTGCAGATTATGACTATCCAAAATAATCTGACTGCTTCTCTCCACCCCCTCACCCCTGACAGTACCCCATCCCCCCACAATCAATTTTCTTTCTTACAGATTTTTTTAAAATATTGGTTTATGTTCACGTATATGTTTGTTCTATTGCCTTTGTGGCTGTGTGGTAAGTTGTATCATCTCCACCCTTTCAGAGTCATTGATTTCAGATTTGCTTTAACTGATCATGAAAGCAAATCCTTATACAGCCTTTCTGATAGATGCATATTCCCTTCTACTACATGGATTAGATTAGGTTAGATGTTAGGAAGAAATTCTTTACAGAGAGGGTAATCAGGCATTGGAACGGCCTGCCCAGAGAGGTGGTGGAATCACCATCCCTGGAGGTTTTTAAAAAGAGATTGGACATGGCCCTTAGTGCCATGATATAGTAATTGGAGTTGGATCAGGGGTTGGACTCGATGATCTTGGAGGTCTTTTCCAACCCAATCTATTCTATGATTCTATAATTCTATGGATGCTTTGCAGAGATCACTGACTGCAGTGCAGCAAAAGGCAAACAGAAATCAAGCCCTGAAACAGAATGAAGGTTAAACATGCTGCCAGCTTGTCAGCTCCTTCTGTTGTATGAATATTACAGAAGCTGGTGCAAAACCAGCTTCTTCCCCAACCTTATTAACTTAAAAAATATCAAATGGTCCTAA
The DNA here is from genome assembly GCA_013399075.1 of Chloroceryle aenea. Classification (NCBI taxonomy): domain Eukaryota; kingdom Metazoa; phylum Chordata; class Aves; order Coraciiformes; family Cerylidae; genus Chloroceryle; species Chloroceryle aenea. Next base: position 454,385 of record VWZY01000024.1, read on the forward strand.
GAGGTTTCTTTTCAGATCCTCCATTTAAACAATTTCTCTTCATGTGATTTCTGGTATTTGGGAATCAGAATAAGTGCTTTCTATCTTTAAGCATTCATAGTCTGCAGTTCTCCTTGTGGTACCTCTTGTGTTTTATTTTCGAGTTGAAAACAATTATTTTTACCGCAGCACTGAAGAAACACAGTAATACAGCATCAATCCATTAGAGGGCTCTGTTGTTCTAAAAATCTTTCCCTGTCTCAAGTTTGTACTTCAGCCATTAATTACCAGGCAAATATGTCCAGGGATGTTCTCAAATCCTGTTCATATTGGAATTCACATCCATACTAGAACAACTCCCAGAGAGACTTAGTGGGGTTTATTATAACTGCAGTGCTAAAAGGCACCTATTTAGACTTCTTGCAGTGTTGAAATGAGATTGGCTCAGGCTGAATCATTGATTTCTATTAAACTTGATAGAGGAGAGTCCACTGTTACTTTAAAAGATTTTTCTTCATTGTTAAAAGCCGAGAAGATCCTAAGCCGAATGACAAATCCTAACACAACCACTGTGAACTTTGCGAAGTTCAGATTGAGATCAGAGCATCATGTCTCAGGCCCATTTCTAGTTAAAAAGTGATTGGTTTAGCTTGAGCTTCTGGCAGTGATATAGTGTTAGTATGAAACCATCAATTTTTTTGACTCTCCATGTAGTGCGAATTTCTTAAACTTCCTCTCTGGAGCAAAAGTGAAAAATAGATTGTACAGAATCAATTTGTTCAACCTGCAACTTGCTGAAATTCCCATTTCTGTTTCAGAATCATTCCTGCTTAAATAAAAACACGTCATCTGAACCTTCATGACTGCTCAAACATTGCCTTGAAATGCCAGTCTGCTGTGGTGGTGCCAGTGATAACCTCCCCTCTGTGACCATTAGAAAGGCTCTAACAGATGCTTGCCTTGTCTGCTATGGTATAAAACCTTTGTTAGGGTATATTTAAGATTCACTGGTATCTAAAGTCAGGGAGGGCCTCGGTGTCACAGTGTTTCCACTAGAATTTGGCTTTCATAAGGAGAATTCATGATCCTCTTTTGTTGGTGCTTTGGGTGGTTCTGAAATAGATGTATTTACCTGGGATATTTGAGGAAGCTTTGCCAATGATGAAGATTGGGAAATGGTATGTATGGCTGTGTGCCATAATTATTTGTGGCTTTTTTCCTTCATGTATGACTTGAAGTTAAAGCTTGAATATTGATGAGTATTCCCCCTTTTATGTGCAAGCAATAGTATGTATTACTTATTGAAAATGTCTTGTTTCATTTTGGCTCAGTGCTCTTATTGATTTGAGAGGGTTCTTTGTTTTGTTAAAGGTTGAAATGATTTGCTCTGTAGCAGATGGAAATGTTTATTCATGTGGGGTGAACCAGTAAAAGAGTGCCTAGTAATTTTAATTTCCTCTCTAGTGGTAATAGTGCATTTAAAGCAAAACTGGACAACATCAAAAGATGTATTACCTAAAGAGGCAGATGATAGCAAAAGGTACAATAATGTATAGAATCGATAAGGGAATAGATGGAAGGACAAGTCAAAGATGATAAGTTTGAGACTGACATTCTGAAAGAGAGGAAGCAATGTGAAGGTCAGTGGAGGAAAGTGTAAAGGATGTGTGCATGTATCTCTGTGCATAAGAACAGAGATGTGGTCTTATCTCTGTTAAGAAACACAGAATTAAAGGGGAGTGCTTTGAGCAAGTTAATCTAGTTAAAGGTGTCCCTGTAGAGGGCTTGGACTAGGTGATCTTTAAAGGTCCCTTGCGAGCCAAGCTATTCTATGTTTCAGTCAAAAACAGTGCCAGAGGTTATGTGGTTGGGATTCAGGGGCAGATTCAGAAGTCTGTGATGTCGGTATACAGCAATAGGAATTAATAATGATCCTCTGCAAGAGGATTGTAGATTAGGAAATGTTCTGTTTTTCCCTGGAGGAAATGCAATCTCGATGCATAATCATGAAATGTGATGGACGAGAAAGAAACTTAACAAATTGAAGCAAAGGATCTGTTAAGTACAGTAGAAGTACTTAGAAGTGTCTGACAATGGAAGGCAAACAGAGACAAGTAGTTAAATGAAATCCTGAAGGTGAGTGGTAATGATTGTTTTGTCATGCTAAAGCAACACGAGAAAGCCTTTTGAATTGTATTTAGGTTCTTTGTTGTATCATTGTTTTAGTATTTTTGAATACAAAATGAATCTATGGTGACGGCAATAGCAGTATGAAAGAAGAGTGGGGGAGGGGAGTTGAATATTAGTTGAGTAGAAAGCAAAATAGTTGCTTAAAGATTCTGAGATCTAATGAGGAATGCTGAGCAAAGCAACTAGACAGTTTTGGAAAGGAAGCTAGGAGAAAATGTAGAGGCTTAAAGGCAGTAAAAGAAAGTGGGAGGAGAACTGGGAAGACCTTTCAGATGGTGAATAAGCTGGCAAGAGAAGTGCCTGATATGCACAGCAGAAGCTGGAATTACTGAGAATGAAAACCCAAGAAACTGTTGTCTTTGTTGTTGAGTTTGCCCATCCTTGTCCCACTTGCTCCAAGGACATGTCTCCTTTTGAAGATTTTTGTGGTGATAAGGTGTTATTTGTAACAATAACTGGAAAACCCTCTAAAGAAAGCTCTTTCTTTAGAAGAGTTCTCTGCTTGATTGCTGGTGCAAACTATGATCAAATGTGTTTACAAGCAGACAAACCTGGCAGCTCATATTTGGAGGAAGCAGAAAAACACATGACTATTTGTCCTTCTTTGTCCTTGTTTGGTTCATTCAGACTTTATTTTTTACTTCAGAACGATACAAATCTGTTGCAAGATGTTAAAAAAAAAAAACAAAAAAAAACAAACAAACCCTGAACAATCAATAAAAAAACCAAACAAAACCCCAACACCAACAACATCAACAACAAAAAAGAAAAACAAAACACCTCAGAAATATACGAAATATATAGGAGGGGGAAAGATTAATGTGGAGAAGTGTTTTCAGGTAAAATATGCTGATATGATGGCAACTTGAAGAGTGAAGCAAATGATTCAGCCTCTTCTAATTACACAGAATCACAGAATGTTAGGGGTTGAAAGGGACCTCTGGAGATCCTCTGCCTAGATGGTTCTAGGTTTGCCTAGATCAGGTTGCACAGAAACATGTCCAGGTGGGCTTTGAAAGTCTTCAGAGAAGCAGACTCCACAACCTCTCTGTGCAGCCTGTTCCTATTCTCTGTCACCTTCAAAGTCAAGTTTTTCCTTATGTCGAAGGAGAACTGCTCATACTGGAGTTTGTGCCCATTAATGCAGTTGTTTGCATTAAGCTGTAGCTGGGATGATAAACTAGGGTTGTATTACTCATTTAACGGCAGTTCCCTGGCAAGAAATTCATCCCAGTCTTCCACACACAAACTCATGGCAAAGATCAATCACTGTGCATGACATCAGAAATGATTAAACAGGAAATAACTTCAATTCTGTAAGAAAGCTTAAAAACTTCCTTTTTTGCTTCTTGTGCAATACAGACTGAATGATTACAGAAAATTATGTAGGGGAAAGTTTGTTGTTCTGACCATTATTTCTCTGGTTTTACACTAATTGCACCCCTATTCCAAAAAAAGATTTTAAAATGTATTTAAAAGAACATGTCATTAAAATAAGGTGGTTGCATCAGACAAGAAAAATGTGTCAGTGACTGCCTTTACAGGGAAGATACAGATTTTATTCAAAAATAATTTGGGGGGATGTTATTCAAGGTTGTTGTAAATACTATTACAGAACATGGAGAAGAGCATAAATAGGAATTCTATCACAGAAAACCAAAAAAGTTAAATTCTTCTGTGTGCAGCTAAACTTTGACTCTGTAAGGATTTTATTTTTCTTCATTTGTTTTTTGATATTAAGATTTCATTGAGATTTAAGTACACCAAAAGCAATCATGAAAGATTCTCTAATGCTTCTACAGTGATCAAAAGCTTCATGATTCTTTTGACTTGGGGTGAAGTGTAGGGAAGGAGGAAGAAAAAGACAAAGTTATCAGCTTCTCAGTAATGTTCAGACAAGCTTTCTGAATGACTAATATGTATGCAGCCAGCTACCTTGATCACATAAATGTTAATACTGAAGAAAAGGAGGATTCGTTTGAATACTATGAAGAAAAAAGATTTGTACAGAGTGACAAAAAAAAATGAAGAAGGTTTTAGGTCTACTTGTCATTAGGTTATAATATTATTAATACAGTGTTGGGGAAATCCATTTTCCTCTAAGAGTACTGGAATTACCTGAGAGCATTATCTATTTCTGGATGTTATTTGCATTTAACTACTACTAGCTTGGCTTTGTATCTCATGGTAAAATAATCTATTGCATTTAAAGCCCTACATGGAGGAAACAGATCATCATTATGTGTACTTTCATTTATATTGGTAGGTCAAGTCTTCATTTATTTGTTTATTTTAAAATCACATAAAGAAGTTATTTCTGCATTCAGTGGACCTGAAAGAGCTGGAGTTGTTTAGTCTGGAGAAGAGAAGGCTTAGAGGTGACCTCATCACTCTCTTCAACTACCTGAAGGGAAGTTATAGCCAGGTGGGGGTTGGCCTCTTCTCCCAGGCAACCAACAACAGGACAAGGGGACATGGGCTTAAGCTCTGCCAGGGGAAGTTTAGGTTAGATGTTAGGAAGAAATTCTTTACAGAGAGGGTAATCAGGCATTGGAACGGCCTGCCCAGAGAGGTGGTGGATTCACCATCCCTGGAGGTCTTTAAAAAGAGATTGGACATGGCCCTTAGTGCCATGATATAGTAATTGGAGTTGGATCAGGGGTTGGACTCGATGATCTTGGAGGTCTTTTCCAACCCAATCTATTCTATGATTCTATGATTGTGTAACAGTGCACGTGCATATATATACATATATATACACTTAAACAAAAGAGTTTTCTCTTTGTGTGTGTGCAACAGAGTTTGAGATAACAATGAAATTGGAAGAAAAAAGGTTTTTTTCAAGAACAGTTAGATTTTTTTCTTTCAATAGCTCAATATACTGTGGAATTAAATGCAGCTAGAATGTTATTTTACACCTACCTGATTCCTGTTTAATTGCAAACATATCAGTCAGTTCTCACAGAAGTCATGCTAAAAAACTGCTAACTAGCTTCAGTTTGCGTTTTCTTCTGTGAATAGAGGACAATGTAAAACACATTTTTCCTTCCCATCTGGTACTTCTATGCATTTGCCAAGCTTGGGACAGGAGTAACTATAAACATATCAGTGCCAACACTAATGACTTTTTTCCTCAGACTGCATCCTTCAGGTATTAAACTAATTAGTATAGTTGAAATAGTAATGTTTACATAAAGTTACAATGCTATTACAACAGTGAAGAGCAGAGCTTTCCTGAGGTAGTGTAGACAACTTATCCTCACTAAGGTGTTCATTCCATAAACTTAGATAGGTACAAACATACACTATGATAGTGTATGTGAATTCCATTCCCTAATAAGTTAAAAATACCGTGATAAATGATTACAAATTTTTAACTATTCAGCCTATATCTTCTGTTTTCAACTTGCTATTTTTGAAGTCTGTTACAAGGCAATTAGCTAAACACAGTTTATGAATTTAAACTTTAATTGGTGTGGCTCAGACGAGTAATGTCACAAAAGGACCTTTTTGTTTTGTTACGTTGCCTATATGATAAAGAAGTAAGCTGTATGGATATCTTTCTGTGAAAGCTAAACTTTAACAAAGAAGTGGGACTATTCTTTTGTCCAGTCTGAAGTGAAAAAGCAGTACTCTTGAAGACCTTAGGATATGCCTCATTTATGATGAGTATGGTCAGATGAGCACTGGTAATCACATTATGATGATTAAAATGTTTTCCTTCTTTGCAACGCTAAATAAAATGGATTAGAATACATCAATGGGAGACCAAAGAATATATCTGCAATTCATTAGTGTGCCTTGTAACTGACACTGTAACGTCTAGAACCCTAGGCACTTAAAAGCAGATGATTGATCATAATGCATTTAGCTTGCAGAAGCTAAATAAGCAGAAAAAAAGTGTTTATAAAGAAAACTGTTTTGGCATTTATGGATTTCTGTTGTTACTTCATGATGATTTACAAGAGTGGGAGGTCTCGCTTCAATCTCTGTTGAAGGTCATCAGAGTAAGAACCTTTGAAGTTTAAGAACCTTTGAAGTTTAAGATGCTTAGAATTTGTAGTTGTCCCCTACATTTTTTTTTCCTCCTTTATTTCCTTCATATACTTTCACCATCCACCCTTTTTTGTAACAAACAATTAAACAGTGCACACTTGCAGCAGAACTGTTGTCCTCTGCACAGTGTGCATTGGAAATGTGAGCAATGTCTTTGCTGGCAGTGGAGAGAGCAGGTCGGAGTTGCTATTGGACTATTAAAACAATAAACTTTCATTTGAGCTCTCATGAGTTATGAAAAGTGTATAGATTAAAATAAGCATTATAAATATGATCCTTAGAATACTGAGAACTTCAATGTCATTGTGGCTTAAGTGACATTTTAATCTTTTGGACCTTAAATTGTTTTTCATTTATGCTGTTTTCTTTGTGTTGTTTGGAGCAGGATGACATTGTTCAGAAAATAAGAAAGCATTGTTTTCTTCGCTCCTCTATCTTGTATCTACAAGCTTTATTATAAATAAATCCACCATCCTTACAACAAAAGGAAGGATATTTATTATTTACAGTATAGTAAGAATGTGGGGAATACCCCAGTGTGCTTTCTCAGCAATAATTTCTGTCCCTGGCTGATAAACTGCTAGGCCAACAAATTTGAACTTAATCAACTCAAACTGAATTATTGCTTCATGAAACACTTCAGTGCCATTGTTATTAAATGAATTTTTCCCACTTAAATATTTTGCATGGAAAAAAATCTTTATTGGAGATGGTGTGTTTTAAAAATCGTTTATTAAAAATCCTTATCTTATAGATATTCCCATCTCAGCATATGGATCAGACACTCCCCCCTGCCCCCCCACCAAAATATCCTCCAGAATGACTGATTGATTGATGCCTAACAGTTTTAAAGAAACATTTGAAAAATGTTGCATTCACGGAATTGTAGTAAAAGTCAGGCTTTGTTATCTTCTCCTAAGGTGGAAGGTTGTGAAAATAATTGGCAGTGGGAAGCTAGACAACCATGTGAACAAGCCTGGACAGTGATGGAGAAGGAAAATATATTCAGCTAAATACTAGATAAGGTGGAAAACAATGATTCAGGAAATAAAAGGTGGAAATAATCTTTGTATTTTAAGTGAAGTCTAATGACATGACATTAGTATGTTTTGAGCTTTTCAAATAACTTAGTTGAGGATTGTTTTTGTCTTCTGGGGACTTTTATGTTGTACTTCTGTAGTATTTCCAATTAGATACTTCATTTGAAGTCGCTTCAGGGGGAAAAAAAAATTTGAGACAAAGAATGGAAAGGCTGATGAGTGTGTTTTACTCATGGAGATAAAAATTTTAATTATTGACTTTGGGAATCCTTTTGGTCATTCTGATACCTAATATTTATTTGAGCATTGCAACTCCTGTCCGTTTCTTTTAGATGAATTAGGTTGGTAAAAAAAAAAAAAACAACACACAAAAACACACCAAAAAACAAACCAACAAACATTTGTTGTCCATTGGATGTGAGTACATTTTGGTTATGGCAAAATTGTCTCTGTCTTGTACCGTCAAAGTTTTCAAATGATACAAACTTCTGTACTCCATAGCTAGGCATAGAGGACTATCCAATATACTGCATTTGTCCACCTTTATACATGTCTACACTCCAACACCAGTATGCAGAGCTGCACTAGAGATACGTGAGTGAGGCTTAAAAAAGGTCTTGAAGCAGTGTGATTGCTCTGGTATAATTAATTTGGCTTTGTATACTTTTTGCTGTTTCAGAATCAATTGGTCCAGCAATTGTTAGAAAGGCTCTGCAGGACATTGTGTGATGATGAGAGGTGTGATATTTTTTTCCAGTCAAGGGCTGTAATTCCTTGCCATGGGGTAATAAAGAAGTTCAAAAGCAGATAAAATGACAGTGGTCAGCAACAGCAGCTCAGTTCCTGCAACACAGGAGTAATTGCAGCCCATTATTACAATTGCCTTGCTTCTCTTCCCTGAAGGAACTGAGCAGCTGCCAATTTACTAGGATGCAAGAAAACTGATGAGCCAGGAGATGGGAGTCATAACAAAAGTTGAGAAACTGATCAAGGCAAAATTCTTTAGTCCTGAGTAAGGAGGAGAGGAGACAGTGCTGACTGGTTATCACTGATGCCCAAGTGGGAGATGGATTCTGACTTCCAGTTTGGTTTGTTTCACCTTGCATTTCTTTTTCTATAAAGAAAATCAAGGGGGTTTCTAAGCATCTTTTGTATTGCTTTGTTTAAAACAAACCAACCACACAGAAGAGGTACCTGCCTTTTTTTTTTTTATATAACTTACGTAGGAAAGGCTTATTTCACCCTGAATAAATATATCAATATATCTCTGTGTGTTTCTGTTTGCTCTGTAATCATTCCTGTGTGTTAGATATTTACAAGTTTCTCACTTCTGCAGCTAAAAAAGGATGAGATATAACTTGCTTCATCTTTTCTGTCTTCTGTAATGACAAGTGGGGTTGGTTTGAAGTGACCTTCAAACATCATCTAGTCCAACCCACTTGCAGTAAGCAGGGACATCCTCAACTAGACCTGATTGCTCAGAGCCTTATCAAGCCTGACCTTGCATGTCTCCAGGGATGGGGCCTCCACCACCTCCCTGGATAACCTGTTTCTGTGTTCCATCCTGCTTATAGTAAAGAACTTTTTCATAATGTCCAATCTAAGTCTACCTTTCTCTAGTTTAAAACTATTGCCCCTTGTTCTATTCCTATGTGCCTTTGTAAGCTGTCCCTATCCAGCTTTCTTCTAGGCCCCAATGATCTTAGATAATTGCACTTGCTTACAGTAAATATTTACAATTAAAAGTTTAGATGCAAGACTTGTGTGTCATTACTGGTGTTCTCAGCAGTAAATGCTAATACAGAAATAAAAGGGTTACATCTACATGAAGCTCTGTTTCTTCATTCTTCCTTCATTGATGAGATATGGAATATCAGAAGTATATCTCTTAATATATGCAGGTGAAGCTGTACTGAAATTTTACAGGGAGAAATAAAAATGAAGGTTAATAGAGTGCACTGTAGGTACAAAGCCAGAAGATGTTATTTCATCACAATTCTGCACGCTTTTGTAGTGCTGGCTATTCTGGACTTCTGCTTGCATAGGTCTTTCATCTGCAGAGCTAAATTTCATTCTCCAATGCTGAATGCAAAGATATTTTTAAATTAACCTTAAGAAGCCTGTGCAGATTTCGTCCAACTGTTTGTCCTAAATGAAAAAGATGTGTTTTCAGTAGCTACAGGGAAGTTTAAGGAAAGCTATTGCTTATGGAATCTAAATAGAGATACCTGATATGAATCTCCAACTCTGGGAATGTTAGTTGAATCTTTGCCATTAATGTCAGACTTGCCAGTTTTTCATTTTAGTCCGGTATTGTGTTTCATTCTCGAATTCTAGGTAGTCTTCGTTTCTTAAATGTCATGGTCCTACTGGGAAAAGACACCTTTTAATTCCTGTGTGTTTGCATATTGCAGCTGCCCATTCTTGCTGATATAGAAGGATTTTTTTGAAGATTATCTGTTCTCAAAAATCATTGTAGCATGTTACAATCCTCACCACCCACAACTGGTACAAAATATTGCTGCTGGGTCTCTGAATGACCTGAAATGGAGTGATTTTATAATTCTAATCCCAGTTCTGTTTTGCTGTTTGTGAGATTCTCTCTTACATTGTTATGTTAAGCCTTTGCCATTTTGATGCACTTTCTATATGTTTAGGTGCACCCACATACCTTCAAGTATGAGCCAGAAAAGCTTTTTTCATAGCTGTGCTTCATCATCACAAGAACGGGGTTCAGTTTGTTGGTGTACAGGTCAGGAAGTTGCTATCTTGATCAGCCTGTAAATTCAGGTTTTTGTGTCACTTACCATGAATGAATTGACAATGTAGGTGCTATTTTCTTTACTAATCTCTGATTTATAAGGGTTATCTGAACATAATAATGAATATGTGTACGTTTCAATTTTTTTTTTTTAATTATTGTGTGATTTTTAAATGCTGTTTTTATAGAACATTGGAATGGGAAAAATGTGAAAGTGAAGCTTCTATTTGCTACATTACTCAGAGTTTATTAGGGGTTTTAGACTAACAGTTTTAAACAGTGATCAAGACCTATCATGCCACCCCAAGAATGTCCTCTGAAGCAGCATTAACATTGATGTTGACAAATCTTCCTTTTTCAGTCTCTCATTAAATTCAAACGAGCAAGATTTATTCTTCTTTGTGTAAGGAGCTGGAGGGGAGTGAGAGACCCGAGAAGTGGAAAGAATGCAGGAGACAGATCATTGCACTGCAAGGGGCTGCGTGTCTGTAACATTCTGAGTCCTACAGGACCTTACTATATTATTCATTGTGTGACAACAGGAAGCTCAGTGTAACAAATGGAAGATAAATTTACAAATGATAAATGAAGACAATTTGGTAAAGATCATGTCATTTTTACTTTTCTTTCTACCAGCTAGCTCTCTAGTTAATAACACAGTGTATGAAGGTTATTCGAAAGGAATGTTGTAGGTGGTCTTTAAGCATTGGGGATTTTCTTGTTTGTGGGGTTTTTGTTTCTCACCTTTTAATTTGTCATATATTTTCTTTAGATTATGCTTTCTCTGTATCTGCACAAAGATTTTATGTTTTTCTGTTGGATGTTAGCTCTTGCTCATTAGCAGAAAAAAAAAAAATTGCAAGCTTAAATTTACTTGTTTTTTGCATAAGGCACTTCTATCTCATAATTTTTGCATTTTGGAAGACTGTTATTCATATAAAATTTAGACTGTTGTGATAAGACAAAGGAATTTTGGTTTATTAAGGCTATATTAATTCTAGACCCAACCCTGAAATGTGAGTATAGTGCAGATGTTTTAGAGATGGGCCCTTATTTTAGTTTTGGCTATCATAAAAATATTTGAAAAACTTCTTTTTAATTGTATGGGGTTATTTTTTAATTTGAGTTGTAAATGCCTTTTGTTAAATTGTATAGCTGTGATGGTTGCTCTTTTTAGCTTTTATCATTGTAAAATCAAAACTGAAAAAAAATCACTAAACTGAAATTGCAGTGGATTTTATATAAACATAATAAATAAATGATGTATTTACTAGGTGTTCAGTAAACTCTATAAGCATTTAGCACTCTAGCCATTTCAGTATTTAAGTAGTGAAAAGTAAATAGCTTATTTGTAAACTGCATTCATTTGTGAAACTCTTTTACATATTTGCTTTTATACTAAGAGTGTTTTCTTTATGTGGAATTATGACCAAAAGGCTAGGCAAATGTGAAAGTGAATAGCTGCTAAACAGTAGCTATATATGGGTCCATTATTGATTTTGCTTTACAAACAATCAAAATCCTTTCTGTGCATTCATCAGCTATTTTCATCTTTGTCTCGTAAAGACAAATTAATTTGAATTTAAATCCAGCAGAAGAAAATATTTTCTGTTAAAAGAAAAAGCTAGCTCCACACTCACCACCACTCCAAAAAAACCCAAACCTAACCAAACANTAAGAAGGATATCTTCTAAATTTATTAGCATCAGCAAGGAAATTCTGCAGTGATCTAGGTAAATGGATAAAAAATGATATAATGAGGTATATTTGGAATATAGGGTATTTGGAAAGCTATAGATACCTTTTTTTTTTTTTTTAAGATGTGAACATTGCCATCATAGTTAATCCTGTTTGGATGGCTCTTAAAAAGTGTTGATACTTCAATTATTATCGTTTTTTTTTGACATGAATAAAAAAGATTTGGAAAACTTTATCAGGAAATCTAACTTCTAATGCTTACTGACTGAGAAAGGAATTATTTTTAGTTGTGAAATATGATATAACTGAATTAAATTTTATTTTACTTAAGTAGGAGGTAGTAAATTCTCAGTTATTTATAAATATAGTGAGAGCCAGTTATCATAGCACCTTACTGTCATTGACCAAGTATAACTGGTTAACGTCATACTTGTTTGGAGATTTTCTTGGTTCATTAGGAGATCTTTGCCAGTGGGAGTATCGTAACAGTTTATTGTCCCATGACAACTGTAAAAATAAGTCTATAAAGAGGTTCATCAACCATAGGCAGATTCAAGAGCTCAAACAGTAAAAGTGAGGAAAATTGAGGAATTTTCCAGGTAATAATAGGTTTCAAGTATGTTAAACTGTCTTCTCTTTGGGAAGAAAAATGTGTAAAGTGAGTAACAACAAGTGAACTCCAAAATGAAATGAATTTTCATGCCTTATGAGTTGTGTATCGTAAGGATGATTGTCTCTTAATATGAGGTGATATTATGAAGGCTGTTGGAATAAGGATAACAGTGAAATCCTTCAATATAGGCTGTACTTGCTCATGACAGGTTTTGAATTTTATTTATGTGTTTATTATAGCTGTACTATCTTTAAGTCATCTTGTGATGTCTCATGAAGCAGCAAAAGTCAAGATCATAGCCTGGGCAGGCTGCAGTTGCTTCAGCCTCTCTAGATGCTAAAGTGATGATTTCTGAATGAGTTCCATCTCCTGATGGAAAGGCTACGATAATTTTTAAAATTGGAGCTTAGTCTGCTCTTGTCTTTTGTTTAGCGAGGTGCAGTTGGCAATACAGAGAGAAGTTTTATTTCTCTTGTTGGATATCTGTCAGGGTTTTTGGGAAGATAGCAAGATAGGTTTTGTAGGTAGTGTTACTAACTTGCTTTTGATGCTTGGTTCTGTCTTGCATGCCTCAGATGGGAGGCTATTGCTTTCCTAGTGTGTTGAGTGACAGGAAAAAGCAAGTATGTGCATGCAGAATTGAGTATGGTCTGAATCACACTTCCCATACTTCAGCTGAACTCAGAATTGTGAAATAGTTGAATTTATTCCTTTCAGTATTTTTCTAAAGCAGCAACGCAAATGAACTCTACTTTCCAGTAAAAGCGTTAAATTGCTCTGTGTTAAAATGTTCAACTTTACACAGAATATAGTTTCTTAAATAGATGGAACAGCTTACATAAATTGTTTCACAAAAAAACAAAAAGCTTATAGGGCCATCACTTAAATGGTATGCATTTGAATTTTGTAACAGCAAGTCATGGATGCAGCATGATTACTTTTTTCTATTCCCCCTCCTGCTCCCTTTCAGCATGTTTCTGTATAAGTAAGAAACATGTGAATATTTGGAATTATCTAACTTTTCCTTTCTTCTCTGCTGTCATCATCTTGCTTCATTTTTGAGGACTAAGAAATTGAAGGTTTTAATTTAGGTATGTATTTGTTTGTAGCAGTTGTCCTTGAACATCACTTCCCAGATCGTATCATCTTGTCTTAATTCACTGTGATCATACACTAAAGCCTTTCCCTTGGGAGATTGAGAGGACAGGAGTTGTGAAACAGAGTCCATGTCCTCTGCTCAGATTTATGTTTTTTGAATCTCGTAAAGACCTGAAGTATTCAGTGGCTGCTGTTATGTTGGACTTGACTGAAGCCAAGCATCTGTCTAAAGTAAAAACTTACTTGGGGTTAGGCAGGGAAACAGATGTACCTTTGATTATGTAAACTTCAGTTTTTGGGGAAAACTTATCTAAAACCCTGTGAAAATTCGAAGATCTATGTGAAATAACATTACTATAATTACAGATTTGTGCACTTTGTCTAAAGATGGGAAAACTGGGCTTATTTCTAAAACCTTAACTTCATCCAGTTAAAGCTATAGAATATAATATTGTGCAGTAGATTCTATAATATGCTATTTTTCTTCCATTGGATCGCTACCTCATTCAGTGCATTGTTCACTTAGCAACTGATTTTATTTCTTTTCATGGAGTAGACTGTGCCTTTTTTATTGCACACTGTTGAAAAGTGCCTTATGGAAAAAATCCTTCACCAGTAAAGGAATGTAATGTGAGGAAATGATCAGTAATTGCTGTGTTTTGGCTTTTGAGGAACAATGATTAATTTATTTTTCTTCAATTCCTGTTTGCTGAAGGAACATGATTATGTGCTCTACATGTCAACACAGTTACAAGAAATAGTGAATGATTCAAATATCCATATATTTTGCGTTCTCTGTTTATTCTGACTTTTATGGGGAGTCGAGAGGGAATAGTTTTCTGTCAAACAATACCTGCTCCAAATAGTGCTTTCGTAGGCCTCGGATGAAGTTCCAGTTGCTCAACAGTTCTGCAAATCAAACCCTAGAGCATAAAGTCAGGTAGTAGGAAATGAAAAATGTACAGTGAGATGACTGTATGTTAAGACTTTTGATTTACACTGAGTAGAAATTGGTAAAGGCAAAGATAAGAGCTAACTTTCTAGGATAGTATTCAGTTAGTTTAGATATGTGATCCTCCTTTTTTTTTTTTTTTTTTTAGTACAAGAAGGGGGCTTTCATCTTCATGCATCCTAGATCCATCCCACCATCCCACACAACAATCAAGAGATGGGCCTGATGATGCATAATCAAGTGATTTAAAATTGTATTGATACTGCAAAATATACACACATAGCTGCTGAAGTGAGGATTCTGATTTACTTCTGCAGGAAGTGAATACAGAGATTTGTAGTTTATATCAGTAGTAACATCTACGGTCATAACTGTCTTTAGAATGTTGGTCAGGAATATAGTTTTGAAACAGATCTCTTAGTTGTCCTCACTTCTTATCATAGAGTTGTATCAAAGCGCATGTACCAGATTTCATTAGAATGTAATGATGCGGAGTGATGTGGGAGAGGTTGTTCTCCAGTGCATATCCAATGCGCCCCACTGCAAACCAGCTCAGTGCATGGCACAGACTAGAGAAATCTAAATGGCCCTTCTCACCTTTTGCTCTCTTCCTTCCTTCCAAATTTTCCAAAATTATGGATGTCAACTTGCCATTATGAACTGTTTTGCAATAAGAGCTTGAATCATTTTCAGGTGGGTCTCTTGTGGGGCACAGGAATTTTGCTTAGCTTAGTAAAGAACCTAAAATTGATGATGAGACTGTCTCAAATATCATAGCAGGTGAGCATGAATCTACAGAATGAACAAGCACAGACACCTTGGATTCTAGCATCTCCTTGCTCAACAGAGCTTGAGCTGGCAAACTTCATGCTCTTTTAACATCACTTTTTTGTGTAATTATAGACTACATGCTTCACTGCAGTTTCATTTTGAGACCTCATTAGGAAGACTGTAAGAGAGGGTGCATATGTCTTTACTTGTGGCAGTTTTTATTCCAATCCATGATATGTAACTATCACCTCCAATCTATATTAAATGATTACAGGCTGTGATGAGGGACGTAAGTCTCTAAAGGTTTGAAAAACCTGATGAAAGGTAACTGGGGAGGATAAGCGTAAGTATAGTTTAAAAGGAGAGAAAATAAATATAAATTTGTGGAGAATAGTATCATCACTCAATTTCTGCATTACTAGTCTCTCTCAATCTCTAATAGAATTTATTTCCAAGAATTTATGTGAGTGGTAAGGATTAACTTCTAATTGTGGTTGGTTTTTTTTGTTGTTGGGTTTTTCTAAGATATTTTCCTGAGGCAAGTTTGTAGTTTATTTTTTAAACAACTTTATGTATTGTGGAAGTAATGTTAGATACATAAAAGACAGCACATCCAAAGAGATGATTATAACTGATAAAACAGTAAAAGTTGAGGAACACAAGCAGCAGCTCTAGAACTCCTATTTTCAGATGAATTTTGGTTTAACTAAAGAGGTTTGCACTAGTAACACTTGAGTTGGCATTCTTGAGTAGAAGGGAAAAAAAAACTGGAAAGAAAGTATTATACTTTCTGAGGAAGATAGTTTTGTAGAGAAGGTCTATTCATTAACTGAGAGACGAAAGTTTCAGGCTTTGATTACAGATTTAAGAATTCCATAAACAAAGATGCCTAGGCGTGTCTTTTAAAACATACCAAACATTATATGTTCAGCAACACAGAAAGTTAGACTAGTTTAGATGTAGCTGCATAATTCTATTCATACGTATATTTAAGTTTTCCTTAACCTTGGTGTTTATTTCTGTGTCTGTAAAACAGTGGTGATATATTTAAAAAGTTAGGAGCTTAATTTTGAATTTTGTCCAGAACAGAATTGAAGAAAGGTTCATGAATTGTGTCTCAGGCTTTATGTACCTTTTTACTTGTGAAAAGATAATAAAAAACAGCGAAATCAGTTTTTTACACCGACATACACTAGATAAAGGCATTTTTTTTTTTTTAGTTATATATTTTCACAGTTTATATATGGATGACAGGTTTTCATAGGTGATGTCTTATTTAGACAGGGGTGATAATGACAGCAGGACTCACATGTTATAATCATTCTTCCTTCTTGAAGGAACACCAGCTTACCAGAAAGCCAGCACTCATTGCATATTTAACTATTTTTCCCTTTTAGTATTTTTACCCCTCTGCTAACTGTGAGGTTAAGTGAATACTTCTGATCTATCATTATATTTCTAAATTATTTTTTTTTAAAGCTCTTACTGTAAACCTATTTCTCAACCTTTTTTCAAATTCATGAAGCCAGTATAAATATGGACTTATAAGACATACCTAGATTAAAAAAAAAAAATCCACAACCTTCAGCTTTCTTTGTGTGTTTTTGAATCATCTTAAAATTTTCATTTGTCAGAAAGATTAAACTGTGTTACACTATCTGAAACAATGACCTGTAGGTGCAAGATGATTCTTATTCTGAAAATATACTGCTTGTTCTTGCTGTTGGTACATTTTGTATAGTGCTTGAATGGCCCTATTGTCCTCTTGTGCACTCAAAGTGAATGAATACATTTTTCGAAGTGGAGCATTTCTTTCTTCCCCATATCAATTCGCACTTCTGTTTCTGAAGGGGGGAACAAGACTGCACTCCTGAAAGCATATAATTCTGAACCTTGAAAATTAGACACCAGTGGATCTGTCACACACAAAGCCTAGTTTATGCCAAGTGTTGTACAGTTACTGGTAAGAGTTTGTTTGGACCATTGCGGAAATAACTTCACTAATCAAATTGGTTAACTCACCATCCTCTTCAGTTCTGAAAGGTATATTCCTCTCTTCTGAATTCTTAACCTTTCTGATATTACTCACACTGAAATTCAGTACCATAGGTTCTTATGTACTTGCTAAATTAAAAGGTAATAGTTATTCTCTCTTCAGTGGGATTATTCATACACTGGGTATGTGTGCAAATTTTGGAGGGTTGGTGTTCCAGCTGATGACTTCCAAATTAAAAATGTAATTTCTAGAGTGCTTTCTTAGTTCTGCTTTGTTTAGTTAAGTACAACAATGTTTGGTGTCTGTCTTCAGACACAAACTTGTGAATTCCTTGGCCTGCAGGGTGCTTCCATGCAGCCTGCTCCCTTTTTGCTTCAAGGAAAGTGGGTGCACCTACCTATTTAAAGGCATAAGAAAAGAGGAGACTGAAGGGAATCTAAGGTAGAGATTTGCAAGACGAAAAAGTATGGAATTGGCAGATGAATTGGCAGATGAATAAAGTGTAGTTACTGTTTCTTTTCTGTAATGTCATGCAATGAAATTCTCAGTTATCAGGCAAAAAAACCCCAACATACGTAGATAAAAGGAATTTTTCTCCCCCCCCAGTATTTAAGAAATTTATGAAGTAGGAGGCTGTACAGGCTGAAAACTATGAGTTTATTTAAATTCCTTCAGGGCGTGGCTGTCATTGCTTAGTAAATACGATAGCTTTTTTCCAACTGTTTGTTCAGGGATTTTCCAAGCTGGAAGTCTTTAGGTTGCTGGAAGCTTATTTGGAAAGATGAGACTGTACCTTATCTTATTTACATTCTTTTAATGACAGTAGCTAGTAGCTAGTGCTTAAAGGGAAGCTACTGTACTAGGTGAACTTTAGATCTTTCTCAGTATGGTAGTTATTTCAATTGTCTTCATTACTTATCCTTTACCTTCACTAAACTCTAATTGGGAACTAAGAGTATATTGAACTATTAGCTATGGCTTCTGGCAGTCATTCCACTATTATCTAATAAATGAAGAAGGTATTTCACTGTTCAGGTACAAGATTAATCTCTTTACCTTTCCTTTAAAAATCAGGAATTCTAAAGACCAATTATTTGAAATAATTGAAACCAACAAATGAAGATTGCATCCAGTTTCCATCTCAGAAACACAAGGCTTTTAATTCGAGAAAGTTAAAGTTGGTTGGTTACACCCCCCCCCCATTTTTTTCATTTGATTTAAGACACTGCTGATAATTTAGTAAATTAGGGGTTTTTTTTTAGTATTGTCCTATCCTTTTTTTTTTTTTTTTTTTTAATAATAACTTTATGCTTCTGGTTTTAACATTTTTAACTCCATGCTTCTGGTTTTCTCACTGGTGATATCTGACTTTAAGAATGTTTCACTGCTTCAGAGCATGATGTCAAGTTCATGCCCAAAAAGAGATTATTCTGCCCACTCCTTTCCCATAGAACTGATCTTTGAGGATGAGTTAGGGGCTGGCTGTATAGGCTTCACAGAACTTTTTGCTCTCTTCTAGGGCAGATCTATCAGTGTGAAAACCACTGACTTACAGGAAAATGAATGGGAGCTGAAGATGATAAGGGAGAATAAAAATGTCTACATTAGAGCATTTGAGGGTAAAAGAAAGGTAGAAATATATATTAAAAAAAAATTGTATGAGGAGTTGCTAAGCTAACCTGTTGAAAAGTTACTGCTTATAAAGTTTTGTGCTGTAATCCACACCTGGATTCCACATTGTTACTGTCAAAGATAATAAAAATTTTTAAAAACCCCTTAATTACAGCTCTGGCCAGGAAACATTAGCTGACTTATCCCACACTATGTTTAACCAGTGGAAGTTACATAATTTAAAAAATCTAATCTTAAAATGAACACTCTAATACCTTTCAGGACATAACTCTTTTCAAGCATCCTGTGATCTAATTAGTATTTCCACTTACATGTAGACCCCTATGTGTTTTTTATGTTGGATTTAGCCTTTTCAGTCATGGGTAAAATACTATTTCACTTGTTCAAATCTAAAATAGGGGAATGAAGTTGAAAGTGATTTGTGAAGTTGTGGTGTGTTCATCCTGGATACCAGGTGCTCACCAAAGCCACTGTATCACTCCTCTCTTCAATGCAATGGGGGGAGAGAAAATATAACAAGAGGCTCATGAGTCATGATAAGGACAGAGGTATCGCTTGCCCATTACTTTCATTGACAAAACAGTTTTGACTTGGGGAAATGAGTTTAATTTATTACCAACCAAATCAGAGTAGGGTAATGAGAAAATAAAAACAAATCTTAAAGCACCTTTTCCCATACCCCTTCCTTCTTCCTATGCTTAACTTTATTCCCAAATTCCCTACCTCCTCCCCACCCCAGCTCCTTCCTCCTCAGGGAGAGGACTCTTCACACTCTTCACTTGCACCAGCATGGGATTCCTCGCACGGGGTATGGTTCTCCACAAATTTTTCAGATGTGTGTACTTCCCATGAGCATCAGTTCTTCACAAACTGCTCCAACATGAGTGCCTTCCACAAAGTTCAATACTTCAGGAACAGACTGCTTTGGCATGGGTCCCCCATGGGATCACAAGTCCTGCCAGAAAACCTGTCGCAGGGTGGGCTCTTCTCCCTCCATGTGTCTACAGGTCCTGCTAGGAGCCTGCTCCAGTATGGGCTTCCCAAGGGGTCACAGGCTTTTTCAGGCACATACATCTGCTCTGGCATGGGGTCCTCCATAGGCTTTAGATGGCTATCTGCTCCACCATTATCCTCTATAGGCTGCAGGGGGGACAACCTCCCTTACCATGGTTTTCACCATGACCTGCAGAGGGATCTCTGCTCTGATGCCTGGAGCACCTCCCTCCCCTTCCTTCAATGACCTTGATGATAATCTCACTTTCCAGCTTCAATTGCTATTACATGCCATGCTTTTCCCTTCTGAAATATTATCACAGACATGATACTGTCTGCTGGTGGGCTTGGCCTTGGCCAGCNACCAACCATACATCTTGCCACGCAAACCCCATACGAAAGTAACTTTTCTATGTGAGCTTTTATACTTGCAAAATATGAAAATCTTATGAAGATAAACTCATGAGTAATGCAGGTTTTAAATATGTATTTACTAGAAGAACAGTCCCCTCTGAAGAGGGAGGTAACACTGAAGCTTCTTCCCTCCACTTGTCTATCAGCCCATATCCAACTACTTTTTACATGAGAGCTAACTTGGTGAATATCTTGCAAATGGTAACATATGTGGATTTAATTTTTTTCTTGAGTGATGTAGTTTGTTTCTGATGCAGTTACTGTTTCCAAAAAGTATGCTAATATGTTCAGAAATTAAACTTGTGGCAGTGACTACTGTTAGATGAACATCTAAATGAGTTTAAGAAGGAGAAACTGATGGTGTTCTGAATAGAGCAGAAATAGCATATGTGCCTATCAGTGTTTACAAAATCATTACACTTGAGAGATCTCACAAAAGCTCACCGAACATTTTATTTCTCAGAGCTGTTAAATAAGATTGATTTTTATTATAAGTACTTTGTTCCATGCAATAATTTCTCTTGGCTTAAGGCAAAAATGCTTAATAATTGAGTGACAGATAACCCTTTGTCTATTTTACCTGATGTATAGGACTTTTTTTTAAGACATATTTGGCTTGTTTATTTCATGTAATACATCAAAAGCATGAACAACCGACATGTAAGAAAGAATCTCATATAATGTCTTATTTTGTTAAAATGGTAAAGCAGGCAAAAATGCTGTCAATGGGAAGGATTTAGATGCATAAATATATTTAGTCACTAAAGCATGATTTAATCTAGATACTTTTGTAGTATCAATATTTTAATGCAATCTTTTATTTAACTTTTTTCCCCCTTTTTTAGTAGTTACAGTGGTTTTTGTTCGTTTGGTTGGTTTGTTTTTTTTTTTTCCCCTCCTCCTATTAACGATCAAGTAAGGTCATTCTAGCAGTTAGAAACGTATTGTATGGACAAATTTATTATAGGTTTATCCATTAATGAATTAGAAGGAGCTTGCCTGTTGTGGCAAAATGTGTATTATGGACCTTGGATTTTTGAACCATGCTGATTTAATTATTCTACCCGTGTTTAATTCTTGAATGATAAAACCCTGAACTTTTATTTTCTTTCCCTAGGATTTTAAGACAGGATTTGGTATCACTTTAATCCCTATGAATGTGGCAAATGTAAAACAGGTGGATCGGACTGCAAAGCAATCTTTTGAAATAATTACTCCTTATAAAAGCTTTAGGTGAGAACTTCGATATTTACATTGCAAATAACTAATGCTTTAAAGAAATAAGTGCTTCATACTACAATGACTTTACCTTTTCATCCAAACTAGGAATGTTTTTATTAAATGCTTTTTTTTTTTTTTTCAAGCAGAAGGATTTTCTTTCGTTTTATTTAGTTGCGTCCTTCATCTCTTACCTCCCTGATGAGACATCCTATGCTGACAGATTCATATTTTTCTGTAGCCTTCTTTGTTCAATCTGTGGAAGGACAGAAGAAAAACAAACAAACCCACAAAAACAACCAAAAAAAAAATCAACCAAAAAGCCAGTCACTTTAACAACTTGACATAATTTTAAAGAATAATAAACAGCAGAACTTCAGCAGTGAAATAATGCTGCATCCATTTAATATTAAGCATTTGATTAGAAAGAAATGAAGCAGTCATATGCCAGTATATGTCCATGTTTCCTTAGATCATTCTGTTGTTTTGTTAAAGTTCAGACTTTGTTTGGTTTGTGATAACATAGATTGAACTCAGGAATGTAACTTGAACATTACGAAAGCTATGTTGCTAATAGTAGTTTTGTTGAAAACTGAACACAAAAATAAAGGGAGTTTTTCTTGACTAAAAATACAAAATAATATATTCCATCTTAGTATTTATATCTGTGTAGATGAACACTTTTGACTGTTTCTAGGGGTAAAGGTAATAAATAAGAGACTACATAGTATGTTTAATTGGGCTTTAAAATAAACATCAGTAACACAGAAAAGTCAATTGTTTCAGCTTTACAGCAGAGTCGGAAAGAGAGAAACAAGACTGGATTGAAGCACTGCAGCAATCGATAGCAGAAACTCTGTCTGATTATGAAGTAGCTGAGAAGATTTGGTTCAATGAGTCCAACAGGAGCTGTGCTGACTGCAAAGCTCCCAGTCCTGACTGGGCATCCATCAATCTCTGTGTGGTCATTTGTAAGAAGTGTGCAGGTAGAGCAATTAATGACAGGTTGTATGAGTTCTACAAAGTGTCGTATCTGCATATCTGTGTATGTTCTTCAATTGGCCTTTTTTTTGTTGTTTTTACAGTGCCATCCTTGTGGGTGTTTTGAGAAACAAAGTCAACATAACTTTTTTTTTTTTTTAATATATATACACCAAGGTTATCTTTATTCTGAAGTACTTCTACGCACAAATGACAGGTCTGTAAGGTGATTGGTTTCCATCAGATGAATAATCCTTCACAATTAGTGGAAATTAAACCACACTAGCTCTTTGTGGGAAATGAGTGCCTTTTTCAAGGCTGGATGCCAAAGGATAACCATTTTCAGTGTATAAATCTGATGTATTAATTTCATTACATCAAGGCATACTTTACTGCCAGTGGGGATAGCTTTTTCAGAAACTGCTAAAAGTCTGCTTCTCACATATTTTGTATTTAAATACATGCTTGAGCAACAGATTCATGGAAATAGTTTATAACTCTAGGCTTTCTTTTGAAACAAATCCTCCCAAAAGTATTCCACATCACATAGCATATGTTGTTTATTTTTTGCTATCAAACTCAATCCCTGTTTGGTTTTTTGTTTGTTTTTTTTTTTTTTGTGCTTTTATTTTA
>VWZY01000024.1:477436-526082 GCA_013399075.1 Chloroceryle aenea
TCAAATGTCAAACAGACATTTTTTAAAATAGCAATTAGAATAAATAGGTGTTAATTTTTTGTTATCTTAGCGGAAGAGAAATCCAGTTTACGTGCTGTAGTTAAGTAAAAATACTCTTGGATTTACAGGACAGCACAGATCTTTAGGACCAAGAGATTCAAAGGTCCGGAGTCTGAAAATGGATGCCAGCATTTGGAGCAATGAACTTATTGAGGTATGTTGTGATATTCTAACTCTGTCCATTTTGAAAACTACTCTATGAATAGGAGCTATTTATTGCTTTACTCACAAGAAAACTGAGCATGTATCTGCTAAATAACATGCTGCTGTCATAATAAACTTGATGGTTCCAGGAACAATGTACCTTTATGTCATTCAAAATGTTAACTTGTTCTGATGACCATGTGTACAGTTTTTCTTAGTATTTCTCTAAGCATCTATTTTTTGTGGGGGAGAAAGAAACGCCTTTGGAGAGACATGGAAATGAGCAATATTGGAAATGGTGGGGAGAAAAAGGAAACTTCTCATTACCATTTTAGTGGCTTAGGATGTTAAAAAGTGGTGCTAACAGACAGGATTGAGTCATCAGTGTTTTCTTTAAATCACATGCTAGTCTTTTCTGACCTTTTACTGATATTTTCTAATATGTATTGAAATATAACTGGTTAGTCTTGTAAAGTTTAGTTGCTATTGATGTTAAATGATGACTACAGACTTCATAATCATTTATAGATGACCATAGTCAATGACTGAGAAAGGCTTTCATCTCCTCCAGGCAATTTTCTATTTTTTACTATCTTTTTCAGCTTTAGCAACTGAAAACTATTTAGAGGTTAGCTTCATATTATTCTTGATATTTTGCTTATTTTTTTCTTGCATCTCATCCAGCTCTTTATCATCATCGGCAATAAGAGGGCAAACAGTTTTTGGGCAGGAAATCTTCCTCCAGATGAAGAGCTGCATATGGATGCCCCTGCGGAAAAAAGGATAACATTCATTACACAAAAATACAAAGAAGGAAAGTTCAGGAAAGCACCTTTTCCCTACAAAACCAAGGAACAATTGAATAAGGTAATACTAGAATGGGTAAGCCCATACTATACATTTTGTATTGTGTTGTGCCTGTGTGTAGTTTTCTTCTTCTTGTTAAACTGGTGAGAAATAGATTCTGAATCCTGAGTGACATTCTCACAGGGCTAAGTGTTATTTTGGAGCCTCTACAGGACTCATTTCATGATAGTTTTTATAGTTTGCTTGTAGAAGATAATGGTACCTATATGGTTCCTGTAATATGTCTTCCAGAGCCATCAATGAATATGGATCTCCATTTTAATTCAAAAGCGCACTCTAGGGATTAAGATTCCCACTTCACTTCTTTAGATTTCTTCTTTACATGTTTTAGATATCATATATGTTTGACACTTAATGTTCCAGCACATTGGTTGATTCAGTGTTATCAGTTATTGTATCAAAAGGAAGTGTTATTTTCTGTATATATTATAAATCGCATGTTAGATATATGTGTAAGAAGTTAAAATAAGGACATATAAAATACTTGTCATTAAAACACGTCTAGCCAAAGTATGGAATGATCTAACTGTATAGCTTGGATTTAGGTCTTTTTTCTGCACTTCATTGGAATTGGGAAACATTTTTGGCTCCATGAAGAACTTTTTAGATCTTCTCAAAATAAAACATCTGGATTGTTTTCTGTTTATCAGTAGCAAGATGCTTCGTTTAATATTGTAACTGCAGACCACAGAAAATAGCTCTGTGTTTTACACAGATTTTTCTGAGGTCTTGTTGGTGGGGTAGAAGGGTGTCTGTCAAATAATCCTTTAATTACTGGGGAAAATAAATATCAGATGTAATGACCAAAATCTCTATAGATACTTGAAATTACTGTGTAATGAGGTGTTCACTGCCAAGTAATTCTAGAACTTTTACTGAACTCTCTGCTCTGTTATTTGTGCATAATGGATGATTATATTTATTAGAGCAGCTGAATTTTAGAGTAATACTCCTCTTGTGCTGGGTGACTTCTGTCTTAATTTCAGAATAACTCATTAATTAACTACATAAATTAAATCCATGCTTATTGAATCCATAAATTGTAGAAACTGTTACAGAATAGATTACTGTAATTGTTTAGCTACTTCTGGTTTTAAAGGTTTAGACCAATATTTTGAAAGGTTAAAAAAAAAAAAAAATTACGTTTGTCTGTCTTCAGATACACAAAAATGAAAGAAGACTGATGCTTTAGGATGTGGTGAAATCTTTTAATCTCAAGGAAGATGATCAAGTATGAAGATCCTCCTGAAGGATATTTGCCTTATTGAACAGTGACCATAGTTTCAAAAAACTACCTATGAATTTCCATGTTTCGTAGCAATAGAGTTTAAGAATCAAATCCTGTCTCTTTTACCTGAATTTCTGAGGTCTGAAATACTAAGATTTTTTTCTTTAGTAGCTTGGTGCGTGAAGAAAATAAGGGGGATTTTTTCATTTAAATAAACAAGTTTTCCCCTCAAGTTATATGAATTCATTATTCTTCCCAAGTAAAACTTGTGGGAGAAATATCTTGCAGAGATTGGATCTATGATATTTTAGTTTTTAGGGTGGGTTTGGTTTTTTTTGTTTGGTTGGTTTGTTGTTTTTTTTTTTTTTTTTTGGCTTTTTTGTGGTGTTGTTGCTGTTTTTTTATAGATTCAGACCATACTTGACGACTCCTGCTACTTTCTCAGTGTTTATGTATTTTTAGAATGCAAGGGAACTAACTATATTGGAGGTGAAAGGATTTGCATCTAAATTACATGGATTTGTTGTCAGTAACTTTCTACTTTAAACAGACTTCTTTTTTTCCCCTCTACTCGATAAGGCCTTGTGTGCTGCTGTAGTTAAACAAGATGTGCTAGAAACTCTGATGTTGCTGTTTAGTGGGGCTGATGCCATGTGTGCCACTGGAGACCCTTTTTACAGTACTCCATATTTATTGGCCAAGAAAGCTGGACAAAGACTGCAAATGGAATTCCTGTACCATAATAAGTTCTCAGGTGGGATACATTCTCTTTGGTTGGATTTTCTAATACTATATTGTGCAAAAGTGAAGGAGAGAATTCAAAAGAAAAACTAGCTTTGAGTTGAATAACAGCAGTATAGCAGAAGGGCATTTGTGATGGTTTAACTGTATTTCAGCAGACAGCCCATGGAATTGTGTACAAGTTGTTTCTGTTTTGCTCAGACATCAAGTTTAGGACTTAAAAAAGTGCCATAACTCATAGACCTTATACACTTATTTATAACACAGAAGAAAAACGTCATCTGCTCCGCCAAGATTACCAAGCTTTCATCAGAAAAAGATGTATATATACAGTACATGTACTAAAGAATTCATCTGGGTCTTTGTTTTTTTTTCTTTAAAATTATTTAAGTTGATACCTACCCCTACTGCACAGAGACCTATCTGTTTGGTTTTGGGTTCTGGCATAAATTCTCCTCGCAAAATAAAACTCAGTTCTAAAATAAAAAAAAAAAACAACCAACCACTTCAGCTACAGCTTGTAGCACATGATAAACTTTGGCTTGCAAAGTTGACAGTTCTGGTTGCAGCATGTGACTGTTACGAGGCTCTTGAACAAAGATAGATATTCTTAAAAATAAATAATTTGTAAGAGTATGGATGGGCCTGAACTTACCATTTAAAAAGAGCTGTAGAGTATCTGAAGCAGTCTGAGAATCAAAGTTTGCATGGGAAAAATTAGTTATGAGATACTGCATCCAGCATCATGGACATACTCTTGGACCAATATTCCTTTATCTTGTGCTGTTCCACAAAGTAACACTGTATAGACTGAACAACAAAAGTTTTAGTGGTAAATGTGGAAATGATTTACGGCTTTCTAGAGTGAACACAGTGCCTTAAATTTTGCCTGAGAATTGCTCTATCAGAAGTTCCAGGTCTGGGACTGTAGGATGTTGAGCTCAGTCACTGTGTAAATATTCAGCTATGGGTTTTTTGCTAACTATGCTCTCAATTGGTCCTAAGACTATACAGACAAATTTGTTTGTATTGGCTCTGTCTTTAATACTGTTAGCCTTCCAGCCAGGGCATCACCACCATATGCTGGTGCTAGTGTTTGGTTTTGTCTTCAGAGAAAGGGAGGTCATTGCAGATAGACAGTGGTTCTCCAATTCATTGTCTGTTTGCTGCCAGAGTTGATGGTAAACTTCTAAATAAGCCCTATAGAGGAACAGTTCCTTTCTGTTGATTTATTTTATGTACAGGATGAAAATAAAAGCTTAGTATACCAGAAAACCATATTTTTGATTACATTAGTAAGCAGTGGTAGACAAAGGCAATGCTGTTACAAATGTGAACCAATGGATTTTTTGACAAATATATAATAAATTTAGTCTAATTATAAGAAAAATCAATAAGATGTATCTATGCTGTTGTAAAGATATTACAGAGCAACTACATATCTACAGACAGGCAGTTAGAAAGACCTGTGGAGGAATAGTTATAACCAATATAACTGTAGTACTCTATGTGACTTACTCCTTTGTCTTTTAATAGATTTCCCCAACTACAATACTTGTTTTGAAAGAGGCTTCTCTGAAGATTCTTCACATTCCACTTTTCTTTGTGAATTCTTATACAAAGTTTCTTCTAGTACTGCTAAGCTTCTTACAGAGAGGAAATTAAAAGAAGGTATTTCACATTTACTTTATGCATTTGAATAATACATGAATATGTATGATGTTTTGATTAATTTGGTTCTTTTTAACTTCTTGCATTACATTTTAAAAGGTAAAATGTCTTTGATATGATATATCCTCTTTTGGTTCAGTAGACCTATTTCAGATAAAGAAAATACTGATTGTCTTGATCTCTTTATTCAGTGGTTGAGAGAAAGAAAACTGAAGTACTGAAAAATTATTCAGTTAACAACAGTTATTGATAAATAAAAACCGCTTCTCACTTTAATTATATTTAGATAGATACTGCTAACTGATAGTTTCCATCTAAAATTATAATATTCCAGAAGTAATTTTAAAATAAAGTACAAGATTCTAAATGCCTAACACCTAGGATATTTCTCAAGCTCACAACTTTTAAAAGTATTCCAAATAGATAGGAGCATTTCCAACAACTTTACAACAAATGGAACTATATGGGATAGAAATGTGTTTATATTACAGTATATACACATAGTCATCTGTGTTTGTCAGGCTTTGTCTGTGATTTTAATTTTTTTGAAATGTCATCAGGTAATTTCCCTAATATGTTGTGTTTTTTGTTTTTTGTTTTTTTTCCTTTTTTCTCTCCTAGTCATCTTACTATATATTTTTTTCCATCTGAACAAAATGATGTGGATTTTTATAATCTGGACTGACTTATGGTTGAGTTTATTGCTTCATTGTCTTGACATGTAACTCTGCATCAATATATGCATAATTTTTTATGTTTATGTTCATATTGTTGTGGTGTGTACCTTTTAAGACTCTTAGTGGAAACTCCTGTTAAATATCCTTCTGAGGAATATATATATGTTAGTGTGCGTCTGTATTCTTGAATGCACTGGGTGTCCATCAGAACTAAGGCCTGGTCACAGGCATTTCCCAGCAACTTTGCAGTTGTTTACAAAGACAGCTATTGTGGCACCTGCTCTTGAACAGGACTTTATTGAAGATTGTTCTGAAACTGCACTGATCTTACTTAGGAAAAAATAACTGCAAACTTCTCTAGTACTTGCTGTAAGTGCAGACCTTGTCATCTATGATGTGTGTATCTGTATCTGTATGCATTAAGAAAACCTTAAAAACCCAACCCTAACCCTGCTAAGCAGACAGAAGTCGATACTACTGGTCTCTTTTAATATAATGGTATGCTGGAAGTGCAGTTTAAGTTTGTAAATACCTATATATATTGAAGATGTAGCTCAAAATGCTCACAGAATGTCTTCTCTAGTACATTTTGTGGAGATGGAGTGAGAGTAAGCATCATTAGTAGCATGCCTTAAAAATATTTTTGAAGAAAGCCCTCAGACATGGAACTACTGAATTTTTACTGTCTGTCTTCATAAGTTTTTAGTGGACAGAAATAAAACTGCTTTGGAAGCTTGTAGTCTATTGCTTAGCATTGCACTTACTACTTTATGTGAACAGTGTATTGTTCACATAATACTACCCAGTACTGTACTGAGGACCATACAGTAAATGGAGAGGAAATAGATTTTACTTCAGCTCAGGTTTTGGCCTCTGAAATTGTGATAATATCTTGTATATGCTAGATGTTCTGCTGATTGGTTGGGGGGGGGGATTCTCTTTAAAGGATGAGTGTTTGCTTTGTTTTTGCATTAATGTTAAATTACCCACGTATATGGCAGGACTAATGTTTTCTGGGATAGGTGTTTCACAGTTATATAGGAAGATAGATTTCCCTGATTATTTGCAGTTGAAAAGGACAAATGACAAATGGAACAAGGGAGCTTTCAAGATCCTTTCAACTTCAATGAAGCCCTCCTGCAATTTTGAATTAAAAAAAATGCTTTTGCCTGAGGGCTCTAATGTATCGCAGACATGTGTAAGAAGTACTATGGCAAAAGAGTTTTTTGCTATTTAAAACATAAAACATGTAGTACGTTTTTTCCCTTTGTGTTGTTTTTTTCTCTCCTACATTAAGAACTGTTTCTACCTTTATAAAATTCTCATTAACATGGAGTAGTATGGGATATGCATGCCACAGATTGTTGGGAGTATATGGTGATATTTTTTTTCCTTATTACTATCTTTAAAAAATAATTTGATGGTTAGAGTACTAATGTGTAGGGGATACAGATTCATACCCAAAAAGAAGTGCCCTAGCTGTTCAGTTCTAGAGAAAAGAAATAAGTTCTCCTATGGAAACAGTTCTGGCTTAATAGGGACTTCTGCTGGGTCAGAGAGGGAGCACCATTCTGTCACTGGGGATTACAGGAATTGTCTAAATTTTGTGTCTTGTCCCCAAGTATACTGGGCTTTTAGTCTACTGATTTATGTTGAGTTGTTGCTGGTTTTTTTTTGATTTTTGTTAATGCTGTTTGTGCAAAGGGCTGCAAACCAGACTCTTGTTAAGCTGTTTTAACTGTTAAACTAGAGCTAAATTCTTCCTCAGTGTTATGAATCTCTGAGGTAGCTGTCAGCCTTGCCTGTAGTGCTAAGGGCTGAAAGCTTAGGCACTGTGTTTGTTGTCACAGAAAAATATTATCCTCTTGCCCTAATGATAAAAGGACACTCAATAAATCATTCAGTGCTGAGAATTGAACCCAGGTTTATAACAACCCGCTGGAACACCTGGAACACATTTCTTATAGTGCAGGAGAGAGTAAGACAACTTGGTATGTACTTCTCATTATAGCAGCATCAGTAGTTTCAGCAGGGGTGCATAACTTTTGAGAAAAGAAGTTGTTAACTAACAGCTGTTGATGTTCAGCAGGAAGAGAGCTGAAACATTGGTGCTATTCTGATACAGTAGATGAAAAAGTAAAGGTTACAAGTTTAGTGGTCCAAGTTTGAATCTTTTTATTTTTCTTCTGTTTTTAGTGAAAAAGATTTTTACAGTGCCTTGTTAAAAGCCTTTATGTTCCAAAATTATCCTTGAGAGGTGTAAAAGTTTAATGAATATTGAATCAGTGAGCTGTTTTGTAGAATAGGCCTGGGGGGTTTGGGAGGAGGAAATATGGGGGGCAAAAACCCACAAACAATCAAAACCTCCTGTTTTGCTGCTCAACATTTGTAAACCTATATATTTTCAAACCCTTTATCTTATGTTTATTTTAGTATTTAAAATATGTTTTTATAGAGAATATAGATATCAAGAAGTATGATACAAATAAATAATCATAAACAGTACCAAGAGCTTTATAAAAGATTTATAAATCATACAGCAAAACCCAGAAACTAATTGGATGAAATATCAGGTAACATACTAAGTAAGAATTGGCTAACTAATTACAATTGCAGTTTGGTTGTTTTTTGGTTGGTTTGGTTTGGTGTTGTTCCCCTACCGCCTCCTTTTTTTTTCCCAGAACGGTTTTGTCAGATTCTCACAAATACTGTACCAGAATATTTGTGGCTGTATACAAATTTTAAGACTGTAGAAATAACCACAGGATTTTCTCTTAGAACCTGCTTCTCTGCAGTGGTGGAAATAGATGCACCTCAAATTATATTTGTAGAACTAGATGTAAACTAGAATGAATGCATGAATGTTTTGAGTAGGAAGTAGTCATTAGTATGCCATGTCATGTGCGTTATTCACATTTTAAGCTCATCATAAGAGTGAGTAGACATTTGTTATTAATATGCCAAATGATACTTTTAAGTTGCTCTGCAGATTTTTTCCTCCACTTTTTGTTTTTTTTCTTGTTTGTTGTTTGTTTGGTTTTTGTATCTTTTCTTTTTTAAAGTATATATGACAATTACTAGATAGTCCAATATATCTAACTCAAAATTATTTGAAGATAGAATTAATAGGTAATTTAACTATGCTTAGCAACTGTAAACTGTTACATGTTGAAAGCACACTACAAATGTTAGCATTCTGTAATCTAGTGTTACTAAATGCATTTACTCTTGCAAGGTGTATAGGTGAATAGCAACAGAGCAACCTCCAATTCATTCTAATGTGAACATGCCATCCTGAAATGGCTACAGCTGCAGCCTGTCTGTGATATATCCATTTATTTCCCCCAGTATGCAGGAATAAATTCTGTACAATTTCATTAGTATCTGACACTTGGGTCTGCAATAAGAGAGAACTGAGCTCAACCATTGATGTACTTAGGGTTGTTCTGTAAGTTCTTCTGTTCTTCAGTTTGTCATCCTTTGCTATTTCAGCAGTATTTTTAATTTTATTTTAATATTTTTAATTTAATCATGTTAACACAACTTTTGATAGTGTTCTCTTTTTCTTTTCTAGTAGTGTGCAATGGATACAAGTTCTGACATGTATGACATTATTTTTTTTCTCCACTATTTGAAAGGCTAAATTGTTTTCCTTGATCTTTTGACAGTGAGTGCACACCCAAGCATTACTAAACAATGGAATATAGATTGATGTGATTTTGACCTCTAGTTCCAGTAATGTGAAAGAAAGAGTAGCCTTTTTTTACTACTGCATACCCTAATTCAGTCATTTTGCTATCTGCTTGTCAGAATATATTGTTCTTGTAGCTTTCAGAGCTTCTAACTTTGTAACATGTTTTCTTTTTGCTTCCTTAACTCTATTCTGCTAAGCATGTAACATGGTATTGTGTACTAGCTTTTCCCCCATCAAATTACATGGCAAGGGAAGTAAAAGTTCTATAGAATAGTATAGTTAAATTATGAAGTGATTTAATATATTCATAAACTAAAAATATGTGTGTTATATTTGAAATATTATTTTCTTGAATTTGAGTGCTAGAGTTTCTGTAGGTTAAGTAGTATCAACACAGACATTGAATTCCTGACCCACTGAAGTCAGTAAGACTGAGATTTCATCATAAAAGTATTACTGTTGCAACATAGCTTTGCATCCTGTGAGGCAACTTCTATAGGAAGAGTTAATTTTTTATCATTATGCTAGCTGACTTTTCTATTATGTCTTTAATTGCAGATTGCAACAAAAGATGGTGCACTTTGGAAAGTGGCTTTCTGAGCTACTATGAAAATGATAAAACTACCACTCCTAATGGTATGATTGACATCAGTGAAGTTATCTGTCTTGTAGTCCATAAGTCAGACTTCTTTTTAAATAGAGGGTAGGTTCTCAAGTTATTATTTCAATTTAAAAAGTAAACTTTTTTTTGTATTTCCAGAGCTGTTAATTTGTTCCTGAATTTTGAACACGCAATTTCGAAAAAAAACTGAATGGTTTTATGTTGACTTCAAGAAATAAATGCCAAGTGGTATTTGGGGACTATTTTTTTTTTAATTGTGATATAATGAAAATGTTAGCATAATTTAAAGGGCAGCATAAATTAGATACATCTGTTTCTTATTAAAACTGTAAAACATATTCTCAGTGCTTAAAATGTTACATGATGATAAATTGAACAATTAATGCTTGTTTTTATTCCTGGGATTGACCTCTGCCTCAAGCTGAATTCTTGCTTTGTTTCTTACTGATAATAATGCAGCTGATTAGAGTTCTCCACAATGCTTTCAGTTGAGGTCACAGATCTAACAGTCTTTGAAACCCATTCACTGTTCTGCAGCTGAGGGTAACAGTGTAACTGTTGAGCATTGTGGTAGTATGAAGATGATAACTTTTTTGTCATCTTGTTTTTCTTTTATAACTCTTTCATCCCATTTGTACATTAAAACCATCATATGGAATTTCACCTAAATCTGGCTTGCCTCCCAGTGACACAATTGCTTTAGGGAAACACTTTTTTTATACTTTATATCTCTTCTTGGTGGTGGCTCGTGATACAAGGAGTGGCAGTGACCATGCATTTCAGCCTAGGAGGTTCAGCCTGCATGATAGGAAAAGCCTCTTCATTAGAAGGGTGGTAGGAAATAGGAACAGGTTGCTGGGCAAAATAATAGTTTCCATCCTCAATGGTTTTCAAGGCTTTTCATTGCTGTTTTGATCCTATGGTTAGCGATAATCCTGCTCTGAGCAGGAGATTAGACGAAGTGACATCTAGAAGTCTGCTTCAACCAACATTTCTATGATTCATTCTGTGGTAACTTTATAAAATACCAGGTTGGAAGGGACCTCGAGGATTATCTTCTAAGTTAAAAAAACCTAAAAAATAAAAAGTTTAAAGGAGATGGCCCAGCACCTTGACAAGTTGAGTCTTGGGGTAGGGGAATCCAGCGCTTCGCTTGGGAGACTATTCCAATGTCTAATTGTTCTCATGGTGAAAAATTCTCTTGTGGGGTCCAATTGGAATCTCCCCAGGACTAATTTGTACCCATTACCCTTTGTCTTTTCCATGTGACTACTTGGAAAAAGGGTCTCCATCTTGGTAGCCACCTTTTATGTACTGGTACATGGTAATAAGGTCTTCCCTAAGCTTTCTCTTCTCAAGGCTGAACAAACCCAGTTTTCTCAGCTTTTTTTCATATGTCTAGTCTTCCTGTCCTCTGATCATCCTCGTGGCCACTTGGAAAAAGGGTCTCCATCTTGGTAGCCACCTTTTATGTACTGGTACATGGTAATAAGGTCTTCCCTAAGCTTTCTCTTCTCAAGGCTGAACAAACCCAGTTTTCTCAGCTTTTTTTCATATGTCTAGTCTTCCTGTCCTCTGATCATCCTCGTGGCCTTTCTTGGGACCCTCTTCAGCCTGTCCATGTTTTTTTTGTATATTGAAGAATGAAACTGAATGCAGTACTCAAGGTGTGGTCTGAGCAGAGTGGGATAAAGGCTGCTTCATCTCTGCTGGTGATGCCCTTGTTAATGCAACTCAGCACCCTGTTAACTTTCTTCGTCACTGCAGAACAGTGTTCACTAATGTTGAGCTTGTTGTCCACCAAGACCCCCAGGTCCCTTTCCCCAGGGCTGCTCTCCAGACATGTGAATCCCAGTCTGGGTTGCTTTCCTGGGTTAGGTATTCCTAGGTGCAAGACCTTACAATTGTCTCCGCTGAACTTCCTAAGGTTCATTCTAGCCCACTACTCCAGCATGTCCAGATCTTCACCCTACAGGCTGGCTCTCCCTTCTGGATTGTCAACTTCCCGACTCATTGTGGTGTCATCTGCAAACTTCATCAGGGTGCTCTTGATCCCAACGTTCAACTCACTTATGAAGATATTAAACAGTGTTCAGCCCAGCATTGATCCCTGGGGGACGCTGCTTGTGACTGGTTGCCAGTTTGAGAAAGAACTATTTACTATTTGTTTAAAACTTCCCATTCAATGACCTTGACTGCTTATATTAAACCAAACCAATATGGTTTGAATGTATCACAAAAAAGCTAAAAAAAAGCTTGCTGATACTACATGAACTTGAAAAAGCAAAAAGTTCCCTGTGAATTTTAATGATATTCAAATGTTTTTATTAATTTTAGAATTACTGAAAAAAATATGACATAGTAGCTTTGAAACACTTATGATTGACCTGAAAAGCACTTTGATCATGTTGTTTTATACAATACTCTGTTGTTAGCTGGGTTGTACTTTTAAGATTGGAGGAGAAATGCAGATGGATTCCATTCTATAGGTATGAAATCATGAAAAATAGAGAAATGGGACTCTTGCATGTCTGCTTCAATGAAGACTAAATACGACTGCCTTTTTCCTCTTGTTTGCTCTAGGGATGTCTTTACCTTTGAAATATACTTAATATCAGAACGTGTTTTTCTGTTTGGAGCTGAAACTGCATATTCACAAAGAAAATGGACTTGGGCAATAGCTAAGGTAATACAGATAATTATCCTTTCCAGTTAGGCCAGGAGCCTCGCACAAAGAATTAAGTGTTGTTACCTTAAAATCCTCTGAGAAGCCCTTCCTGATGAATGCTGATCTATCCTGTGTATAAAGGTTTCTTGTTCAGCAGGAAGAAATAACTGGTGATTTAATGTTTAAAGCAAGACAGTAAAATAAAATGGAAAAGGAATTGAAGCAACATTTTTATGCCAACATTAAGAATATATTAAATGTGCCCTACTATAAAGACATGTACTATATGAATTTACTTCAGCTATATTCAGCTTCAGTTTAATTACAATTCTGTTTTTTCATTTGCTGAAACACAATTCATAAATCACTACTCTATGCAGTGCCAAATGCTAACAGTCACATTACTAATTAAAACAATTGTAGTTTAAAAATCAAAGATTTTTGAATTGTAGAGTATGAGTGGAAAAAAAATGTTGTAACTGATTTTAGAATTCAAATTTAGGGTATATATGGGTTTAGGAATCAAATCTGAAAGTCTAATTTTTTTATTTTTATTTTTTCCTGTGGCTTTCATCCTTATATCTTATAGATTTGCAATATTTTGATTTGTGGGGTTTTTTTTAGGGGAAGAGGGTTTTTTTTCTTCATCTGACTCACCCCATTTTCTTTGGTAGCATTTTATTCCTCCTGTGGCTGAATGCTTATTAGAGAGAGACTGTGACCTGATTGGCCAGCTATACTACAAAGATTGCCATAACCTGGATCAATGGAGAAAAGGCTGGTTTGCTATAGAGAAGTCAAGCCTTTATTTTTGTCTTGAAATGGAAAATACTGAAGAAGATTCCATATATCTAAGGAGGTTGCAAGAACTAAGTAAGAATTGTGCTCAGCATCTAGAATTCAGGAAATACTCTATGGAATTAATTCACTGTTAAGGACATTTCTATTATATTTTAAAGTCATAAACATTAGGGAGCTCAATAACTATTCCTTTGCATGAACCAGATGCTCTTCCAACTCCTCTAAGTATGGAGTTGGTAAAGTTCTGTCTTGGATTTTTTATTTTTTTTTCTCTGTCTACTTAGTGGCAGAAGCTAGAAAGACTTTTTACAGCTTCATAATGAATGAAGACAATTTTTGTTCCAGTTGCAGCAGTATCTTTCTTATAAAGGTACAGAACTGAATAATAATATATAACCTTTTGGGATTATTGTCTCATTTTTGACAGGGCAGAAATACTCACTGCAGAACTTGTTCTTGAGATGATTGACAGGCCTAGTTTTAAAATAGTCAAATGTACTAGAAAAATTATAATCTCTTGGAAAACTATTTCACAGACTAATAGAATTTTTATTTTTTTTTCCTAGTACTAAAAATATTCTTTGCTCAATATTGTGATGTGGAAAGATAAGAATATTTTTAGAAATGGTCTTCTATGACCAATTTCATATAATTGTCTGTAATTATACTTTGAATGCTCTTTAAGCATATATGCCTTACTTGTCTTTATATTGAAGAAGACGATAAGTTATACAGGAAAGCAAAAAATAAATTTTATATCAAAATAAAGTAGAGAAGATAATATAGTTCTCTATAGTTTATGATCCTCTTTGTAAAAGCTGTCAGATCATAGACTGTTTTGCAGGGACTTGCCTGAATGCTGTTGGGCTTCCTACTGTTTGTTTACTGCCACCTCACATTTGCAGTGACTAACACCATGAAGGCAGTTTTTAATTGGGAATATTTTTAAGCCTCTAGCTATATTTTAAACTGTGAGTACTTTTTGGTCTTCATTCAGAATTAAAAGGTTAAATAGTTGAACTGTTTCTGAAACTAGTTTTGATAATGCAACTATAAATGTTCTGATCCTAATCATATAAGCATCCAAAATCTGTTTATATCTGAAATATAGAAATGAAACACACATATAGCTTTTGATTAAAAATTGTTTTTTCTTGGGGTTTGATTTTTCAAAATTAGTGTGTAAGAGTTTTACTTCTTAGAAATATTACATACCTGTGCTTCTATATTTTCCTTAATTTCTGTTTTTCCCAAAGTAAATCTCCATTAGTTAGACTGAATGGTATAACTGAAACTTGCCAAATAATGAATCTTCAATGGAAGTATAGGAACATACCATCTGAATATTTGACAAGTAATTTAGGCTGCGAGTATGTGATACAAAACCATCACGGAACATGCATCAGAATATTTATTGAGCATCATTGATATTCAGGACTTTACGGTGTCTGGGAATTAGTTGAGATAAGATATAGATTATATATAACCTAAACTTTGAAAGCAGTAGCTTTTCAGAATTTTGAATGAGTAAACATGTTACATTTAATTTACTGGTTTTAGTATAGTGCATAGTATATTTTCATAAACATTGCTACTGGAAACTATTCAAGTGTATATTTTGTATTATGTATAATGTTTTGCAGGGTGGGGGGTTGGTATTTTTTTTGGTTGCTTTTTTTAAAGCAGGAATAACATAAGGCAACATAAAGAAAGGTGGCAGTTATCTTCACAGTATAACATATAACTCAGATTACATTATTCTAAATATCTGCAGCCATGAGGGTGCAAGTACATTAATGGATTAAAAAAATCCAGTTTACTTCCGAAACATTGTCTTCTAAAACATGTATTTACTACTTTAATTTTAATAAACCAGAACATGGTAACATGTTTTCACATGAAAAAAATACCTATTTAACCTTTCTTTATAATTTTCTGTATTATTTTTTTCTTAGAGATGTGAGTCTGTTGTGGTATTTTGTGGAGTCTTTTTTTTTAGTATCAGCAGCATTCTTTATCTGAAACATTGAAGAATTCCATTCTTCTCTTGTCATGGAAGATTATTTTCAAAAAAGATGTCTGTATATGGATGCACATATGTTTTTGTCTGTATGTGTCTGTGTCAATCATAGTGATGTGTATGTGTTTTGTTTTCAGCAATCAGTAGTGTAATTCAAAATGGAGAGAAAGTAGATGTCCTGCTGCTTGTTGAAAAAGGAAGGTAAGGTTCCCATCTGAATAAAGATTTGATCTGTTTTTATATTGATATCTTAGAATTCTTGCTGATTAGTCATGGAGCTTTTTCATTTGCAGTTTTTAGAAAGAGTAAATTTGCAGACTTTTTAAAGGAGGGAAAGTCTTTGTGTATTAATTACTTTTTATGTCTGTGTCAGGAAATCCTAACAAGTACTGCTTAATTAAGAGCAGTTTTCCCACTGAGGAAATTATACCCAGTCAGATTAGTCTGCCAATAATGGTTTCTTCAAAAGGATTTAACTTATTTTACCCCATAAACAAAGAGTACATCTTTGGAGCATTTACTAGTTACTTCTCAATTTCATTATCACTGTTACGTCCCAGTGTCTCAATCTGTATAGCTCAGGACTGAAAGGGTGTTTATGAGTCTTCTGGTTAGTTTGATTGTGATGTCTGATCCTAGTTAACAACATACCAGCTAGGAAAAGCATACTTGTAAAGAAACATGATCCCTCTTTGCTTCTAACTAGATAAAATCCTGCTGAGATGACTCTTTCAAATATAGTGATATAGGAGGTTGAAACTTGATGTGAGGTAGGGTATTTCTGCCTCATGGCTACAAATTTAAAGATTATAGTAAAATTATTGAAAATTTTGTAATAAATTATCATGGGTTGTTTGGTTTTTTTTTTAATTTCAGTCCTACATTATTGGGCAAATGTGTAAGAAGTGGTGCAGTGTTTAGACAATCTTCTGAACAGCCAATAGTAGGTTAATAAGGAAGGATCTACACCACCCTTCCCCCCTCGTTGTTTGGGAAGCAAATAAAAACCTGAAAAAAACAG
Organism: Chloroceryle aenea; assembly: GCA_013399075.1. Taxonomy (NCBI): domain Eukaryota; kingdom Metazoa; phylum Chordata; class Aves; order Coraciiformes; family Cerylidae; genus Chloroceryle; species Chloroceryle aenea. Next base: position 493,651 of record VWZY01000024.1, read on the forward strand.
AAAAGCACAAGTAATATTTGCCATTTATTTTGAATTAGAGAAACTTGTTGTGAGAACCCTTATTATTCTAACCCCTGTGTTGTGAATTTTATCTCTTCCAAAGATACTGTTTAAAATCCAAAGTTAAATTAGATCAGAAGAAACAGCACCTTTTTTTGTTGTTGTGGTGTTTTGTTTGTTTGTTTGTTTGGCTTTGGTTTCTTTTTCTTTGGTGGTTGTTTTGGTTTGTTTGTTTGTTTGTTTTCAAAACAAAGCATATTGAAAGTTTAATCATTAAGTAGGCTGCATAGACCAACCACGGAATGAGAGGTATCCTATTCAGGGTGCAGTCCAATAGATGAATACAAACTGTGCATCTAATGTTACAGATACCAGGGCTGAGCAAAACTTATAGCTCCAGGTCAGATTTTATTATCTATTTCATTATAATATATTTATTTCATTAAAATATTTCTGCAAAGTTGAGAGTAGGTTTTCCCTGAACTACTTAATAGTTTAATGGAAGTTCTGAACTATTTGAAAATAATTTCAACAGGGGCACTGTTTTATAGTGACCATAAATATGTTAAATTTTTCTTCACTGAAGTCTGCCATAAAGATTTAAATGTATAGTGCTCACATTGTCTTGACCATTAAAAGTCATATAGATATATAAACTCTATCACAGTGATTCTTGCTTAGGATATTACTCTAAAGTACCCAGGTGATCAGCACAGTTGCATGATATTACATCTTGCTGTCATAAGAAATTGAACGTGTGTATGGGGAAAATGATTAAGTATAAAATCACCTTTATCTTAAGACTCTGTTATTGTAAATAGAAACAAAACCAGCAATCCTTCTCTGTTCGTCCAAACTCTAGGTAAATTAAGTAATGCCTTTGATATGTCATTAGCATCAACTAAATGGTATATCATAATTTCTAGATTTTCCTATTTTTGTCTGTTATTTTATGGATAGACAGCAGTACTTGCATAATGGCAACTTTGACATAAGTTGATCACTTGGGAGAGACTTTGTATACTGATCTATTGAAAATTTTCACATTGTCAGGTGTTTAAACACCAGTTAAATGATAAAAAACAGTATTACAAGAATGAAACAAATCAAATAAGGTTTTTCCAGAATTAAGAAAAGCTTGGTCGGGAGAGGGGGAACCAAAAAACAACAAACCAACCCAAAACCTAAAGCAAACAGATATCCTTCTCCTTCTTTGCATAAAGATATAAATGTGGTTGATGTCTTGTAACATCATGATAAGTTTTATTAGAAGAAATGATCAAAATACCCAGAGTATTTTCCTACTGAAACTCATACTGGTTTATTGTTTTTGTTACTGATTTCAAACTAGCTTCCCACTACTTACAAATACTTATGCCATTTTTTTCAAGTCTCAGTCATTGGGTTGATTATTCAGGGAAAATTGTGTGTTACATATATGATATGCCTTTTTCTTTGACACTTTTTCTATTGTCCTGGTTTCATTTATTCTCTGTCTGACATGTTCAGTGAAAGAAGACTACAAGCTCAGAAATAAGAGATAGTAATCATACTATACATTTTAAAACATTATCATAGCCTGATATTCACTCTACCATAATAAAACATTTTCAAAACGACTGGGTTTCTTTTGAAGGTTGTTGCGGCTTTTGAAGATCAGCATACTTCCTAAATTTTCACAATAATCCTAGAGTTTTTCTAATTCTAGGTTTAGGATTTTTTAATATCTTGAAGATGGTTCATGTTTGTCTTTGGGTATTTTGCTAAAGTAAATTAGAGAGGAACACTCTCCCTTTTGTAGCACCTATTGGAATTTTATTGCATTCTGATCTCTGTTGGTACATATTATCCGACCTGTTAGAATTATCACTAATCCGTCTGAAAATCCTGACTTCTAAAACCACCGCTTGCTTATGCCATAATCAGATGGTCATGTGCCTCCTCCTATTTTCTGCTGTCATAGTTAAAATACATTTTGACTTCTTGGTAGAAGTGGCAAACCATTTTTCAATTTCTGTGTCTGACAGTTCCCTCTGTCACACAGAGATGTACTCTGGTTTGCTTCATATTCAGTTTGGGGTTCTTTTTCCTCCTTGATTTCTTCTATTTGTAAAATATGTGAAGTGACTGGTGATACTCCATCTCTTGTTGCCATCCAAACAGATGTTGCACAGTGGATAGTTGTAGAAGCTACTCCTTTGTAGTCCATCATTGGTCAAGAGAGGGATTTATACACTGAAGAGAAGAAAGGTGTCTGAAAACAACAGTATACAGTAATTTTGAAATATATCTTCTATATATGAAGTGTAATACTTTAAGGAAAAATGGTTGTGCAGACAGTTCAGTTTCAAATGTTTCTTTTTTTATGTAGTTATTTAAGCTCTCCCGTAGGTGTCAGTGAATGTTTTCAGACCATAATATAATCCAGATGGTGCTTTTTTTCCTCCCGTTACACTTGTAGTTATCTTTCTTACTATAGATAATTAACCTTCTGTACAAACTAGCACATTTTTTTTTTTTATGCTGATGGTTCTATAACTACAATGATTTCTTAACCAGTAAGATTTCTTCTAAAATGCAGTTATGAGCACAAAATGATTAAATCTCGAAATAAGCTAAATATAGGGCTCAGGTGAGTGAAAGGACTTGTGCTTCTAGTATAATGTGCTGAGTATAAGACACTTAATATTCTTTAAATATTGGGGATTTTTGTTACATATCTGTAATTATTAGTGGAATTTCCACGTTAGTTGGAAATTGATTATTCTGATATAATTTCATGGCAATGCATACCTTCTTAGTACCTCTGTGTTCAGACAAGCAGATTATTAGAAACACTTTAAAATTGCCAGAGGGCACTGAGATTGTGCTGATGTCCGTATCTCACCCTTCCTTGGCACAATCCTTACCAAGGATCACTTCGTGTCACTGCTTTCCCAGTGCAGAATTGTTAAACAAAACATAAAAACATAGCTAAAACTAGAGTTCTTGGCTAGATGGATTAAAGATAAGCCTTTGCACTGTTGTAGGTTAAGTGTGCTCACATACGTTGTTTTTCTGACTACTGGTGCAGAAGAATATGATGGTAGTCCACAATAATGTTAAAACACTAATAGAATCTTCCTTGATGATGAGACTTGGATTTCTGTAGTCATTTGTGCCCATTTAGTTGTCTCAATTCACTGAGGCAGAAATCTACATTGATGGGCCTTTTTACATTTCTGAGTCATTAAATTATTGATTTCTTAGGTATGGATTGTATGTGCTTCTTACTTAACAGAGCAAAAGCTCTGCCATTGGTCACCATATAGTCACTATTGCTAACTATTTGTTATGAAGTGTGTGCTCTTCATCAATTTCTTGAACTGGAAGTAGCATCACATATATAAACATACTATAGAAGGCACTGAGTTAATATTGTAGGAATGCATTTTAGTTCAGAGTCTCTGCAAAGTAATTGATAGTCTGCATAATAGTTATGTGATTGTTTACATTTCAGCAAAATTTTATTGTGGTTGAACCCCAGCCAGCAACTAAGCTCTACTCAGACCTTCCCTGGTGGGAAGGAGAGAGATGAGAAAAAAAGTTGGGAAAACCTTTTTGGGTTGAGATAAAGACAGTTTAATAAGCAAAGCAAAAGACAGAAATGAACAAAACAAATAAGAAATTATTTCATCCCATCCCATTGTCAGGCAGTTGGTCAGCCATCTCCAAGATAGTACAAGTCTGTCATGCATAATGTTTACTTGAGAAGCCAGAACTTTGAACATCTCCCCTCTTCTTTCTTACCCTAGCTTTATAAACAGAGCATGATGTCGAATGGTATGGAATATCCCTTTAGTCAGATGAGGTCAGCTGTCCTGGCTGTGTCACCTTCCAACTTCTTGTACACCCCCAGCCTACTCATTGGCAGGGTGATGTGTGAAGCAGAAAAGGCCTTGGCACTATGTAAGCTCTGCTCAGCGATAGCAAAAATATCCCTTTGTTATCAACAGTGTTCTCAGCATAAATACAAAACAGCCCCATAGTACCTACTATGAAGAAAATTAGCACAATAGTCTTTCAGATTACTTCTATAAGTTTAGAAGCATTCTTGACATTAAGTTGTTCAGTTTTGTGGTACATGGGACATTTCATGTGGTACATTTCAGCCTGTGTTTATATATTTAGTCTTAAACCTTGCACTGAATGTAACTTCATGTTTTGATAATAGGAATTAGTTCAGTGAGAAACACCTATATTTATTGTTACTGCTGTCTGTGAAAACTGATGAAGAGATGACATTGTTATGAAAAGCAGAAGCTAGATCTGCAAAGCTGTCTCTTACTTCATGAAGTTCTGTAGGAGACTTCTAGTGTGCTTTGAAGAAAGTTCTACTTCTCTGCTGGTGGCAATTTTCCCTTTCCTTTTCCAAGTAGGGAAAAAAAAAAGGTTTTAAGGCTTGTCTGAAAGTGTTAAAATTAGAAGGAAAGCTTAAACTTCTTCCTCATAAATTTTTGTATGTTATTATGATTTAAATGTATCCTAGGTTTATGCTGTCTCTGTCAAAAATACTGTGGTTTGAGATGAGCTTTCTAAGCCTCTTCCACAGTAAATGGACTAAATTCTGAACTGTCACTTGTACTGGTTTCATTTCCTTTTCTCTCTTCTCTTTTATGGTGGTGTTGTAAATGCTGAAATTGCTCCTCTGACTTTCTTAGGTAACTGGTCTCAAAATTTTTGACTGGGCAAAGCTGATAGCTTTTTAGAAAATAAATATTTGCCTCCCATGAAAAATCCAAGGTCCACAACAGTAACAAAATTTTTCACATTTGTGTGTTTTACCAGCAACTTCTCTTTCATGACTGTGCTGGTGCCATAGGATTGCTACTAGAACATATATTTCTTTTTTCATGATTGAGTAATCTCTTCTTCTGTAATTTGGATTTAACCCAACAGCTTTTCAAATTTTAGAAAACAATGAGAACATCTCTTGGTAGCTCTGATAGTTGTTTTTTTTTTTCCTAATAGGATGTATAGAGGGCAAGACGGGAAGATACAGACAGTACAAGATGGTCTTTTTCACATAGTTTATGTAATTCAAATATCACAACAGTTGATTGACAGGCACATGATTAAGACTTCATATCACTGTGAAAAAAAATGCAGAGAAGCTTAAATTACCTTTGAAGCTCAATACACTACTATATTTCCTTTCCTCTCTTGTCCTCTGGTACCAATTCGTTGTTATGCTACAGAGTTGCCCATTGTTTAAAAGTAATAATATTTTCAATTTACAGTATGCTGCTTCCTGTACATATCCTAATTCTTTAGATAACAAAAAATATTCTGTTGAGACCTCCATTTATCCTTTTGCATAATATCGTAATGCAAATCCTGCTGTTCTGCAGGGAAAATAAAAACACAGTAATATGCATATATATGCACATCTCTTGTGGTGGGAAGGACCATAAATCTTTTATAAATCATAGTCCTAACCTTTGCTCATCTGTGAATTATAGCACTAAAGGAATAATGTAATATGCATTGTCAGACTCTTTTCTACTCAGTTCAAATTTCTTCATTTTCTCTTATATATGGCTACAGCGGTACTGGAGGATGTTAGGTGATGGGCTGTTTGGAAGCCACTGGTTGAGTGCCACTCATGGGGTATCTGTTCTGATAGGTCTGCAGAAAATGTATGAAAATATATTTGAAATTAAGCACACCCGTTTTACTGTAAAAAATTGAGATTTATGTATCAGCTTTTTCTTACCAGAAGAGGGAGGGTGAGTGCTTCTACTAGCCAGGCATGTATAGTGGTTAATATGACTTTTGAAGTCATGAGGCAAAGGCTTCTTAAAAGTCGTTTTCAGTAAGATGAAATGTTGTAGTGTCTCCTACTCTGCTGCTGAATGGCTACCTCTGTATGGTAGATCCTGAGAATACTTCACATCCTGGGTCTGTGTGTAGACGTTGGCTGCATCCTCACTTCCTATCAAGATAAGAATGCTGGAATGGAAAAGTTTCTGAAATCAAAATTGAAAAATGCTAATAAAAATTTTGAAGTTAAATATTTCATCATTAGATAAAATTATTTGATTTTTTTTAAAGCAAGATAATAAAAATGAGTATTTGTTTATATTTGATGCAAGTATTTTCATAGAAGTTCTGTATAACATTTTAACTGTTCCTAATTATGAGATAAGTTGTCATTAAAGAATCCCTTCAATTTCTTTAGTGGGAGACAAAGAGTATGTATGTAGAAAAGCTTGCTTGCTATTTTTATACTTAAAATGGTTGTTTATTACGTACATGCATATAGGTGGACATAGACCCTTAAACTCTGCAGTTTTGGAATTGTCACTTAGAAGCTAGCCTGTCAGGAGTACATTATTATAGCGTATTTAAATAATAAAACCAGAACAGGACCATTCATTGACATAAATGGATAATTAAAGTGTTGCATTAACTTATTCTATCTCAATTCTTAGATATTTCATACATGTTTCTTAGCTCTGTGATTTGCTGAGGGTCATCATTTTGATACATGTGAAGGAAGAAAGTTCAATATCTCTCAGCTCCTCTACAGAAATGTGGAAAGGGTGAGGAATAGAAAAGAAGGAAAGCCTTTTCCAGGATTGAATGTTGTCCCTAAATCACTGTTTCCTGGTTAACGGTGACTTGGACCTATGAATACACAGTATAGGAGCAAGACTGAAGAAGAGTATTTAAAATGTCAGTCAGGTCCTTTCAAAGGACAGTGTCTGTAGATCATCTTTCATTTACTGTGACACTGCTAGTACAATGTAGCTGAAAAAGATACTGTAACAATAGGCCACCACCACAGCTTTATGTGGTGGAAGGTGCCTTGATGTCTTATTCTAAATATTTCTTTTTTTTTTCCAGACATCATCTGTGTTGCTATAGTAGAATAACATATTTTTTTTTATCTCTTTCAAAATAATATTATACTTTTCAGAACACTCTATATCCATGGCCATACAAAGCTGGATTTCATGGTCTGGTATACTGCAATTGAAAAAGCAGCGGGTACAGATGGTAATGCATTACAAGATCAGCAGCTCAGCAAAAATGATGTTCCTATTATAGTGAACAGCTGTATAGCATTTGTTACACAGTATGGTAAGTATAGTGGATTTTATTCAGTCTGAGATTATTTGTATAATACCTAACCCCTCCTCGCTCCCCTATCAGATCTTAAAGAATGGATTTCTATATTACCTAAAATAAAAACATGTCCATCTTTAGCCTAGCCACTCTTTGATGTCATGGAGAAGCACACTACCATACATAAGAGAACAGGCCGTTTGGAGAAATAGAGTTTGCTAGATGTCCTTTATAGAAACTTTCCTATTTTAAAAATTGACTTGTTTGCCTGATATAGCTCAGATCAGCACTGGGGTCCAATGCCTCAGTAGACAACACCTCAGCCCTGAAAAGACCCTGTGTGAACCAGGAAAGGCTACTGTCCTGACTTGGTAGCACATCTTCTGAGAAACTGATATTAACTGTGGCGTTCAGTCCTAAGGCTGCTGTTTTTTCAGCATAATAGTCTAAGGATGTATAGGGAGTTACTATTTGTTTAAGAAAATTTTGCCAGCATAACTTTCCACAGCATTAGATCATATACAGATGATGTCTGTGTCCTTTTTACTACTGCAAATTAATAAGTTTTCTTGTGAAATGCTAAATATGTTCAACCCTGTTCAGATCTGTCTTCAGGATAAATGTGTCTGTAACCTCTGTCAATATTAGAAAGTCTGATTTATTTTTCACTGATTGAAGTTTAACTAAATAACCTTTGAATATGGCAGCACTGCATTATGGTAAATAGTTGTGTCTGGGTTACAACTGTTGCTAAAACCGAGGTGGGGGGGAAAGATGGTTTTGCCACATTATTTTTTTAAACATTAGCACTAGGAATTATTCTATGTATAGTTTACACTGTTTCATGCACTCAAATGTTGTTAAAGCAGGGTAATTAGGTCTTCCACTCAGAACAATCCCTCATGTGTGTTCTGAATTAAAATCCACATTATATCTTTATTGAAAAATATGTTTTTTCAGGATCAGCATTACTGGGTATTAAAATACTCATTTGAAAGCTGAAAGAATTACTTGCATGCATACATGCTTCTGTGTCATCATGGTAAAGGTGCTGTCTCTAGTCATGGTTTACAGATGGCAGACACTATCAGCCCCTCACAGCTCATTCCTGACAGTAACACAAGGCAGTGTTAACTGGTAGTGCTTACGGGCATTACAAGAAAGGTGAATTTCAGGAACATAAGATATGATTTCATAGATGTTGACAGAGTATGACAGGTGCATAAGAAAAGCAAGATTTTGTATAAAATGTAATTCTCTTTCAAAAAATGTAGGGAACAGAGGAAGTACCTCTACAGAGAGAAAGAACAGGACTGCACATCTATGCTAATCATCCACAAGTTTTAAGAAAGACCCAACAACAAAATGTTTTGGCTACTTTCATATGCAGTAGCTGGGGAGAGTCTTTACTGTGTTTTAGATTATAAATTTCCTTTTTTCTTTTTTTTTTTTTTTCTTGACTGGCTTTGAAGGCTTTAGTTGTTAAATATGCAAATACTGGCAGCCTGTTGTTTTGAATATGACTTATCAGTTTCAGGCTGGATAAATACAAGAATATTTTACTGAATTCTAAGTTGATGTGATCAATAGGGTAATAAAATAGTTCTAGTTTTAGTGAAATCAGCTGTGTTTATGTGTAATACCAGTCATCAAAGCTGCTTTGCTGTACTGTGCTTTATGAAACTATTGTTTTAGGGAGTCCTAAAGAAATTTGGAAATTTTAATTGCCTGTATAGTATTCTTGAAATTGTGATCCCAGGCTTGCTTCATATTAATGATGTGTATTATTGCAAAGAGGTCTGGTTGGTGTCAGCAGACATAGCAGAGTTTTTACTAACAAACTGAGTGTGTACAAAAGGCCAGAGATCTTTTACTAGGAAATAGGATATGTTTGACAGACAGATAAGATTTTCAGATAATAATTTTTGGAATTTTTGAAAGAATAATTATTTTACATTTATTTAATTTTCTGTCCTGTATTTCTGTAACTTAGGTTTAGGTAGCAAGCAGATCTACCTAAAGAATGGCAATTCTTCTGATGTAACTGAACTGCTGGAAAGCTTCAAAAAAGATGCACGGAGCGTTAAACTAAGGGCAGGAAAACATCAACTTGAGGATGTGACTGATGTATTAAAAAGCTTTCTTTCTCAAATAGATGATGCACTTCTCACTAAAGAACTTTATCCATTCTGGATCTCTGCATTAGGTAATGTATTCGATAACACTTGATACAAGAAAAGTATAAAAATTGAGGGGGTTGTTAATTACTTGCCGTATGTTGACCTATGTCATCTGATGATTGTCAAAATAATTGTAGCGAGGAAAAAAATGTTTATAGCTTGACTGCAATAGACTAAGGTTATTTTATTGCCTTCAAGTGAATCAGAATAATAATAACAAACAGCGATATTTCCTTGACAGTTTGATCTGTAAACAGTAAACCAATATTACACTGTGTTGTAGTTGGATCAGCCAGTGTAAGAAGTGAGGATTAATATTTTTATGGAAGCATTCATAGTACAATTCAAGAAATAGACAGATGTTAGTCTTTTGACCTTATGTAGATGTTTAGTTCAAAAGTGTCAAAGTGTTGATGCTGTCATCTGCATGATAGTTAACTGACAGTTTTGTTGCTTACATTCTTCAAACATCTTTTATGAACATTCACATAAAGTTATGTATATTAACAATGTAAACTTGTTAACAATTGTTACTTGTTGTTTGTTTCCTAACTAATTTAATTTGAAAGAAAGTTTAAGTCATTTCAACCTGAATTGTAGCTTGTAATATGTTTAGAATATGAGGATGTGTTTCTCTGTTTGAAAACCGAACCATGAGATAACTAATACATTAATTAGTTACTCCATGTAAATTGTGGTGATTTTTATTTCTAACTGCTTTATTTCTTTTGCTTTTTTCTTTCTTTCCCAAACTGCACTATAAAATTGCCGATGATGTGTAGCTATAAGAGATGCATGGAAAAAGCTAAGATAGGACATCTGTTTCTGCATTAATGCTTTGAGATAATGTAGGCTTATTTAATGTATTGTGAGTTCTGTCTTAAAAAAATATATTAAAAGCACAATTGACTTTTATAACTCGATGTGAACAAACTAGCATAAAAAAGTTCAGAATTCATTCACTTTTCACAAGATTGCTCTCATCAGAAATCAGAAAAAATTGTATCTGTAGCAGTTAAGGCTTGTTAGCTCTTCTGTGAAAGTGCATAATAGTGTTACAGTGATTTAACTTCTTGATCAGTACATGGAGATAAAATTCTGCTTTGGCTTTACAGCAGAGAATCCTGTCCTGTTATAGTTCTGACTATAAACTAAGTACTTGTGGGAAGACTAAACCACTTAGACAGAGTGGCAGACCTTGAAAGTTTTTTTTTGTTTATTTTTTCTTCCAGTTACCAAAGAAATCAAAACATAGTGCAGTAGTTAGTGTAGGTGCTAGCAATCAGCTGGAAGAGGTGAGAATTCTGTGCCTTTTTCTTTTCAGAAACTTGAGAGAAGCAAGGGACTGAGAAGAAAAAGCTAAATAAATAACTGAAATCTACATTGACTTTGTTCATGCCCTGGGCAGGATTACACACTGTAGTGGCTATGCAGCATATGTAGGCAGACTTAACTTAAGGTAGATCTGTGTCTGTCTCTCAGATACTGTAACTTCCAAGTCTGGAATTCCTGTCATCAGCTCTGATACTGTTCAGCTATGTAACTTTGTACAACTTATTCACCACCCCTTCCCTTCATATATTAGGATCGTTATACTACTTTGGTCCTTGAGACACTTTTCCAATAAAAAATAAAAAAGTGCAATAACACCTGTACACTCAGAAACTACAGATTTAATATACTTTGAGAGGAAAAACAAATGGTATCTTGGGTTTTAGTCTTCACCTGTAGCAAATGGTGCTTGAATATAAAACTGGCCCTCTTTATTGATACTGTTTCCATGTACTGGTGTACAATAATAGACTTTGTTAATAGTAGATTGGCAGTATAGCCTTTATGAAGAAGAGGTTGGCTGGGTAAATTGTAATTTCAAAGGACTAGATGATGACAGTATAATTAATGAGAACTGCTGTTGGCTTTTAGTGTGTATTGTTATAAGTTGTCAATGTTTATTATTTTCTGGCAGATACACAGAATGAGAAGGAACGTGTGAGGAAGTATGGAGCTTTTATTCGGACGCTTCCACCAGTCAATAGGGCAACTTTGGCTGCCTTAATTGAACATCTTTACAGGTCAATGCAAATGATGCACTGTAGCAGATAAATTCTTGTAATGTATTTTCAGTGTAACCCTATCATAAATGAAATGTGGCTTGTTTCATTAACTAGTAAGCATTAAAATTTTATCTAGTTGTGATGATTAATTATATTTCATTGCCTTTAATTTATAATGTGGTTGTTCTTTGGTTGTATTTTTAACAGTAGTTATCTATAAATATCAGTGGAGTGGAACAGCCTTACAGTGAGAGAGGGTTGCCAGTGTATGTGATCAACTAGGGTAATTTTTGATGTGGTTTCCTTATATGAACTCATTTTACTCCAGTCTGCTAGTCTTCCAGAGGATTGTTGCAAATGATTCTCGAAGTTAAAAGATTTTTTTCAGGGAAAATGTTCTTCTCCACAGTCCATATTGCACATAATAACTTTGAGAATTAGCTACACTTTCTCTTTTTCATCAATGCTTCATTTTGCTACTGAGGTAACAGTAGAGAATACCCAAAATATAAACTTGTCTAAGCAACTAAGATCATGTCTTATTCCTAGATCAAATAAGCAGCAGCCAGTATATAAAAAAAGTGTGACTTCACTGATTTTGCAGTGTTATGGTTAAATAGTAACAGTCTACATAATATCTATTGAACAAGTCAAATTATATTCCTGGTAAATTGCAGTGGGTAGAGAATGTTCAGAATATTGTGTTCAGAGATGACATTGCATAGACAGGTACATAGCAGATTTCCTTCAAAACCGATTTATGCAATTATTAAATTTGCGGGTGTCATTATTGGGATAAAGATTAGCATTTTACAATGTTTCTAATCATATCCAGTTCACATATATCAATATACTGTTATATCTGTTCTGAAATCACTTAACATTCATGTGTATAACAGACAAAATTCTATGATACTTCAAAGTTTTTACTTCTAAAAGAGAACATGTTATGTAAACAACAGAACTGTTATGAAAAATTTACTGTAAGTACAGAAACTAGGAAGGATCTGTTATCTTCTCATGTTTTGTCTGATTGTAAGTTAATAGGATATACTTACATAACAGAATATAGCGAAGCTGGATTTAGCATTGGTGAGGCCTCAACTTGTTTATAGTGTGCAGTTCTGGGCCCCACAATTTAAGAAGGATGTGAAGATCCTTGAATGCATCCAGAGGAGGACAACAGACCTGGTGAAAAGGCTGTAAGGAATGGCCTACAGGGAGTGGCTAAGGACTCTGGGCTTGTTTAGTTTGGAGGAAAGGAGGCTGAGGAGCAACCTTATTGCTCTCTACAGCTTCCTGAGAAGGGGAAGTGGAGAAGGAGCTTCTAATATTTTCTCCTGTCCAGTGATAGGACACCTGGGAATGGTTTAAAACTGCATCCGGGGAGGTTCAAACTTGATATTGGGAAACATTTCTTTACTGAGAGGGTGGCCAAATACCAGAACAGGCTTCCTAGAGGTGTGGTCAGTGTCCCAGGCCTGTCAGTTTTTTTTAAGAGGCATTTGGACAATGCCCCTAATAACTTGCTTTAACTTTTGACCAGCCCTGGAGTAGTCAGGCAGTCAGAGTAGATGATCATTGTAGGTCCCTTCCAACTGAACTATTATATTCTATTTTTATTCTATTCTAAATAATTCTGATATCACTTGAGATGCAGATAGAAAGTATAAGTTTTCATTTCTGTAAGGGCATGTGCTAGATTAAAAGAAATAAATATAAAAAAATAAATACTATTAAACTTTGTCATTGCTTTTAATGTAGTTATTCCTTTTGAAATGCACTCTATATTCTGTAGAGGAGCCTCAGACAATTAAATAATAAAATGTTCTAAGTTAGTTTATTTTTCCTTCAACAGGGTGCAGAAGTGTTCTGAAATCAATCATATGAACCCTCACAATCTAGCAACGGTGTTTTCCTCATGCTTATTTCAAACTAAAGGCCAAACTAGTGAAGAAGTCAATGTAATAGAAGATCTAATTAAAAATTATGTGCAACTATTTGATGTAGGTATCTTTATATAGAAGATATGTTTCTATATATTATTTATATTTAATTACTCAGCTCTTAGATGCACTTAAATACAAAAATCTCCTTAAAGCCACTCTTACTATTAGTTGCAGCTTAAGGATTTGCAGGTTTTTTGAACTCTAATTCAGTGGACATTGTTCTTTGCTTCAGTTTTATTTCCCAGATGGTTTAGCCTATATAGGGATGGTTTAGCCTATATGGGATTGCTGGGATCTACTGTTTTCCGAAGTACTGGTTGTTGTTCTTGCTGATGCTAGCATACCAACTTAAAGAAAATTTTAAGATTATGTCAACTAAAAATAATACTTCCATTCAGATATTATAGACCTGATTAGAACTGAAGCATGGAATAATTCTGTGCTCTTAATCCCAGAGCTGTGGTTACAATAAAGACTAGGGAAATTGTTTAGTTCCTTAGGCCTAGAAAGAAAATTAAATCCAACTGTATAGAAAGGATACTACTAGCAGCAATTCATATTTGGTTTAGAATTTACTGAGCCACTATAGTATTGTTTGGAAATTTTTCATGGAGTCCTCCTTCTGATATGTATCTGGTAAATTTTATAGTAATGAATCCCATCAATGAAGTGCTGTTGACAGAATATTTTGCATAGCTGCTTCTGTAACAACGTGCTTAACAGTGTTATTATTTACTACTATTATTATTATTTACAGTTGTTAGACGTAAGCATTGCTTTATATTTGTATTTATCTTAGTTTATGATATTAAAATAGTATTTGCTAGTTTATGTTGTGATTTTTATACTAGTTCCCTTATTAATTGATCTAAAATAATCCATTTTAAACAGATAAATGAAGACCAGGTCAAACAAATGGATATAGAAAACAGCTTTATAACTAGGTGGAAAGACACTCAGGTAAGTGGCAAATATCAACTAGTATGAAAAAAAATTTAACAAAGACTTACTTTGTTGTTTACAGGTCTTTATGCCTAGACTCCTAAATATAAATTTCTAAGTTTGTATAATGACCGATGTTATAAACTACAGAGCTTGGGGAAATGAAATGAAATAAAAGAGGAGACATAAACTGATAAAGCAAAACAATTCTCTGTAAAGCATACTGAGGAATTATATTCTGCTCTGAGCAACAGGATAACTCACAGGTTGTTAATACTTTTGTATGCTTAATAAATTGTACTAGAAGAAAATGGTAAACGTTTGCAAATGTGGAATTAGAGGCCTGTTTATTTTGTTTTTTTTTTTAACTTTAAACATACATATTAAGTGCTTTCAAGTCTATATTAATACTTTTATTAATTTATGAGCTATGGGTATATGTGGTCTAACTTCACTGGGGTTTCACATCTCTTTAAAGCATCTGAATGTTTAGCCACATCCTGGGTTATGACCATTTCCATAACCCCAAAACATAAATGCTGTTTGGGGAAGCTTCAGACACATTGTAACAGTAAAACCAAAGTTTGACTGTACAATATAAAAAAATGGGAGATCTTATGCCACTTATTATCATCTTTAGTTGCAGTTTTACCTGTAACAACTATTGAATAACTTCAGAGATGTAACAAACAGTAAAGTGATATCATGTTTTTCAGTCTGAGTGGTATTTGTGTACTGTCCTAATTAAAGCAAAAATTGGTAAGTTTCATAACACTAACAAGGTGGCTGAATTAAGAGAGGTATGAGTAAATGTAGGGAACTTAAAAGCTTTTACAGAAATACAAAGTAATGGGGGAGAAGCTTTCACTGAATTTGGAGCTCATAGAGATTTAGAAATTAATAAAAATATATCAGAAAATAATTTATAATGGTTTGTCTCTTCACTGCCTTCCCACTTCCAGCGAGAGTTTTGTGCTACTTTGTAAAACATCACTAGGAAGACAGGGCCTTGCAAATACATGTTGAAATTGCATATTCTGTGAATTATTATCTGGAGTCTTATTTTTATCTCATATTCCTTTATTGTCTGGGTCAGAGTGGCATGAAGCTTTCTGATGATAATGATCTACTGTGAATGTGCATATAGAAGGTATAACGCTTGTTTCATCCTTTTGGTACCTGGTGGGGAATGACCAAGTCACTAGGAAACAATTTAATGTTTATTTCTGGTGTCTGTCTTGCAGTATAGAAACATCTGTCTTTATACTGTCAAAAACCTCACAAATTTGATGTCCCTTAGAGCATTCTATAAGGCAGGGGCTGAAGTGCCTTTAATGAATCTTACTAACTTATTCATTCTGGGATCCAAGAAAAGGACTTTATTGAGATTAGAGAATAAAATTTTGAAGCCTTAGATAAGTGAAAATGCATAGACTTTGAAAAAGATTGTTACAGCTTGTTATGCTATTAATATTTTCCAAGCAACTTTGGGAAACTGTGACAGTTGAATGTTTATAATACCTTTGGAAAAAAATAGGAAGATATGAGAGGAGTTTCATGAGTAGAGAAAGAGATAGTGGAGGCATTTTAATTGGATTAGGAGAAAAAAAGTAGAAAGGAAACTGAAAGGCGGATGATGGATAGAGTAGTATAGCTGTCTAGATGGGTTTGTCTAAAACTGAAGCTGTGAAGACTATGAAGAAGACTCAAATAAAGTGTTTTTGTTCTGTGTTTTTTGTACCCCAGATACCACTATGAAATCACCTTTATAGGTGTATTGTATTTAGAAGGCTGCCTGTTGAAGAAAAAGAGACACACTTGCTTTTGACTTTTTTAAAATAATAGCCTAAACTTTCTAAACTTGTCAGTTTTTATTAAAAGCCTTCCAGCACATGAAAAGCTAGTCCTCCAAATTTTAAACTTTATAATGAAAATGGAATCTTCATGAATAATTGGGCCTGTTTGAACTAGTTTCCCTCAGACTCTTGAGGTTTTTATGAAGAAAGATAGAACCTGGATTTTAACTGTTCTTATTTTGCTCTCAGCAAAGTCTTTAGCATTAATTATGAACTTTCTGAATTGATGGTTAGAACTATTGTGATGATAGACTCTGGCTTGATTCTCATAACACACAAGGCTAACCTTTAAATTCTTTACAAGAAATAGTAATATTACTTTAACTGTAAAAATGAAATAGTATCTGCTACCTATTCACAGGATTACCACAGAATCACAGAATATCTCAAGTTGGAAGAGACCCATAAGGATCATCCAATTGCTAATTCCATGCTTCTTATAGGACTACCTAAAACTAAATCCTATGACTAAGAGCATCAACCAGATGCTGCCTGAACTCTGACAGGCTTGGTGCTGTGACCACTTCCCTGGGGAGCCTGTTCCAGGGAGCAACCACCCTCTTGGTGAAGAACATTTTCCTGATTTCCAGTTTGTACTTCACCAGATGCAGCCTATTGCCCTTGTTGAACTTGATGAGGTTCCTTTCTGCCCAGTTCTCCAGCCTGTTGAGGTCCTTCTGAATGTATCAGCCACTCCTCCCACTTTTTAGTACCATCTGCAAACTTCTTGAAGATGTGCACAAGACTATTATGCAGGTAAAGATTAATGGGCTCTTGGCTGATCATCCAGTTTTCAGTCCACATTACTGTCAATTTATCTAACCTGTACTTTGTCAGCATGTCAATTATGACATTACAGGAGACACTGTCAAAGGCTTTACTAAAACTGAGGTAAACATCTGCTGCTAAACTTTCATCCATTAGTATCCTCATTGTAGAGGATTATCAGTTTTGTTAAGCATGTTTTCCCCTTTGTAAATCCATTCTGACTGATTCCAATCACATTTTTCTCATTCATGTGTTTGGAAATGCTTTCCAGGAGGATTTTCTCCATCACCTTCACAGGGACTGGTGAGGTTGTCCAACCTGTAGCTCCCAAAATCACCCTTTTTGACTTTCTTGAAGGTGGAATTGATACTTGTGCTCTTCCAGTCTTTGCAGATCTTTCCCAGTTGTCATGACTCTTCAAAGGTAATCAAGAGTGAATTTACAGTGAGATTCCTCAGCACTTGTGGGTCCTATTTGTCAGGCCCTATGGACTCATGTACATCTAGTTTCCTTAAGTGCTCCCTAATCTGGACTTCTGCCAGCGAGTGTAATTTCCATTGCTTTAGACCTTCCATCTGTTGCAGGGGCCTGGGTTATTTGAAGGTCAATCTTATCAGTAAAGACTGAGGCAAAGGCTGCATTGAGTACCTTGGCCTCTTCTCTGTGTAACCTGGTCTTCTGCCCTATTCAGCAGCAGGACCATGTTCTTCCTCATCTCTCTTTTCTCCTTGTTTCCCTTTTGCTATTTATGTACTTGTAGAATCCTTTCATGTTGCCCTTTGCATCCCTTGCAAGCTTCAACTCTGGGTCAGACAGGTTATCTAATCTCATTCCTGCACAATGGGACAGTAGCTCTGCACTTTTCTTGGGTTCCTGCTTCCATCTGCCCCTGCTTCCATCTCTTCTACATTTCATTTGTATGTCTGAGTCCAGTCAGGAGTTCTTTGCTCATCCATCATGCCCTTATAAATCTGAAGGGATGATTTGCAGTGCTTTATAGTACTTAAAATTTGGAAGACAGCAGTGAACTTGCTTCTTATTTTATTAGGCTATATACAACTGTCAAATTTGTTCTTGTTCATTCTTAACGCATTGCTAGGAATTACTACTTTTAGTTTCAGAGAAAATGCTTGTACAAGTAGAACTTAGAAAATTGAACAAAATTTGAACAAAATAGCACTTACTGCTTTAGAGAGAGAAAGGGATAAAATGCATTAAAATGCATTAGGAATTGTATGTAAATGTATACATTTGAAAATCTACTTTTTTCATTCCATGGGAAATAAAATTCTCCAAAGAATGTGGTAAATAAGTGCTAGATATGCGGCTTAGATATGCCGTAAAAGAGAGTTTCAGCTGGACTATGGAGTCAGCCTACTAAGTCTCCTAGATATGACTTGTCACTGACATTGTTAAACTGAATCATATTATACCTGTGTTTATCTGTAAATTTTTTGCTATATTCATTAAGAGCTTTCTCTTACAATTTCTGGAGTAAGTTTTTTTCTTTCTTGGCAAGAGATCTTGTGTTTGTGTACCACAGAATGCTGTGAAAGTCCAAAGGTCATAGGCGCATGAGGGCTAACTTTATCTGATGTGCAGAAACACTCCCTGACTCACTCTGTGATTTTGGGACTCTAGCTGCTCTAGAGGCCTGACCAGTGTTCCCTGGCCCAAGCTGTTAGGCTTCTGGTGGGATGAATCAGGCATTGTGTCATGTAAGCAGCAGCATTGGGGTGATTTTAAGAATTTAGCATAAGGCTCCATTTTAATATGCAGATGAGGAATGAGGAGGCTAAATACTTCCCTGAGCAAAGTAAGGTCTGACCTGAATTCATTTTTCCTTATCTTGAATATCTGTAGTTACAGTGTGGTACTGCAGTGGAGCATATTTCCTTTGTATCTGATTCCACACCTTCATATCCTTCCCCATCTTACAATCACCCAAGCCTCTGTGTTATGGCACTGTCTTGGAAACATGAATTCACATCATGGGGTTTTGCAGTTGACTCATTCAGAATGTATCCTAGATGAACTGAACAGTTAGGTGGATTGAGGTCTTTGGCGTTACCAAGATGGCACCAGTACTTTAGGAAAAAAAAAATCTTTAGATACCAAGATTTTTTCAGTAGAAAAGGCTGTATCGTTGGGTTCCTATCTGCATAAGTGATTGTCTTGAGGATTGCTGTTACGAAATTTAACACAGAAAAATCTGTTTAGTTTCTTTGTATTGGTCAAGACCTTATGTGACCAAACACTTTGGATTTCCATATGAACTGTTATGCAAATAAAGGAAAAATATATAATAAATATCTGTATGCTAAAAAATCACAATGTGAAAAGGAAACAGAAAAAATGTTTATTAATGAAAACATTTCAGTAAAGTCCCCTTTTTACTCTTTTAGAAATATTTTACTATTAAGACCTAATGAGATATTTTATGCTATATTTATATTGTGTGAGCAAAACAGATTTGCTCTATAAATTATGTACTTAGTCTTATGGCTTTAATCTTTATTGCAGACTTGAATGGCATAAAATTAAAATGGTAGACAGAATAAGGAATGATCAATTTCCCTGTTTCTCCAAACAGGAGATCTCAACTTAAAGCTATTGTTGATTTTGTTCTTCCTGTAAAGGAAATAAGAAATGAAAACACACTTGGGGCACTTTAAAATTGTGTATCAGAAGTGATTCCAGAATTCCTACTTGGTAAACAAGAATTATTAATATTCACTATAAGTTTCCACGACTTGTTATGAGGAAAATAGAAACAGAACTTTTGGATTTTATTATAATCTCTGTCAATATTGTCTCTGAAGGCATCACAAAATGCTGAGTTTGAGTTTGAAAATGTTTTTGATTCTTATCAAATCATTGATATCTTTACTCTGTAAGGAATTTCCTGGAAAAACACCCACCAGAAGTCAAGATAGCAAATATGACCTCAGGAGACCTTAGCTGATTGGGAATACTTGCTCCAGAGATAATGACCTTTTTATCTTTCTAAACAAGCAATGGACATGGGAACAAATCTTCTCTGTTTTAATGGCTGATAAATTCACATTTGAACTGCTTTTAAGGAACCGGAACTGCCTTCTTATGTCAGCCTGTTACACCTCAATTGGAGTCCAAGAACAATTTGATTGGAGCTATGAACATTTTCCCCTCTGAATTAAGGTGTGGGACATTTTTTGCCAGTCACAATTTTTTTCTGTAGCAGACATGATTAATGCAGCTAGTGTTTCCATTTACAAATATATTTTATCTGAAATGAATGGATATCTAATGCCTGGGACCGATTTGATGCAGAAGGAAGTAATTCTGATCAGAGATGGTGCACTTGCTATTATTTTGAAGTATTTACTGATAGCTGCTTCTATGTGTTTACAACAATGTTTTGAGATTTTATAGATGGGTTTTTCTCTAGAAGAATTTAACATTTCCCTAACTATGCATGGTGTTATCAGTAGGTTGCTGGGAGAATTTATTAGGTCCAGACCTGCACTGTCACGAAGTGCTACTAGAAAATATTGACCTTCCTCAAGGTTTTGTATTACATTATAACTTCTCTCATGAGTCTAACATGCTTATTGTTCATAGTTTTGGAAGAATAAATTGTATGGATGTCTACATTTTATATCTTATGAGACATAGCTATATAGTCTTCTTCTAAAGTGCTGTTAAGTACAACTTAGCATTTGATGCTTTCATTAATGTTATATAAAGAATAGCCAGACCCCAGGCACTTGTCATGAACTGTGTTGCCAATACAGACCTGAAATAGGATAGACACGTTCAGAATAGGAACTGTTGTTGGCTGGAATGGTGTGGCTTTAGTTTAGTATCTTTCATTATTTCAGTGGAAAAAAAAAAAGGGGGTGGGGGTGGGGAGTGTGTATGCTGAAACATGCTTTTTTCAGCTGCTCTACCTTCTCTCTCAGTAGCTACCAGCAGTCAGCCTGTAAGTTTACAAGACCATGCAAATGGAAGACTTGCATATTCAGACCATGCAACATGGAGATTAGACTTCAGGCTCATGCAGAGGAGGTAGCTGTTTGGGAACTAGTTTAGATGGGCTTCCAGTTACTGTTAAAACTGATGACATGGTGCAAACCAAGTGATGTAACAGCATGTGTGAATGGCAACTTAGGCTTCAAGCAGCTACAGTTAAGAATGGTGCATAAGAATCCATTCCATTTAACATCTGATAATCTGACATTATTGCATCCAAACATGCATGTGTTTGTGGGAAATTGGTGATCTGGATACTTAATACATCTGAGTATATAGGTTGCTATAGTAGTATTGTCTTCAGGCTGGTTCATGAAGGATGTTTAGAGAAGAATAACTGAACCAATTTTCTGCTGAAGGCTTGGAAGTTCTAATGTCTGAAATGTCACTGAAATTCTGATCCAGGTGGTAGTTCATTAGCTGCTCTTCATTTTCTGTCCACCATATACTTATGCCAGCTGTTTCTGTTCACTGCTGTAATTTACATCACATTTTCTCTCCATACAGTTGTTTACATGAGCACAGTAGAAATCACATGTCAGCTTCATTCTTATTTCCAAACTTTTTCTGTAATATCATCTGAAAAGCAAGTTTTACAACTGAGTTTTTTCAGTCATTGCCACTATAATTAAGCAGCCTTCTTCAAAGTAGCTTTGTAATGTCTTTCTCACAAATCTTTCCATTAGTTTTCTCTTCTCAGAGGCTAAGATAACTTTGAAGTCGCCATTTTTCAGAATGTAAATGTTCTTTCAAATCAAGTGCTGCCTTTTATTTTTATATAGAAATGTAGTTTTAGCTTCTGTAAATTAGTCAAAATGTATCTAAAAGCTTGCCTCTCTCATTTTTTCTCCATAACTTACTCTTTATATGGTGCAATTTTTCTTTTATTTTTCTTAACCTCTACTTCTGTACATTAACCTCTTCATCGTCACCATGAGTACTGTTCTCAATTAAGATGCAAATTGCTATTATTAATATTAATTTGATTATTAATTCTTTATGTTGGCTTATTAATAAATGGGTACACTTCCTAAAAGATTTGACCATCATCATGTATTTAGTTTTAGAAAATATTTTTGGTACTGGGATGAATTACACTCTTTTGAAGATCCTTATGACTGTACTGAAAGGGAATTAGAGCAGGCAAAATGTGAGATTTTAACTGCAGAAAAGTAATTTCTCACCCATAAAGATTATTTTATTGCCATAAATGAGCAAACCTAGTAGTGCTGGAAAATACTAAATTCCCTCTTGTGAAGAATCAGATTTTTCTACTTGATCAAAAAATGTTTCATATTGTTAGACAATAAATTCTTAAATTATGTCTGTTGGTATTGAGTATATTAAGCTATTACACATTGTCATACACTTGTTTTATCGCCTAATTATTGTACAAATTTGTATTGTACATAATGTTTAGATATGTCTTCAACAAATTTAAAAAGCTATATTTAAGATCTTGATATCATGAGTGTTTTTTAATTCCTTTTTAAAATATGTAATGACAAACTTTCATTGTGATTAATAATCTTAAATATAGTTTTCATAGTAACAGATTTTTATTATCCAGATAGGTACATATGGTACTGAAGTATGACTGAAATATATTGTTATTAGTAATTTTTCCTCTCATTTTTAACTAGCTTATTTTAGTTTGGGGTTTCTGGTCCTGTCCTTTTCCATGGTTTTAACTTCTATTCATCTCTTTTGGCTCTGAAGTGAGCCTGACTAACCTCTAAATCAGTTACAGTTCTGGCAATTTAAGATCCAAAGGACTTGTGTCTTGGGCTTTGCAGTCTTAAATACAAATTTAAAGTCTGCTTATTTCAGGTAGTTTTCCTGCTCTCGAATGTGTATTTGTAAAGTGGGTTCATATTGTTTGATGTGATTATATTAGATTTAGTCAGGGTTTGGATTTTCCTCCGGAACCTGTGTATAGGTTTTTTTTCCTTTACACTAATCAAGTAGAAGTGAATGTAGCACAGGTTTTCCCATTATAGTAAATTAAAAAATTATAGTAAATAATTTGACTATTATTGTAGATAAGTGAGTGGAAAACAAAAGATTAAGTTCAGTACATTCTAGTACATCTACTAGATAATAGTTGTACTTTCCTTATTTAAAAATATATTCAAAATATTTTTTGGACAGGCTAATTTTTTAATTATTTTATTCTTAAATTGTTCTGTTTTAGGTTTCCCAAGCTGGAGATTTGCTTATTGAAGTTTACGTGGAAAGAAAGGAACCAGACTGTAGTATTATAATCAGGGTTAGTGTATAAAACCAATAGAGACTTTTGCCAAGTACTTTCTCTTAAACTATACAGAATTTATTTTTGTACATGTTTTTATATAAATACATAATGAAATTATCAATCTGTATCTATCGCTATTATTTTAAGTATATTTTTTAATTTGCTGTGATGCCTAAATTTTTTAGTCTGATTACTATTCATTTTTAAGGAGAATATGATAATACAATTTTTAAGGGGAGACATCCTCCTTTAGTTTTACTACAGTATATAGTGGTATAAATTCTTGCAGCTTTATAGGTGCAGCACAGAAGAATATTAACAAGCACACAGTGAATACTGGTTTTATTAAATAGTAAGACACCATTTAAATGGCATCATCCTTATATATATTCTTTTTTTTTTGCCGGTGGCTATCTGATTTCCTTAAATGCTAAGAAACTGAAGCTTGTTACTATAATTGAGATTTTTTTTCAGCCTTGTATCTCATTATGTATTTTAAACACACTCATCTCCATGTAGTAGTAGTGGTCTATTGTTTGGATCCTGAGGGGAAAAAAACCCGTAATTTCTGTAATGATATTTCTGTTTTTCTCCCATTATACTTTTCTGTTTCCTTTTTGTTCTGTTCAGCACGACTCTCAAACACTTCTTCTTATACATGTACGTGTTAGACATAGATACATACATACATACACATAAGGCATGCTTATTTTAATAGGAATAAGAATGTGAATATGTACTGCTAAGATAAAAAAATTGTACTTCTGTAATACTTTATTGTCCCACGTATTATAAATCATACCAAGGCTGGGTGGTGTTGGTTTTGTTTTGTGCTGTTGTTGGTTGGTTGGTTATTTTTTTTCCAAGTTATCAGTCAGCTAAAACATAACGTTAATTTCATGGAAATAATCAGGAAAGCTTGCTGGATTCTGACAAACTATTTATGGGTTTCTAATTCAATTTATCTGCTGCCTTTTGTTGTTGTTGTTGTTTTTGTTGTTGTGTGTGAGTCTTTTGCAAGTAGGAAGATTTTGAAAAACTAAATCAGAAATCAGTAACTGTAGCATATTATAAACTGATTCAATTTGTATTACAGGTATCACCTTTGACAGAAGCTGAAGAATTAACTAATGATATTTTAGGAATCAAAAACATTATTCCAAAAAAAGATGATATCTGGGCTGCTTTTGAAGTACTTGAAAATGGAGAACTAGGTTAGTTACACTAACATTTATGCATGTTCATCCAATTTAATTATTTTTTAATACCTAACATAATCAAATGTTATGTTAAAGAGTTACTAAGAATTTCTAAAGACATAACAAAAATTAGCCTTTTGTCATTGTTTTACATTTGGCTACTGGGGCATCTGCACGATTTCTTTCTATACTTTGCCAGAAATAATGGGATTTATTGTTTTAAAATGCTTAGAAATCAGGGGCTGAAAAAAATGTTCTTTCCATTACTCTGCTTCTCAGTTCATTAGTCATCAGCTATAGCAAAGTGGATTTTACTGAGAAGTCTAAAAGAAGAAACTTATTTTCATTAGAATGTCAGCAGCTGATTTTTATAAGGAATAATGTTTTTCAGAAAATGAAATGAGGAAATAAATGTAATACTTAGAGGAAAGGGTCTTTTTTATTATTTTGTCAATTATTTTATGTGTGTAGATGAAAAAGGAGGCATAAAGTGTGTAATCCTGTGATTGTGGCAAGTGCCATTTTGGTGTATCTAGCAGAATCTTGAAATAGTTGTTCTAAATACTGTTCTACTGCCAACGAGCAAATGTCACACGGTCACAATATTAATGAACTGTAAAGAGGTTTTAACATTGGGAGTGCTTTATGCATGTTGGAGCTTGCACTTTCTGTTATTTTAAGTGTCTCTCTAATAATAAAGTAGTAAAGATTTTTTTTGTTGTTTTTTTCACTGATGACATCTGTTTTTGAAGAATACATGGAGACAGGAATGTACTTATATTAAAGAGTCTGTTTATACTTCATAGTAAGTTTCTGCTCTTATTTTCATGTTACAGAAGTGGACTGTACCCTAGTATATGTCTATAGTGAAGATACCTATTTTAAAGTTAAAAAACCCCACCTATATAAAAATTGAGAAAGCTTAAGATTACTATATGTTTCAAGGTTGTTTGAGTAGTGTTGTACTCAGTTTTCAGACGTGCTTACAATAATTTCTTTGGACTTACAAATATTCCTGACATACTTAGTCTTGACCTTGACAATATCAATAATGGGAAGTACAGAAGTGCTTTCTCTCTTTTGACTTAAAACAAATGATCATGATCGCTCTTTGCATTCTGCGGTCTTGTGGTGATGCTGTACAGTGTTGTAACACAAAGTTCATTTCCAAATTCATAGATGCAGGTGTCAACTGACAAAGAATGCTAGCATCTATTATCTTTAGAAGAGTTCTGATAACTCCTACAAGAGCTCTAGAAATCCTACTTGTTTTGACTGAGTAATGGAAATATTTGAAGAGGGTATTTTATTTTCTTAAACTTGATATATCAACACTTAAAGGGAAATGAAAATTAACCTAGATATGGTGAAGAGAACATATACTAAAGATTGACCACACAGCAGCTTCTTGAGGTATTTGAGTGCAGTAACTATATTTTACTGTGTACTAGAAATATTCTGGCAAATAGACTGGCAAATTAAGCTTAGGGTGAGACGCTACAGGTCCTGTAGGACAATAAATATTGGCAAGGGGTTAGAGTATATCCCATTTGAAATGGCATCACAATGGCAAAGTAGAAATGACATAACAGTGTTTTAAAACCAGAACAAACAAGCAAATAGCACCTGGCTCCAATCAGTAGAGACTGTGTTGATGAAACATCTACTTTATGGACCACTTTCTGAAAGAATTTTTGCATCAGAACAGGCAAACTGAATTAATAATGTTAAAGAGTAAAAATAATCCAAGTAGTAAGAGGCTCTTACTCAGGAAGACTGCTGTGGTGCTATGGCTGAATCTAGTAGATTTTCAAAAGGCTGAAACAGAGAGAAAGTAACAGAGAAAAATAGTCTGTGTAGTCTGTTGCAAATGTGACCCTAAAGAAATAAAAAAATACTTGAGTCTTCGATGCTGCAAGTTGATCTTCCTAGCATCATTTAACAATCACCATTGAGTGTTATGTGATTTAAGACATTCACCAGTAAGCTGAGATTCTATCATGTCATGACAGGGACAAAGTTTGCTTATTTGTTTAAAATGTACATTAATATTCACAGTGTCTTTGCTGACAGAATTGAATTTTTTGCTTGTGTTCCTGCCATGTTTTGGTACCTGTCCAGTGCATAATGGTATTCAGTTTGTTATACTCAATCCTGAAGTTTTATGAGAGTTATTTTACTTTTAAAGATATACTGCCCTGAAAATGAACCCTGAAAAGTCAAGAAAAACAGAATGCTTTCTAAAAAGGAATTTATGTCCTGATAGTTGATGTGATTTAAGGTGAAAATGACTGACTTAGGATATTTACCAGCATATGTTGCCCTAAGTAAAAGGGTAATTGGATGTATGTGTTGACTGCTTGGTGTCTAAAATACTAAAATTCCAATATTAAAAATCAACTAAATTATTTGCATATAGAAAAGTTGAAATAATTGATAGTTTTATCTAACCTAATGCAGAGTATTCAATACCATATGCTTTTACAAAATAGGTTGTATATTTTTTTTCAGTAATTTGTGCTTGATGGATAGTTTGTAAATGAGGTGTGTTGCCAGTAAAATAGCTAATGCATTTCAGCATGATAATTTATATACTGTGTAATCCATGATGACAGATGGGTTTAAATATATCTATAAATAAACCAGTATGTGTTTACTCTGGGAATGCTGGTGTTCTAGGAAGATCTGGTGTTTTGCCAGTGTTTGCTACCTTTGATTTGTAAATTTCTTTTCCTTAAAATGGATTTTTCTTTCTTGTACAAAGGCAACAAGTTGTTCTAACATTATCACATCAGAGTCTACAGTTTTCCAAAATTTAAGTGGTACAACAAGTCGACAAGTATGATAGGTTTTTTGCATCCCAAAACAGCAGTAGGTTTTTCTCTTACTTACATGTATTTTTGGTGGCTGCTGTTTTCTGAAGCTCTGGTGTTCACGTGTTCAGGAAAATATATTCTACTAGAGTGTTATGCTGGACAGTCCCAAAGCAGCTGTTGACATTTCATACTCATCTACCCTAGCAGAAATGAAAAATGAGATTATGGTGACATAGTTTTCCCTTCAGTACCCAAGAGACACAGAGCAAGACTGCCTGACCCTGTATGGCAGTGTCACACAGATGTGACTTTGCAAAAGCTAGACACAGCTCTTCTCAAGACCTGACCCACATAAGCTGTCTTGCAAGTGGAAACTCAGAACTTTTGGAAAAATCTCTCTTTGAAGATAAAATGACACTTGGATCCACTGCTCTGAGTTATAGCCTGCAAAGCTATCATTAAGGTTTTTGTGCTCTCATGAATTACAATAGCTGCTTAATGCTGAGCATGTGAAAACCTTCAGGCGTTTGTGGAGGAAGGATTAGTAGAGAGGGGGACTGTACGATCTCCCTCCATCCACATCAGTGTTGCCTTGTATGATGCTTCAGGCTGTGTTGCAGTACATGTAACATTGAGACTTTTGCTGAATTTGGTAAAGCAGATTTAGGGACTATTTGTAAGATCTTCCTTACTTTCATTTCATATATGAACTGGGATTTGTATGGAGTACTGGCTGGATTTTCTTACCACTGCAGTTTTCAATCCTATGAAAGGGTCTTGGAGTTTCGCAGATGTGTGATACCTATCAACAAATGTACATTTGAGCAACTGAAGTGTTGAAGTGCACAGATAGAGCCTAGTCATACCTTCCTCTATTAGTATTTTAACCTTGATGTACACTTTGTATGAGATTGGAATATAAAAGTGCAAGTCTGGAAATTTCCCAGCCATAGCAATGGGGAGAAGGCCTAGTAAGACCACATAGTTTTCCCTTGAAGTAAAAGGAATGTAATGAGACCAAAAGTTTGTCACAGTCTGCTTTGATCATTAACAAACAACATAATCTATACTAGGTTGGGGTTTGGTTGTTTTTTTTATTATCGCTGTAACTCCAAATTCTTTGGATTTTGATTGCAGAGAATTGGTAACTATGATGATTCATTTTTCTATTGAGCCTAAGCCAGTGAGACCCAGTGTAGCTGCAGGTCTCAGTTCTGTTTGATCATTCCTAGCTATGCCCCATGAGAGTTCCTAACTTATGTTATTTAGTTTGAAAGCACTGTTTCAGTGTCTTTAGATAAGAAGATATTTATAAGTAAATTTTAAAAAGTCATTGAACATTTGACTGCTCCTTTTTAATCTGGTATTCATTACCTGTGCAGACCTTGCCAGCAAAGGTGTTGCTGTAGAAAGTCCATGAAATATCTAATCGTCTTATTTTTAAATGAGTGTTTTTATTTTGTAGCTCAAAGTGAATGAGACGGTCTTTTGTATAAGCATTTGTAACTTCTAAGGGCTCCAATCTTGGTTTGTTCTTTTTTTATTTCAACCTTGTGTTTTTTGGTTTTCTCCATCATTTTTCAGAACGTCCTCTGCATTATACGGAGAATGTACTAGAACAAGTTCTTCACTGGAGTTCACTACCGGAGCCTGGCTCTGCATATCTTATAATTAAGAGATTTCTAACAGCTGACATGATCAAACTCTACAGTGGTATGTAACTTTTTAAAAATTAGATACTTCATGTGGGGACGTGAGGATGGCAGTTCTTTTATAGCTATTTCACTGGGGCAAAGTGTCCTAGAAGATCTGAATTACTACTACTTTTTAGAAATTACTGATTTACTGAGGGTTGTGCTGATCTTCTTTTGAAACATAGCAATTACAGTTGTTCTTGTTTCTACGAACTGTAAGTTCTCCCATTTGAACATAATAGTATACAGAAACTCTACAATCAGTTCACAGTTTGCAAACTCCTGCTGTGAAGCTTGAGACTGATCTTTTATCTATAGTGCAGGTCTGCACAGTCCATCCACTACACTGTCCTCTCTTTCTGACTATATATATCCATATCCTGTATATATAATGATTAAATTATATATAAAACATAATTTATATGCTGGCTTGAAGGAGGAAGAGACCTTAATCTTTTCAGTCTTTTATGTGGATAATTCCTCCTTTCTGAGTAGTAGGGCTGAGACAAGTCAAGCACTACTATTTGAAGTATGTTTTTTGTAATAGTGGATTCAGCCCATACAAGGGACAACTGTGTGGATGGATGTCCTCTTCCTTTGCAGTAAAATTAATAGGAATGTGATCATATTATGTTTATAACTGAATTCTATGAATTTCCCTTGGTTCTATGATTTATGGTAGAATCTTACAAAATAAATTACAATATTCCAGATGGGCGTTGTTTCTGTTAATGTTACCTCAGAGCTTTGTCTCATCAGCACTTTTTTCCTTTTTCTTCCAGAACCTTTAATGACATTTGAAATAATGTTGGTTCTATAGTGAGCCTAGAGAAACAACTCTATTAGCCTCATTTCATCTTAGCAATTTATCATTGTCTTCCCCATCAGTGCAACTTTTCCCATGTACTTTATACATAGTACAATTTCCAATTTCGAAATTATTCTCATTTGTCCATTTTAAACTGTCTCATGTTGTACAATATCAAACATTATATTGAGGTTTAGATGTATATTTTCTGTTGTCTAGAAATCAACTTTCCTTTGCAAGGAAAAATTTTTTAGGTTATTTGTATTGATAAGTTTCAGTAAATTTGTGGCGTTTTCCACTTTCCTCCAGATCTTTAGTTATTCTCTCTTGACAATTTATTCCATAGCTTTTCATGCTTACTGCAGGTGCACTCTTTCAAGTGCTGTTCAGAAGGGCAAGGTGTTCATCATATTTGGTATAAGAGGTACTCAGTACAGCTTAGTTCTGTTTCCAGATCCTTTTTCTTCTCCATACCTGAAAGTTTCCCATATTAAAGTTTTATTTGTTAGAAAAATATGAGAGAATGGATTCGGTAGAAAGCGTATGTATATAGGTCTTTGAAATTCTACCAGTAAAGAGTTGTACAATTTGAGTGGTAAGTATTGATTTCTGAGAACAGGAGCTATTTTTCAGAAATATTCTTTGAAACGTGACTCGTAAACCATAGGTGGATCAGGTCTGAATGGGCTGAGTGCATTTGGTTCTTAGTAGCTGCCAAGTTCTAGAAAGTTTTGCGTGGTTTTTGAAGTTTGTATCTGAATAATTGTTCTGATTAGGACACATACAAATTATTTTAGATTTATTGCATGATATACTGGTTTCTAAAGAATATAGAATATCATAATTTTAGAGGTTTATTATTTTTTCCTCCTTCAGTCTTTTTTAAGATCTTTGTAAGTACAAAGTGTTTGATAGATTTGCTGTAATGGGAATTTTAGAGAGAGTTTTTGTCATGGTGAGACCTATGTGTAGGAATTTAAAATCTTTCAATTTGGTACAGATGTGGAAGTATCCCGCTACTCTCTCTCTGGTATGTAAAAAAAGAAAAGAGCTTGTGATTGTGTGCATAAGGATTCATATTTTATTCTGAGCATGAAATAAATATTCTTATTGGCAAAGAGGGAATATGTTAATACTTATTATAACTGTGCGCATATAATTGCACTTACAACTGACGCAATCCAAGTAACTTCTGATTTTAATTGTTGAAATGTATAGATTCTGGCTTTAGATTCTGTCCTGACCTGTAATGAAAATACTGGAAAATTTGTTTGAGAGTTGTCCTTTCACCACAAGCGTGCTGATTAGAATATAGTTGTTTTTATTTAATGAAATCAAAGGAGTTTATGATCTTTTTAATTTCCTTTTTTTTGAATGTTTTTCATAATTTCACTTTGTCCTAAGATATAAAGCAAGAGGGAATTTGATTCACTGTTTTTAATTGTCTTCTTTTTGCAAATAATTACAGTTAGTAGGAAGCATAATTTAATTCTGACTCTTTTAAACAGCTGTTTTTCAACCAATATGAAAGACGGGATTGAGATACAACTTTTCAAGTTAGTCCCAAAGTCTCTCTATGCCATACAAATAGTAGCAGAATCTGACTCTGAGTTTTAAGTATAACATAACTGGGGGTTTTGTATTTAAAGTGTATTTGCCTATCTGGATGTTTGAGGCTGGATGTCACCTGTGTACTTTGTGTGCACATGCAACCATGCATCTAACATGCATTGACACATTTTTCACTATTAAAATATTGGGGCTCTTTCTAAACAGTCATGTGTGATATAACTTTACAAGTTCTTTAAAAGATGAACGAATAACACAAATACTGAAATACAAGTAGTTGCAAACAGTACCAACAGATTTGTATTAAACCCTGCATTTTATGGTCATTAGTGATGTATCATGCAAATTCTTAATTTTCCATTGTCACCTCTCATACTTGCTTTGTGCAAGTCATTCAGAAGATACTGACTGCTCATTTAGCAAAATATATGAAGGTGGGAAAAATACGTAAGCTTGTTTAGTACATATTACAGCAAGTGTCACTTCCAGAGCATGAGTACTTTTGTAGTAAGCTGTAGCTGTGTAATACTGCTCTTCTCAAATGAAAAAAATTATGCAAACAATGGAATTTGGCCTCTACGGTATTCCTGTCTTTCCTGGCTCCGAAAAAAAATGCATTTTATGTTACTTTTTTTTGTTAATTTTTTAAAGCATTTTGCTCTTATTGTTGAGATTACATTGTGTGCTGCTTCTTATTATTAGAGCTTTGACATCAGATGGTCAAATCCTAAGTGGAATTTTAATGAAAGCAAATGGAGTAGTCGATGCCATTCTCCGAACATCACATAACTCCTTTTACCCCACAATTTTATTTACTCTCTTGAAATTAATACATTGTAAAAGCTAGTAATATCATTCCTGGACTTGTAAACAATGAATTTAGCTTCTTAAATAAAGGAATGTTTTACAGAAAAGATCTACATTTAGGGAAAAAAAAATAGGTGCCAAAAGCAAAAATATAGCCTAAGTAGTAGACTTATAGTGTTTTGGAATAAAGGACTTACTAGCCTCATTAGTATAGTTTCCTTTTCAAGGTGAAATGGTGTTGGCTGGAATGGAGGAGAAGAGTTATTTCGTAGTTGCTCTCTCCTCATGCTGGCAGTCTGCTTCCAGCACTAGTTATCTTAAGGAGAAAAGTATACTTCAGAATTCTACTGAATTCTGTGCTCTTTCATAAAGACTTCCTAAGATTCATGTAGGACTTTTTTTTTTTTTTTTT
>VWZY01000026.1:8962-21135 GCA_013399075.1 Chloroceryle aenea
TCTCCTCTCCCCTCCTCTCCTCTCCCCTCCTCTTCTCTTCAGATCAAGCAGGGACTGAAAAAATGGAAGTTACCACATATCCAGCAAATGTCACACAGTTTAATACAGCAAACTAAACAGAAGAACAGAGAGTAAAATATTGTCTCCTGTATCTAAGGTGTTTCTTTCTTCAACTCACAGAAATCCTACCTATGTCAAAGATACCCTCAATGGAAAATGTATTACAGATCTTCCAGTAGTGATGAATTGGGAATAGATGATGTCATTTGCCTGTTTCAGTTCATATAGAAGGTCAAAATTTCTATTCAGGACCTGGAGTTACTGGATAACCACATTGTGACTGTGCAGAAAGTGGACAGAGAGCTAAATTCAGAAGACTAGAGGAAGAGTAGAGGTCCAGACTTAAAGATGGCTCCCATAAAGATGTGATGCAAGAGGACTAGGAAGAAGACATAGGAAAACCCCTATATGAAATATTGATTACATATATCCAGTGTGTTTTTCTTTCCTTCTCTCTTGCAATAGATTTCAAAAGAATTCATCAGGAAGTTATACCTGTCTGTAATTTGGAGTTTATAGTTATCCAAATTATAAGCTGTACTTGAAAGATCTTTTTGTCCCTTAAGGGATATTACATTTTATCACTAATGGGATCTTCCTCTTTTCCTTCATACTTAGCTGCTGCCTTCCAGTTAAAGATACCTGTTTAAAAGATAATCACATTTCAGTCCGTGGTGAGGAAAGCTGATCTTTGAATATTAATGGTTTTGTGAATACTAATGACACACATCTACCCTGATACTTTTATATTAACTTGCATACATAATAAGTTTTTATAGATATTTCCTGATAGATATGGTAGCAGCTATATGCTAACTGCAAAGTGGCTAGTCATCTAATTATCCCACACTAGTTAACATTTACAGATTGATTTCTAGGAATGACAGTTTGAAAGTGTTAATACGTTGATTGCTTCACATTCACTTGTTTGAGGGAAGGAAAATCTGTTCACATCTATCAGCCCCTGAAGTATTCCAGCAAACTCCCTTCTGGTTTTGCTTCTGTGTGTGTGTCTCTAAATGTGTTACCGACCCCTGCTTCTGCCATAAAGTTATCAGTGGTCAATAACAGCTGTGTGGACCAAGTCACTGTCAGCTCTGGTATTCAAAAGCTTCTCACAGCAAAGCTGGTTAACACAGAAGGTAGTTGTGCCTGCATGAGATCAGCCTTGCTTGATGTCATTTCTGCTTCTGCAAGCAGAGGAAGATCAGGGTAACATGTTGCAAAGATGAGGAAATCTATTCTGAAATACAGTGACAGCATGGCCAATGCCAGTTAATGTCAGCCTCTCTGCTGCATTGAGATGCCAGAGATGAAGAAATTTCAGAGCAGAGACATTTGTTTGTCTGTGCTGAAAAAGGCTGGGGGTACATATCTTTGAGGTACAGCTCCGAGACTGACAGCTGCCTTTGGTAAGAACGGGTCATGAATATGTTCTCCTTGGCTTTGGAAAGTATACATTTTTTCATCCTATCTCTCTTGCCTTCAATAGGTTTTGTCTTCCAATGAATTGCTGCTAGACAGTGGCTATTTCATTCAGTCATATGGAATTTATCTGTCCAAATGAATACCAAATACTGATAGCAACAGACGCAATGCCATCCTGGTTAGCAGCAGCAGTCCTGTTTCTCAGAGTAGCTACTACCAATGTCTCCATAAGAAGAGATTGTTCAGTATGGATCCAAGGCGGGAGCTGGCAGCTGATTGTACATATCAAAGGACACGCAGAGATTTTTAACTAATTTTTGGACTTCACTTCAAACTTGGAAATGAAAATTGTAAACAAGAACACAATTCTAAATTCATGATTTAATATGTAAATTACCACCATGCTAACATGCCTTGTAGTTTCAGGTGTTCAAGATTGGTTTATGCCTGGAATCAGGAGAGATTCTGTCCCTTCCAAAACTGGTCATTTTTCCCTAACATATTATGAATGTCAAATCTGAGCTTTGTATCTTGCTGTGTTTTTTGTTTCGATGCTCTTTTTGAAAGTGGAGTTCATAAGAGTTAATTTGTGAAAATTACGTTTTTTAAAAATATTTTTTCAGTTTGCTCAATTGTTTTAATAGAATAAATACCCTGCCCACATTGATATTACAAGAAATGTGATGAGAAATTCTTGCTATGTCTTCATTAAGCCATTCATTAGTTCCTGTAGTTGTATCTTTTTTCTCCTTCCTTAGCATTTCTCAAAAGCCATTGTGTTTAATCTCAGCTGACTTCATGAGAAACTGTGAGGTTCTCATGGTGCTGTTGGGAAATGTATATTGTAGAAGCTCGTTCAAGTGATTTATGTAATTAAGAAAATGTACAAGCAATGACTCCAGGTTATGCTTCCAGTGAAATCCAAATGTAGGTACTGAAGATGAATTTCAGATTAAAAGTTTTGCATAGCTCAGCTGCAGGTCACATAAACTGAAGCAATTCTAAACTTTCTTGCAAACTACTGTTAAAATTAAAGGAGAAGAAAATGTCAGAGAGATAAGGTGCCTCTGCTGCCCCATACAACTGTAACATTTGCTTCTAATCTGTCTCACCTACCCCCATGAAGTGTTTTGTCACAGGCTTTGATAAACTACAGTCTTATGGTTTCAGGATTTCCAGAGTAAAGTGATGAAGCAGAGTGCAGCTGCTGTGTGATGTTCATCTTAAAAAAATCTCAGCTTGAAAACATGTAACAGAAAGTTTCAACTCAAACTCAAAACCTCAAGTTATTTACTCACAAGATGAGACACAAGCATTATGAGGAGCAAGCAGGCTAAATTTATGCAGGAGTTTATAGAGGTTTTCCAGACTGAGACAAAGATGAAGTATTGGAAAATTAATGAAAAGGAATTCCCATTGAAATCTATCCTCATTCAGGACTCAGTTCTGCTCTCCACACTTATGGTTTAGACACAGGGAACTGTCAGAGATTTTTTCTCAAGGAAGTAAAGTACTGGACTAAGTGGATTCAGATAAAAGTCTCCCAAATTCAGCCATAAAATGTTATTGCCACTGACAGAGTATCCCTGTCACAAAAGAAAGATTAACAGTAACACTCTCAAACTCATTATACTACTGAATTTTAAAAAGAAATCAAAATCTAGGATTAGAACTTCGATCTTAGCCTGTCTTTTTTTTTGGATGGGCTGAGCAAAAATTTTGGACCTAAGAACTTTAAACATAGAGTAATGTCAAAAAAGGAATGAAGTTAACAGTAGTCTAATGGCATGTCATAAGGCAGTAAAATAAAAAAGAAAAACAGAAAGTAGAAATCCTTCTACAAAAGAAAAAAACAAAACAAGATGAAGCTCTGCTGTTGACAAGTTTTTGAGGAGAATCTTTATCATAAAATATTGTAGTCTGCAGAAGATGCTAGGTCAATCACTGGCAACAAAGGTAGCTATAATATGTTTAGTAGTTACAGAGCATTTTAATAGAACTAGATTTTTTTAGTATTGTGCCCCACTACATCTTTCCATGCTACAAGAACCATCGGGCTGCTATTCTTTTTAACACAGGCAGTGGTATTCCATCAAGTCTTTCCTTCAGCTTGCATTCACTTAAGGCGTATCTTTTGGGTTGAACGCAATTTTGACCAAGGACATCCAGATATGAAGATTGTCATGTTGCACAGTGATCTGTTCTTGTGATTAATCAGCTTCTTTGTTGGAAACTCTGTGTTACATATAACTTTGTTTTGCTTGACTGTGATGTGTTTTGTTACAGCACCTTCCTAACAGGTTAAAGATGCATTTTGAAACTGGTATTTTGTCAATTCTGAAAATAGGTATTAGACAGGTTGTTTTGATTTGTTTTGAATGAGAGAATTAAGCGGTTTTGGTTTTGGTTTTGGTTTGTTTTTTTGGGTTTTTTTAAATAAACTTAATATTTCAATGAATTGGCTATTTCTAATATTTTATCACTTATATTTTAAATGTATTTAATATTGAATTTAATATTGAATATTGATTTAATTGTGGAATACAAAAGCATATGTTCAATACTTTACTTGCAAACTACCATCCAGGAAAAGATTTGGAAGATGCCACATAGGTATGGCATCATAATCCCATCTAAGGTCTAGGATGTGTAACAAGTCTTTAACAGGGGACCAGCCATAAATAAAATCAGCTGCATGTATCTCCCAATGCAAGACTGACTCACTTATCTCCTAAGGGGATTTAGTGCAGGCCCAGAAAAGTCCCATCCCCCCAGACTTAAGAGGGTGGCGCTCAAAACACCTGAAAACATTGCTTCATTGTGTGTAAGGGAGCTGAGGGAGCTGAGGTTCAAGATTATTTTTGACATCATTATTTACAAGCAAGGTAACTGCTCTGCCTCACTCCAGCTCTGGGCTTTCTAATGCACAGCAGAGCCCTGTCATCTGCAGAAACATTATTCATCACATAATCAAGTGATCCCCTACCTTGCCCTTCGTTGTTAGAATCCATTTATCCTATTGACAGTATCCGCATGTCTTTTCTGTAATCTGTATGTCTGGAAAGCATGAATTGTTCAGGGGGGAAGGATAGGCAGAGAAGGGGACTTTTTCTAAGTTGCTTTGCTTTCTATTGACCTAAGAGTAGTCATTGCCTTTGCCCCGTATGGCTGGGCTGCTGTGCCTTAGTGCATCAGGAACAGAGACAGACATGCAGTCTGCTGCCAGCAACTATAGCCAGAAAAAAAGAAAAATCTCTGAAGTGGCAAGGTCCATGTCCCCAGTGCTTCTCTTCACACCCCAGAGTCCAAACCCAAACAAGCAGTCACTTCTCCATCTCCTTGTATAATCTTAACTTCAGAACCTGCCCCCGCCCCAATGGATCTGGTAATGGCTTTAAGTCAGCAGAGTTGAGACATAAAACTTCTCTAGGGGTGAGTGAGGAGCACAGTCATTTTACTACATGCTATTTGAGTGACAGCAGCTTGTTTCTTTTTTAGACATGACCAGATGAAGAATCATTTCCTGTTTAGAATACAGGGTTTATTACTAATTTGCTCATTTCTTGAGGGCAGTGGTGGTGGTGGAGTTGTATAGCACATAACAACTAATAAGTAAGTCATCTATTTTTCTGGTAACTGTTGGCTAACTATTCCAGAAATGTTTCATGAGTGGAATGTCCCCATCTTCCCCATTTCCTGGTTTTCTGACACTTCAAGGAAGCTGAATTTCTAGAAATGGTCAGCTTTTGGAAATCAATCCACTTGACAATCCACTTTTGAGAGTGTCGTAGGTTTGGAGGGGCAGCAGCTGGGAGGGAGCACAGCAGGGATATCCATCCAATGAGATATTTGAAACCATACCGAAATCATGCCCCTACATAGAGGGAGAGCTGGCCCAGAGTGGGGATGACTGTTTTCAACTTGCTTCAGTGTAAACAGAGCACAGAAAGTGGCATTGCAGGCACAGGTAGAGCCTGTCACTCACTTTGAGTATAATTTCATTAGTAATATCATTAGCACTGTTGTTTTCTTCTCTCTTTGCGTTGTTTTATTAAACTGTCCTTATCAACCCATGGGGTCTCATCTTTTTGTCTTCCTCCTGACATTTCTTCCCATCCTATGGGTGGGGGTGTAGAAAGAGATGGAGGCAGGGGAAAGCAACAGGTGAGTGGCTGCATGGTGTTTAGTTGTGGGCAGAGGTTAAAACACAAGAGGTGAAATGCGTGTGTCATTTTATGGTTTGTGCTTTCATTGTAATTAACCCACATAACACCTTGTTTTTCTGTGCTTTAGCTGGCAAGTAGTGCTGCACAGAGACCCTTCACATGACATGTCACCTTTCTGTCACATCCAGATTTCATCATATCAGTTCCCAGGCTTTGGAAATATTAGCAGAGTTAAGTTGTGATTGCAAATGCTTGATTCACCCAAACTGCATGTACACAGAAGTAAATATGCACTCACACAAGTGAAGGACTACAGGTAGTGTCTATAGGATCAGGGTGCTAAATGAAGGAAGCGGCTGGAGTAATGAATGGGAACCGTGGACTTCATGTTGTATGTCAAAGTGCTTCTACGAGAAGAAATGTGTATCCCAAGCAGTGGGGAAGAATCATAGAAAAAGGTTTTATATTTAACTGGATAAATAAGTACTTAAAAGAGGTACTTAGGAATGAGGATGTGAGGTTTAGATGAGTTTTTTTAAAATCAAAGCTATCTCTCTGAGAACTGAGGAGCCTAAAGTGATTTTTCTCATGTGAAAAATCAGGTGTTCTACCTTTCAACAACTTCTGTCTTCTTCTGCTCTGTGCTGGCTTTGAGCGTGACTGAGAGGTTTGTCAAAGGCAAATAACACTTCATTGGCTCAATGACTCTTTTACGACTAGGATGATCAATGGGCCTGAGATAACTGAGATTTTCCTAGGCATTGGCATGGGGCTTATCCTGGCCCTGCTGGGGGGATGAGCCTGCTTCTGCAAAGTTCTGAGTATCCTCAGTACTCTGGAGTTTATGGAAAGAGTTGATGGCAGTCAGCAGTTTGTTGGGCTATGCCTATGCCTGTGCTCAGCACTGAATTTAATGGAATTATTGAATTCATCAGTTTAACAAAAATGTATCACAGAGAAGTATCCCTTTCAAGGACATAATCTAGAAGAAAATTCTAAACGAAAAGAAAGGACATTAAACCATAACGTTATCATCCTTTCAACGCTGCACATTAGATCCATACGTATTGTATCACTGTTCTTAGATGTGAATTGAAGAGATCAGTGGCAAAATCAATATGCATCCCTTGGAGACAAAGGACAACAAAGTGCTTGGGGACACCATGGCTGCTGTGAGGAACATGGTAGTCTCTATCATCTTAAACCTTTCAGTCCTCAGTGATACAACCCCATTCCAGATGCAGCAGTGTTCCTTAGTCTGCAGACAGAGAAAGTTTTCATCAGGACTGAAGCTTTTCTGTGGATGCAGAATTCAGAAGGTGGCTGAATCAAAAGGGTCTGCTGCAGAGGCAAACCTTTGGTCCCAAGTCAGCTGCTAACCATTCGTCTACAGAACTGCAGGTGCAGTGAAAAACTGTTTATTCTACAGGAACTGACCACAGTGAGACATGGCCCGCAGGAGAATTCATTCTCTGCAGACTAGAGAGAGACTGACTTCTTTCAGATTTTGAGACCACTGTTTCTGT
The DNA here is from genome assembly GCA_013399075.1 of Chloroceryle aenea. Classification (NCBI taxonomy): domain Eukaryota; kingdom Metazoa; phylum Chordata; class Aves; order Coraciiformes; family Cerylidae; genus Chloroceryle; species Chloroceryle aenea. Next base: position 16,143 of record VWZY01000026.1, read on the forward strand.
GAATATGAGGGAGGGAGTTATTGGTGTGGACAGTGGCCCAAGGATTCCACCAGTGTTTTTTGGATAATCAAGGCTTTGTGAAGGTTTTATATATGGTTAAATCCTAACGTCTCTTTAAGACAGATGTGCAGATGTTTTCAACCCTGTCCTCTGAAATGACGTCTGTTATTCTTAAAAAGCAAAATAAAACACATTTAGAAATCCAGCCTCACAGACCTTTTGAGGTACAAATGCATTTTAAGTAGAGCTTTGGCATTTCTATTAACTGCTAAGAAATTCTAAACTCTTTAAACTAAGAAAAACTGCAAACAGGACAATAGTAGTGTTAATAACAAGATCCACTCCCTCTCTCTTGTCCTTCCTGCTTGGGTTTAAAACTGTTACTGTATCTTTCTTTGTATTTAATAAAAGAAAGTCAAACATTTATCTTCAAACCATGAATACATCTGGACCAGTATATAATTTCCAAGCTCAAATAAAGGCAGTATAAAAAAAGAGAACATACAAAGCTATCCAATGCACTTTAGTAAGCAGAAGAGGATAAATCTGAATTATGGTTTTTTTTTCTCCATTGTTATATTTAAGTAAGGTGACTCCTGAAACATAATTTGTAGGAGATAATAGGCAATATAAAGTTTTCAGACAGAAATATTTGAGCAAATTAAACATGCTCTTGTAGCAAAGTGTGCTTTTGTCTGAAATGTTTTCTTCTACTATTATAATGAATAATACCTCTCAGTTTCATCACTGTAAGAGATGAAAAAGAAAAAGAAAAAACCCCTATTTTTACAATATCTTTATCTCATTCCTTAGAATGAGCTTTAAACCCATGTTCTTCTATTGTACAGGTCAGTATGCACCTGTACATCAAAAGAGCCAACACAAGGCAACAGTTTTCCACAGAGTTATTTAACACTACTGAAAGAAGTGAACAAAATGATTTATTTAAGAAAGTACCATTCTGTCAGACAAAGTGTAATTACAGCTTGTGTCAATCACCCTATGTAATGGTTGTTTTTTGTTTGTTTGTTTGTTTTTTCCCTTATGCTGTATTTTGTATTTCTTTCATCCTTAAATGAAAGAAACCTTTTTTTTTTTTTCTCAAACCTGAATTTTGTTATTAAATTATTCTCATCTTAAATTGAAATTCTTGGGAATTTTAAAGTCAACTTTATGACCAATGGTAAATAAACAGGGCTACATGCTAGGTTTAAATGTGACAGGAGGCACTACATTTCAGGCAGTTGTTACCATAATCGCAAACAGTCTGGGAATGTAGAAGTTTAGTTTCTCAGCAACCTACTGCTACACAGAAACAAGCCTGGGCTCATCAGGGAAATATTAGTGGGCAATTGCCTTGCAGACTGTTAGTCTGTAAAAAAAGCAAACCATTAATCAGCCTTTCCATGGCTCCAGTGCTGAATCAGCTGAACAGTTCAAACAGTGTGACAGTCCTGCATGGGAATATTTTTAAATTATTTAGCAGGGTTGAGTTCCTTGGTGGCTGCTGCTGCAAAGTGCCAGCTGTTGGACAGGGATGTGGACAACTTTCCAAAGACAAATGTATATAAAAAGCCAAAGGTGACAGATCCATCCAGGCTAGACAATGATCTGAAAGAATAGGGCTTGATGTCTTCTGGCTGTAGTGAGAACATCTGCAGACATACTTTCTCATATTTCTTCTTTTAGAGAAAAACGAGACTGCATGAGGGCCAGGCTGCCATTTATATAGTTGTTTGCCTAACACTCAGAGGGCAAAGAGCTTGGATGACTGTAGGGAAATGTCCTGTCAAAGCACGACTCAGGAGACGGGGGAAGGAAGGAAAGGAAAAAGGAAAACTGAATCTAAGGAGGACCTCAGTAGATAAAGTGGCTGAATGTTCCTCTGGAGTACATGGGTAAATAGAGTATGCATAGCCCTTACCATGGTATAAGAGCAGACCCAGCAGCCATTGGTGCACCACATAGGATCAAGCATCATCTCAGAGGCTGCTCCTGGCCCAGAAACTCCAGCCTGATGATCAATGTGTTCCCTCATCAAAACCTACCGTGAGTGCAAGGGTCTTGTATCCCTGTTTGGTAGCTGTATCTTTCTGTACAGAAAAGAATCATTAGGTTTTAACCAAAAATTATGAACTTTGAGACATCTATTTTTGTGATTGAATCTACAGAATATTAATCATCAATAAAGAATAGACTTTACAAGATCATCTGGAAAAGTAAAATCTTTCTCATTACTAGTAGGTCCTGAGGGACTCCTCCAGAATTTTAGGGACTTTACAAATCAGAGTATAAAGCAAATGGGTAAGTGTTTGTTTGTTGAATGTCATTACAACTTCCAAGATAAAGATCAGAACCAATGTGTACATGCATATGAAATAAGAGTTCTTGTGTCAGAATTTCCTGCCTGGAGAACAGACTGTCACATGAATAAAAACAACATAGTGTTATTATACTATTGCTGTGCTTTTTAAAGGGCTGCCATAATACTGATCTTTCTTCATTCTTTGTGTGTACATATAGGAATCAATGAAGTAACAGGAAGTTTTTCCCATCATAACATTTTGTAGTGTACTAAGCTTTTGGACATAAGGATTGAGTAATATGTGTCTTGGATTTTTTCCAAGACTGCACATAAATTGAGATTTCGCTCTTTATTCTTTAAAGATCCATTGTTCTTATTGCTTTTTACAATGGAGATGCTGCTTTATGGTATCTGTAACTAGTCCAAAATTAAGCTTTGTAGATTAGCATGTAAAATTCTCATCTTCATTGACACTTCTCAGTGAGAATTTTGCTTAATCTGCTACTGCATTTGGGAGAGAAGTTTCACCCAGTCACCTCTGAGGTATCAGCTATTTTGTTCTATATAGCTGATTTTTGAATTGTCATGAAGTTTTAAGCCATGAGGGCTGGCATCAGAGCTTAATGAAGTATATCACAGACTTGATTCTCAGCAAGATGTCATTTGCTTCTTGCCAGTGGTAATTATTGCTGTGAAAAATTGTCGGTCTGGAAAAACTGGTGAAACAAGTTCTTTCGCACTTTATTAAGTTGGTAGGAGTTAACAGGGATTTTTGGCAACAAGTGGAAAATAAGTTAAAACAGTGACCCTTGAGAGTTTGACATAAAACAGGTGTATGCATTTTAGTGCAGTCAGCTATTTCCTCTGTATTTTTGCCCAAATTTTCCATTAGTGTATATTCTGATGAAAGCTTCACAGTACAAGTCAAGGTGCCTTGGTTTATATCAGCTAGAGTGTCTGCTACGCTCACCAGCAACCACTACTAATGCAGAAGTACCTGAGAAACTCATATGGAAAATACATTACTGATGCATTAAAAACCAAACCAATCCTCAACTTTAAGAACAGGTAATTTATCAGATGGTTTAATGCATTTTTTGGCCCATGAATTTGATTAAAAGTCACTGGCTACATCACAGCTGCCTGGCAGGGAGGCCACAGGCAACTGTGCATTTTTTCGACCGAGATGCCATGGGCAAGGAGGGGTTGGAGTATTCTGTAGCCTCTCTGTGGGATGTGAGCCTGGGACTGGGATACTGTGACCTCCACAACACCCACAACAGTACCTGAATGCGCAGGCAGGAGCATTCTTGGATTTGCACAGTCACAGTCAAGACACATAAGTGTCATGTTCATTTGTGCTATCTGCAAACTCATGCCTGGCATTTGTGTAGCTGTATCACCACTAAATGTGTGTCTCAAGAAATCAATGTTTTCATTTTTTCTGATGGTCATTCCTACTCACTGATCATTTCTATTCTCTTCAGCTGGTGAAGATGCTTTTGCAAAGCTAACAGTTTTGATGTACAGTTTACAGAGAGGTATGAAACTGCAGCTCATGCTGATCTCACAGTTCTGCATACCTGTGTTTTCAGATCGTATGAAAAAAGCTGTATGGAAGGAGTCATTATTTTAGTGAAGAATAGATGAAGCAATTAAAAATTCAGTTCCTAAGGACCACATATTTGCAGTCCTACATGGGTTAACCCTGTGCTTTAATGAAAGTTATTTAGAAGTTCAGATGCTAAGCAGATGGGTTCATAAAAAAAACAAACCAAACCAAACCAAAAAAAATAAAAAGAAACCACACCAAAAAAAAAAAACAAAACAAAAAAACCCACAAACCAAAAACAAAACCAAACACGACCCAAAAAACCCCGAACAACAAACCCCTCAGCAATTTCCTATGAGAGCCGAGAAACTCGCACAACAAACAGAATCTTCCCAAAGAGTAACTGAAAGACCATTTTTTTACTATGTCCTATGCTTGTTTCCCCATGACATGTACTGTGACCTATGTCATGAAAACAGTAGCAGACTGCTGTGAGATGTCCATGAGAACAACAGGAAGCAGATGAATAGATGAATTTACTAAGACAAAGCCTAACCTCAGTGGGAATTTTTGAGGTGAAGCTTGCATTGATCTTTGGCTTAGTACATGCTGTCTCTCTATGGAGCAAACTGACCGTCCCCAGCGTTCTTGCGTTGTAAGACTATGAGACAGATCATCTGCTTAACCACCCCTCAGCTCCATGCACTCATCTGCCTCTGCAGTTCCCACTGGCTGCTGTGGGGAGACCACAGGGAAAGGAGCACCAGTGCCAGCTCTTCCTGCCCCTGCATGCACAATGCACTTGAGGAGAGATGAGAAAATAGCCCCATTTTTTTAGTGAGGCTCTTCCCTACAATTGCTTGCCCTCAGCCACCCCTGAGGGCATATTTGATCACTTTATGGCAATCGGGGTCTTCCCACCACATCAAGCCCCTTCTCAAGTCCATATCATGAGCAAGCACTGGTAAATATACAGTGTATACTTTGGGATTTCAGTACCTTGGTATCCAGTTCTTTAACAAAGACATTGATCTTCCATCTGCACACTGAGTATTGCACTCTGTAAGTACCTAAGTTTATGCACATAGAAGCTGGAAATATGAACACCAAGAACTATGCAATAAAAAGTAATATTA
>VWZY01000026.1:34577-59991 GCA_013399075.1 Chloroceryle aenea
TCCAGCCACTCCTCCTCAAGCCTGTAGCAGTGCCTGAAGTTGTTGTGACCAAAGTGCATGACCCAGCACTTGGCCTTGTTGAACCTCATCCCATTGGCCTATCAATCCAGCCTGTCCAGATCCCTCTGTAAAGCCTCCCTACCCTCAAGAAGATCAACAATCGTACTTAACTTGGGGTTGTCTGCAAACCTAGTGAGGATGCCCTTGATTGCCTTATCCAGATCTTTGATAAAGATATTAAAGAAAACAGGTCCCAGTACTAAACCCTGGGAAACACCACTTGTGACTGGCTGACATGTGGATTTAACTCCGTTCACCACACCTCTCTGGGCCCAGCCACCCGGACAATTTTTTATCCAGAGCATACGCCCATGACCAACCACCTTCTTTAGGAGAATGCTGTGGGAAGCACTGTCAAAAGCCTTAGTAAAGTTTAGGCAGTGAGCAACTTTCCAAGAAAGAAACAGGTAAGAGGTGAAGTTGCACCTCAGGTACCCCCAAGAATTCTGCTTTGCCGTGTGAGCCAACACTCATGAGTTCTAAGGGAGATTTTGGTCACACCGATGTTTTACTTGCCCTTTCTCTCCTTTTCTGTTTTGAGAGAGGCAAAACACTGAAATTCAGCATCTAAGTCCTCACTCCCTTCTGCAGTCCTCACACCCTCTCTGCCTATTAGGTTCTGACTTAAATGAAGGCATGGGGAAAAAAAGTAATGTTTGCATCACATTGGTACACATATGGAGGAACCAAAATAGATGTAAGAGATGACAGAACAAGGTATGAAAAGGCTCTGTAACTTTCAGGTGTGCTGTACAAAAGACAAGAAAAGACCTTTAAAAATTAAATATGGACAATAGCAGTTTAAATATGAGTTATCAGGGAGACAAAATTAACTGCAGGTCCAGCAATATGAATATTATGTTAAAATCAACTGCTAGAATGAGTGAAAAGAAGTAAAGCCTCAGAACCTGGACAAGCTTGAGAAGTGGGCCCATGTGAACCTCATGAGGTACCACAAGGCCAAGTGCAAGGTCCTGCATCTTGGTCAGGACAATCCCTGCTATCGATGCAGACAGAGTGATAAAAGAATTGAGAGCAGCCCTGTAGAGAAAGACTTGGGGGTATTGGTGGATGAAAAGTTGGACATGACGTGGCAGTGGGTGCTCACAACCCAGAAAGCCAACCATATTCTAGGCTGCATCAAAAGAAGAGTGGGCAGCCCATTGATGAAGGTGATTCTGCTCCATTACTCCACTCTTGTGAGACTACACCTGGAGTACCGTGTTTAGCTCTGGAGTCCTCAGCAGAGGAAAGACATAGACACGTTGGAATGGATATAGAGGATGACCATGAAAATCACCTGAGGGATGGAAAACATCTCCTATGAAGAAAGGCTGAAGAGTGTTGGAGTAGCTCAGCCTTTAGAAGAGAAGGCTCCAAGGAGACCTTACTGTGGCCTTTCAGTACTTCAAGAGAGTCTCTAAGAAAGACAGTTTTTTAGCAGGGCCTGTTGTGACAGGACAAGGAGTAACAGTTTTAAATTAAACGCAGATAGGTCAAGACTAGATATGAGGAAGAAATTTTTTACAATGTGGGTGGTGAAACACTGGCATAGGTTGCCCAGAGAGGTGGTGGGTGCCCCATCTTTGGAAACATTCAAAGTCAAATTGGGCTGGGCTCTAAGCTACCTAATTTAGTTGAAGATGTTCCTGTTCATTGCAGGGAAGTTTGACTAGATGGCCATTAAAGGTGTCTTCCCCAAAAGCATTCTATAATTCTATAATTCTATGATTCTATGAAAAACACCAGGAGTTTTACCCAATCCATGCTAAATGCAATCTGGTAGCTAGGTATTGAGGAAGACATGTCAGACAGAGAGACCAGAGATGATATCAAGGGCTACAAATTAGGAGAAAAGGTAATATTTGTGAGTCACTGATTGACACTCAGTAGTTAATCATATAANATGACGTGGCAGTGGGTGCTCACAACCCAGAAAGCCAACCATATTCTAGGCTGCATCAAAAGAAGAGTGGGCAGCCCATTGATGAAGGTGATTCTGCTCCATTACTCCACTCTTGTGAGACTACACCTGGAGTACCGTGTTTAGCTCTGGAGTCCTCAGCAGAGGAAAGACATAGACACGTTGGAATGGATATAGAGGATGACCATGAAAATCACCTGAGGGATGGAAAACATCTCCTATGAAGAAAGGCTGAAGAGTGTTGGAGTAGCTCAGCCTTTAGAAGAGAAGGCTCCAAGGAGACCTTACTGTGGCCTTTCAGTACTTCAAGAGAGTCTCTAAGAAAGACAGTTTTTTAGCAGGGCCTGTTGTGACAGGACAAGGAGTAACAGTTTTAAATTAAACGCAGATAGGTCAAGACTAGATATGAGGAAGAAATTTTTTACAATGTGGGTGGTGAAACACTGGCATAGGTTGCCCAGAGAGGTGGTGGGTGCCCCATCTTTGGAAACATTCAAAGTCAAATTGGGCTGGGCTCTAAGCTACCTAATTTAGTTGAAGATGTTCCTGTTCATTGCAGGGAAGTTTGACTAGATGGCCATTAAAGGTGTCTTCCCCAAAAGCATTCTATAATTCTATAATTCTATGATTCTATGAAAAACACCAGGAGTTTTACCCAATCCATGCTAAATGCAATCTGGTAGCTAGGTATTGAGGAAGACATGTCAGACAGAGAGACCAGAGATGATATCAAGGGCTACAAATTAGGAGAAAAGGTAATATTTGTGAGTCACTGATTGACACTCAGTAGTTAATCATATAAAAGGACTGATCAATTCAAAGAAAAGAAAGAAGCAGAAGGGCATGGATGTTAATGGGGAAAAATATTAAAGGGTGGTCCAGCACAGAGAAGCAGGGATATTCTATAGTTTGTTTTCAGCAGGCATAGGAAGATCCAAGAGAATATGCACGTTTAAAGTGAAAGCTGATGGAAGATCCCAGCACACCCCATCACATCCACTTGGACAGACCAACCCCACAAAAAGTCCATACATCTTCCTGCCTCATTTCTTTTGTACTGTTTCCCTAAAATACTGCGAGGGTTTTTTTTTTGCTGGCAGCTCTCTAATGCTTTATAGAAGTGGATTTTTTCAACATACCAGCATCTGAAAACTCTTGAGGTTTGTTGGTATCAGTGGAAAAACTCTTTATCAATGGAGTGGAGGCAGTTCTATCAACATTGAGGAGTGTCACAAGTCCCAGCTCATACATGTCTATCTCATTATCACAGAAACACTGAACACTGCTATGGGATTTTTCAAATCAATCTGTCATGAAGAATATAACACCCCACTGTCCTAGTTAGACTAACAGAACCATAAAGACCATGGTGTGAGGTTTGAAGGGACAAATGATTATTTCAGGTGGCTGGTGGGTACCTGTCCTCTCATAATATAGACCTATAAGACACTATATTCTCTAAGAAAAACACTCAAAGCCTGTGGAAATCAAGATGAATCTTTCTGCTGGCCTCAGCTCAGGCCTTGGTTTCACTGACATAAATACGGCAGCTGGAAAGCATATGGAAACTCCTGCATATTGTCAAGATTTGCAAGCTAGCTCACAAGAAAACCAGGTGATTTATATTGTACACTGAAATACTCTGTGCTATTTTGTAAACACAAAACAGTCAAGGATGCATATGTGCCATTGCTTGCCAGAAATAATTAAAAAAGGTCTGCAGCATTTGCTGAGCTCTGTTGCTACAGAAAGAGTTCATGCTTTCATTTCTCAGCATGTCCTACATTCATGGGAAGAAGTTCTTCTAAACAGGAAAGTATTCTTTCTCACATAATTATGGTCACAGTGAAGTATATTTGTCTAGTTTTGTTTGCTTCTGAAAACTGTTCTACATACTTTAATATTAATATTCTAAATAATGCCTCTTCTTCCAGTCTTTCATCAGTTGTTACTAAAACATTCATTACTAAATCACAAGTCATGCATATCAGCTGGTACCTAAGTCTTGACAGATTAGCTTCCAGCTCACATCATGCAAGAAGCTCTATAGCTTCCAGCTCACATCATGCAAGAAGCTCTATATTCCAATTCCCACCAACTTAGAAATAAGCTGTGCAGTTATTAAAGGACAGAAAGCCCTCTGCCTCTTAGAACTGAGACTTGTCTTCATCATAATGGTGAACACTTATGTCTGTTGCCTGCTGGGGAAGTTCTTATTCCTCACACAGTATATATCTTGCAGTACTTACAGTGCCACCTTGACTAAAAAATGAAATATTGTCTCACTGAATCTACAGGACATTAAACACCGTACTTTCATTATGTTGATCTTTGTTTCAGTGTAGTGATATATTTCCCATAGAAAGTTTCAGTACTGGCCTTTCATTGGCCTTAATGGCATTTGACACAGTTTCTGGAAAGACAGGGTAATGAGAGGTAGGCAGCCTTCATTGCATCAAATTTTGTCCAACACATCCATGAACTGACTGGTCCTTACCTCAATTCTTCCCGCACTGATCTTCTCTAATGTTCTCCAAACACCCAGGTGCTTTCCTCATTTCTTCCTTAAACCATCGTATCAACCCCACCACCCATTCTTAGTGCTCGTCCTTTTCCTGAATGTTAATACTTCAAACTTTCCCACATAGACCTTCCCTGCCAAGCCCCTTTCTTCCTTTCATTAATCAAAGCTCTTCAGAATGCCTTCAGACTGGCATCTGTAAGGATAATTTCATAGAAAACAGAATTCTTATTTCAATTCAAGCTCATTTCTCAAGAAGGCTGAATAAGTAAGCAAAATTAAGTGCAAAATTAATGAAATTATGATTTTTTGTTAATAGAGTCACAATGGTGAAATCCTAAATGAACAGAGATGTAAAAGAAAAATCTAATCTTAAATTGCAGAATATTAAACATTTCCAAAATACTGGAAGATGCTTCCAATACATTTGAGAACTGTCAGCTGATGACTAAAAAAGGTAGATTTTTTTGTTAGAAAGTAGGACACTCAGTCTCTTTATATGCAAATGTAAAATAATTATATTGCACCTGAAATACAACTATATCTTATAAAAAGCCTGTTTAAATCAAAATAAGCATCATTTTATGAAACAAAAGACTGAAACACAGGCCCATGGTTGTCCCGTGACTTTCAGGCTCCTCCACTTGTGCTGATAAGGTCACACACGGAAGTTATCTGTTCAAAGGTTTTGGAAAAGATGCATAAACAATACATAAAATATAGCCCACTTGTCAGATTTCAAGGATATACACTATTAAAAATTATTAAGTCAGCAGTACTGCTCTAAATTTTTTTTTTAAATGTTTCAAATGATTGCATAAATATTCCAAGAATAAGGTAATTTCTTGTTCAAATTTATGTTACATAGCATAACTGTATATTAATTCAGGGAATCTGATAGATAATTAACACTAATATCAAAGGCATACTCATCAGCTTCAGCTGTAAAACTTGCAATAAAACCCACAAAAGTGCCCAATTAAGTCCTCAATGAAAGTAACAAACACCTCATAACCTCAAGAACAACAGAAGTTACTACTGACCTTGGCTTAAAAAACTGTTTAGTTATAAGGAATGCCATTTTGCATCTAAGTCTTTGAGGCACAGCAATATGATTTATTTATAAAAAAAAATGAATTGGAAAAATAGGCAGGTCAGTCCTATGATAAGGCAGATTGCCATCTCCATCTCCTTTAGTGTTGACCTTTAGAAGACTCTTCCAATCTGGGGTGTTCTATGATTCTACAAAATCAGTGAGTGCTTTCACGAAGTCATAATAGTCATAGGCAAATTATATTTTTAAAGTTCAAATCATTGCAGCAGCTAACTGGACTGGCCATTAATGACAGCAACTGTTAGAATGACTGGTTAAATTCTGTGCCCATTCAGGTGCTCATCAACATGATGTTGTGTATTTATGTATTCTTAAGAATTTTTGCTCGGATGTTATACATACGTGGTTCACTTCACAATAGATGCCCGGGTCTGAGATCGTCAAATTTGTTTGTCAATGTTACAGACACAAATTCAAAAGTGTCTCTCTATGATGTGGAAAAAAGCCCTGGGAATTTGGAATCTTTCATGTACATTTTAGTCGTTCATCTCACCATTGCTCTATCACTCAGCATTCATTCATTGCCATTATGATGGTGACCATATGTTCCTTGGCTTTAAATAAGTGTTTAAGGAATTCTTCAGGAATCTTTATTGAAGAATCTATCTATCTAGGCTTTGGGTTTTGTTTTTTTGGTTTTGGTTTGGTTTATTTGTTTGTTTGTGTGTTTGTTTTGTTTTGATTTTTTCTTTTCAAATAATGTGATAAATCTGATAAAAACCTCAGTCTAAGAAGTTGTAGAGCTTTTAAATAGCACATGGCCCAACATGATTTGTTACCGACTAAGTGCATATATGAATTCTGAGATACATATAAAAACACATGGCCCTTTGGTTAAAGTACAAAAATATCCCATGAACTTATCTCACTGCTCAAGCAACATTTAATGTCTATTAAACAACAGATGTTGAAACATAGGGAGACATAGCTAAAGGCTGTATATATATGTAAATAATCCTCAAACTCTTATGTTATCATTTAATTATTTTATTTCCATCTGACCTCCTGGAAATGTTGGTTTGGGCATTAAAGGGAAACTTGCCTCTGAGGTAAATGGCAGCTGTGTGAAGAGATCACAGTAAAAGTTGTCAGTGCTGGGAAGAAATAAAGCAATGACTTATAGAAGAAAAAATAATAGAATTCAAGGACCTGAGAAGAAAAGACATGGTATGGCTCTTGATAAGGTTAAAGAAGACACAAAAGAAAGAGATGTAACAAAAGAACAGACAACAGAGGTTTAAAGACCAGGCACTGCCCTCTGAGCACTACACTTCTATCAAGAAGAAGTCTCCAGCAAAGCATCTTTCCGGTTTGACTCTGCTTCCAACACATTTTGTTCTTTGCTTCTTTTGCTGGGGAGGGAAGAAGTTGTTGCTGTAAGATGTTGCTGTGTGTGTTTCTGTCTAATTCAGTTTGATGTTACTTTTCTGAGGGCATTTTTGTCTTGAGTTCTCTGCACTCTTTTTTTCTAGCTGTCCTTTCTCTTTCCCCAGCCAGCGGGAGAGTTCTTGTTTCTCAGGGATCAAACATCACCTTATTCACTTCTTCTGGGTGTGCTGTGTTCCTAATTAAGACAGAAAAGATGATTTAACCCACAGGCCTGAACATGTGAATGACTACCCCGAAAGCGCTGCACCACAGTAGTTAGTGGTTGCCTTCAGGGTACCAGGTCCCTCAAAATATTTGGCTGGTTTTGATTCCCCGAAGGAAGTCTAAGACGTGAGGTATGATCACATCACTATCTCCACACATGAAATGACCTCATTTGCATTGAATAGCGGGCACTGAAACAAGCCTGGGAAGGTTTAGGCACCGAGAGCCTCTTTTGATGTTTCAGTCTTGCCCACACAGGTTGTTGCAGGTTAACATTTCTCATAACCTATGTGATGTGGCCACAGACACAAAAATTAAGAAACTCACTTTTTTTCTCGCACTGCATTTTGGAGCCATATGCTGCATCAATGCCCAGGGTGAGCTTATTTGGGGCAGTGGACGTTAAAAACAAGACTGATTTTGGACTGTCAAACAGCACCTATGAAAAACACTAAAATCAGATTACAAGAACTACCCATGCTCACTTCAAAGAAATACAGCCTCAATTTAAAATAAAGCAAAAAACTACTTGTGATCCAGGATACTTTTAGGGAAATGAATAAATGCTTTTCTCCCCTTTTGTAGCCCCACACAGGAGGTAACTAAGGTGAATACGTAATGCCCGGCATGAGTCACACACACACTCATATGCATGCATACAAACCCCTGTCCGTATTTCTAAAGCTTTTTCAGAGCCTTGGTCCCATTAATATCAACACCTTGGCTATGCAGAAGAGCAATGTAACCTTGATGCATGCCTGGACTTTTTTGAGGGATTTTCTGGCTAGTGTTTGTCCTCAGAAGTTTTTTTTTAGAAGAGATAATCCAGCAACATTTATTTTCACTAAGCTCCATAGTTTTCTGCTCCATCTGGGAACTATGAACATCTATATACATATTCATTCACAGAAACTGGGTGGAACTGCTACCTGCTTCTCACTATCCTATAGCTCCATGTGTCTTTCTTACCACTAATATTAAATCTATGTACATTCATTAACTATGAGCTAGAAAAATCATGGATGCATAGGGAGTAGGAGAGAAGTTTCTCACAGAGATCTAATGGTTGAAATGTAAATCTGCCTCCTGCTGAGATGTAAATTCAAATCCAAGTGCAGCCAATATCCTGGAAGGCATTTGGAGTCAAAGTCACTGCTGCTAATCTTATTATTTTGCTTCCTCTTTACTGGATTGGCAGTGTCAGCACTGCAACTGTACAAGTGCCAAGAGCAGAAAGGAATAATTGAGTTTTTCAGTTGGGCTGCATTTTTGAAGTTTCATATGGCTATAGATTCATGAGAAAAGACCAGAAGTTTGTATATCTCAGAAGCAATTTTGAGACTCAATATTTATAAACTCTGAATGTTTATAGTATGACACTGAAAGGAGATAACTGAAGTAGAGGCTGAGGTGTGAACAATAACAGATATTATTTAGCCTTAGTTATTAAAACAGTATAGAATATATTAGATGTTGAAGGTAAGTTGGAGAAAGTCCAAACAAAACAGTGGTAGTGATAAGAAATTGCAACACATGTCCTGTGAGGACAGGTTGAGACGAAAAAAATATTTATTTTGTCTAGAAGACATAGGGACATGATAACAGTTTTCTGATACTTAACAGTTTGTTAAGAGGCTGGTGACCTACCACTCTCTTGAGACCGTGGGGAAAAGCAAGAAGGAAGCTTGAATTGTTACAGTAGATATTTATAGTAGATTTTATTTATTTATTTATCTGGTGTCAGGATGGTAGAACATGGGAATGAGCTAACTACTTCAGCAGAGAAACCTGGGTATATCTAGGGCACATGTCATGTAATCTGGATTTGGATGATTGCTTTAGAATAAGATGAATCACACCCTGGAAGTACCCTTTTCTCCCCATGGCCTCTGAAGAAAGCCTGGAATGACTAACTGCAATGTAGTCATCCTCATTTCATCAGATGAATCCCCATCCCAGATGTCCAGCTTGTCTTGACAGTCCCAGAGCACAGGGGCCGTCTTGGCACTCTGACAAAATGTAAGGATGTTATTTTTTTCCTGAAGTTTTGTCAGGATACCAGATTTTCCCTGTCTCTTCCTGTCAAGCTGCAGCCCTGAGAACAAAATCATTCCCAGCACCATAGCAAGGGAGATGTCAGGACCTCTCCTGTCCCAGTTCCTGACCCCATCATGCAGCCTGCTGCCGGATGGGGGCATTTCCACTTACCTTACATGCCTTTAAAAAAACCACCACTGAGTATTTTTAGGAGGTAACCAGAAAAGCATTACTTTGGGTCCGTCTAGGTACAATTCATCCTGCTTCTGTGCTGGGACACCAACTAAGCTCATCAACTGAGATCATTTTTTCTGCAGTCATAGTTACTAAACAGAATTTGATGAAAAAGATAACAGAATACTGATTTGTGGAAACACAAAAGGTTTACTGATAGTAAGATCTGCTAGACTGGGTTAGAAAACTGTCTTCAGGGTATGGGAGGAACATCAATGAAACAATTTGAAACGGATTAGGAGCATGTTGGAATGTAAACTGTGAGTAGTACTCCCAAAAGGACCTTGAGGGCCTGGACCAGAAGTAAACTAAAACGTCTTTTTGAAGGTTAGTAGCTACAAGTTTCAGACTACATTAGCACAAGTATTTATCTCACAGATGAGTAAAAGAAAAAAGAATGCCTTTAAAACAACAGTATTCAACTGAGTAAATTTTTTGTAAATAGCTATCCACTTCTATTCATAAGACGGTGTTACAATCTCTTCTGTAATTAATATGACAAATTCTCATTATCTGGCTTGCTAAAATACTGCATATTGAATATTCTGAGCCATGTGCAAATAAAGTCCTATCACCTATAAGTTTTAGTTTGAAGCAGCTTCTATTTACATATTAAAAATCTGCTTTCCAAACCCAGTTTCCAGAAGAACCTTTATGGCTCTTCAGAGCTCCTGGTAAAAACTGAATTATTTTTGTCCTACAGTCTTCTTGGATTCAGCCATGCACTTGATGACCTTCAGTCTAAATCGTGCAATTCAAGGTGGGCTCTGACCTGAATGCAGGTTAACCAGGTTGACAACCAGAGCTGTGAGTGGTTCCATCAAAGGCAGAAGAACACAGTGTAATCAAGTGCACATGTATGGACTGAGCGTGGAGAAAATAAGACTGAGTAGAACCATGGAGAGTATGTTGGAGTCTTTTTTCTCCTTATGGCAACACACTTACTACACCTGCACACTGCCAGGAGCAACCTCCTGAACCTCCTGGGCCCTGTGGGGAAAGCTGTCTACAGTTTCAGAGAAGTTTTGCTTGACCAAGGGGTCAAGGGATGATGTAGAGACAGTACTGCTGGTTGGTAGGGTTTTCTCAGAGACAGCATCCAATGTAGCTGGCCCAATGAGTGGTGTTGCCTTTCTGGGAGCTATAAATTTCTGTGAGGGCATATTTCCAACCATTCACACTGACACCAACAAATTCTAATCTGTAATGAACATTTAATTCTTCTCAAGCCCTAGCTGTTCAGGGTGCCAGGCAGCTCTGGAGCAGCTCCCCAAATCCTGCCAGCTTCAGAAGATACTGAGATATGTTATTCAGCACTGAACAGCTGGGGTAACAAGATGTAATACTATTTTTAATTGTTTTCCCGGAAATGCTTCCGTGTTCTCCCCATGAGAGTTTCTGGACTGGTGGCTCAAAAGAGCAGTGTCCCCTTGTTATTTGGAGTTCTCAGTGGAAAGATTCATGTGTTATGAGTATGAGCTTAAGTGGTTTGGTGAATGAAAGCCATGTTGGTCAGCAGCATCCTTGCTGGATAAGGTACCAACAAAATAGACTAATAAGGCAGATAAAAAATCCATCAATCATACATATCACATTTCACCTATCCAAGATCCTACTCAGAAGCATTAAGGATGTATTTTAATTTCTCAGATGCAAAGTCATTCTGCTTTTAGCCATTTCAAAATTGCAAAGGATCTTATGCTTTCAGAGAAACTCTTAATGAGCACAAGATGCTATCGATGCACATAAAAGTATACATCAGGCAGAGTTCTGGAAGTATTAATCATATTGGGCCTAAGTCAGAACTGACAAAAGAGTTATATAGAGGCTTTTGTAACAGGAGAAATGGAAGTAGAAATGTGTACAGTACCACAGAAACAAAGCCATTTTGGAGTCCATTGTTGATCTATTTAAACAAGTCAGTCAGCTGAACCAAGTAACAAGTGATAGAACCAGAGGAAATGGCCTTAAGTTGCACTAAGGGAAGTTTAGATGGGATATTAGGAAGAATTTTTTTTACTAAATGGGTTATCAGGCTCTGGAACAGCTTGCCCAGGGCAGTGGTTGAGTCCCCATACCTGGAGGTGTTTAAGATGTAGTGCTGAGGGATATGGTTTAGTCAAGGTCTGGTCAGTGTTAGGTTAATGACTGACTCAAATATCTTAAAGATCTTTTCCTATCTAGGAAATTCCATGATTCTGTAAATTGAATAACACACTAGTATTACACCAAGATGAATTTCTTGCATTCCAAGCACATTTGAAATGACAATCTGGGCAACTCTATCTCTTAATTTAAACACTAAATAAATCTCTCCACATCATCTTTGAATGGGTTATTGTTAAAGCTATAGAAGAGTTTGCATGGAAGAGGGAGGCACTAATCCCTGAAAATCTGTGAAAGTAAAACTGGAGACAAAGACCTAAAAAAGTATCAGCAAACATTTAAAACCTAGAAAATCATAAAATCATAGAATGGTAGGGGTTGGAAGGGACCTCTGGACATCATTGAGTCCAACCTCCTTGCCAATGGAGGAACACCTAAGGCAGGCCACACAGGAACAGATGCAGATGGGTCTTAAAATTCTCTAGAGAAGAAAACTCCACAACCTCTCTGGGCAGCCTGTCCCAGTGCTCTGCCACTCTCACAGTGAGGAAGTTTTTCCTCATTTTGAGGTGGAACTTCTTGTGTTTCACCTTGCTACCATTACCTCTCATCCTATCACAGGGCACCACTGAAAAGAGTCTGGCCCCATCTACTTGACACCCACCCTTCAGATACAGGATCCCCTCTCAGTCTTCTCTTCTTCAGTCTAAACAGTCCCAAGGCTTTCAGCCTTTTCTCATAAGAGAGGTGTTCCAGAATTTTTATATCACATAAGATGACAGAAGTCATTGCAAAAGCAACCATCACCAGTTACAGTCAGATAAGCCACTCAGGACATGGGGTGACTCAGGCCACACAATGCTCACTGCAGACAGAGAATATCCCGTCCAGCTGCACCTGCATCAGTTTGGCTGCAAGCCTCAGCCCCATGGTTAATCTTTACAAAGTGGGAAGTCACAAAGTGGTTATTTGGATCAGACACTTATTTTGCATCATGTTACGGTTTTAAAGTGTATAGAGTGCTAGTATTTGTTATGGGACAGAAAGTAAAGAGATGCTGTTGGTGCTGGGGAGAGGAAGGTATCAAACCAAAGCACAGGTGATAAGGACATGGCGTCAATTTTATTTGGAAGGAAAAGGTAAAATATAAGTATGCAGAATGAAGAATATTCTCAACATTTAACCAAAAAGGGGTTCCAAGAATACCTTTGTGAATGAGACCAGTGCAAAGGAAATCATGCCAACAGACAAGGTTGTGTTGTATTTATTAAGACAAAGGCAATGTATCTTCAATTACTGAAGATCTTGTCAAGATATTGTGTGTACAGATCCAGCTGTCTCCAAAAGGACCAGATCAGGATAAGCAAAGAACTACACAGCCACTACTTAGAAAAAAAGGAGTAACACAGAGGAAACAAAGCAGAAGTGGAATTATCTATCTTTCTTCATGCTTTAAGCAAGAATGATATAACTGCTTGTATCTGCTCAGAAAATATGCCAGTTACAAGTATGGATGCCCCACAGAAGGAGTTAGATGACTTTGAGTAGGCAGCATATTTGAAAAAAAAGGATGGTATTGGAATAGGATAATAAGGAAATGATGAATCTGCCAAAACTGCATTTGAAGAATCATCTTCTAAGAAGGCTAAATTTGAGAGAGATCTTGAGGTACTGAGATACAGGAGTCGTCATCACTCATTAGCCACAAAGACAGATACAAATATTTAAACTGAGTATGCAGTACGTTTCACACATCTCAAAATAATGTTCCCATTCCACATGTTTTCCATCCTGTGGATGTTTGCACCTCCAATGCTAGCCAAATGGCTGACAAAATATTGAAGAATGCCCTTCTGGTTTTCATTTTGATAAGTCTGCTTATATTTACCACTTGAGAAATTAATCTTGCACAGGATTTACTTCTGAGTTTTATAGAAATTTTCCAAAGAGTAGATGATAATAAAACTTGTGATTGTTAGTCTAGATCAAGTACTTAATGGTGTTTGCTTCTTTAAATGGGAAATTGAAGATTTAACATATCAGACTATCTTGATTTCTCTCCTTTAAGTATTTGGTATTTCCAAGAGATTACATCGCTGTTGTTTGCTTCTGAACCTGAGAGTGTTGTATAAAATTGCCTTGGCCCATTTTGTATTAGAGGTTCATATCATATATCTTTGTCAGTGTTAAAAGCATGTTCTTTTCTCATGTTCATCAAGTAGATGTAATTCAAAGCACAACTTCCACTGAGTACCTTTTCTGCTTCAGACTGCTGTGTATAGAAAGCAAAGGAAAATAATGACACTCAGCCAATGTCCTTGTGAAGATTGTCTCTGCCGCTTTGATTGAGGAAATATGTTTATTTATCCTTCAGGAGATTTCACAATGTGGTGATACTTTTGAATGCAAAAATGCTCTTAAGATTATTCATGTAACAACAAAGACCAGGATAAGTGGTTTTTAATCTGTGTAAAACTGGTAGACTGCGACTGTTTCGCATGATCCCTGTCTCAGTTTGAGATTGGATTACTGCTCTGCACTCTGAATTAGCTTAGTCATTAAATCAACTAGGAAACTTTAGTTTGTATAAAATTGAAAGACTATTTTCTTCATGGAATGTGACAATCCATTGTGGGTCAGCTCTCTGGACTCTTTCAACCTGTAAGAAAAACAAAATACAGATTTGGCTTGATGTTTATTTGAAGAGCAGCAAGTCCATTTTGGGCACTTTGAAAATCCTCAAATGTGCAGCACGATTTGAATCAGAAATTTGTTGCAGATTCAATGCAGTCAAATCCCTTTAACTGTGATGTTAAAACACTGATTTACATTATGGGATGTGAAGTTGGCTGGTTCAGAAACTGTACACTCTGAGCCCAATTAGAGCAACTGACCAAAACCATTAGCATTGAACCAGAACTTTACTGTTTAGGTAAATCTCACCCAGTTTTCTCTTTTTTGTTGTTCCTCTATCTGCTTTTTAAAAGGAGTCTTATATTTAACACTACAGTTCTCTGTGTTTTCCACAGAGCAATCTGCTGATAAATGAAGTTTCCTGCAAGGCAATGCTCTCAGTCTTTGTTTTAAGAACAATTATGTTCCAAAAGCCTGGAAAGAAACATTGAGCCACCAAGTAATCTGATGGAGACAAGATATATCTAGTTGAAGTTTTTGCTAAAATCACACCAAACACTCCTTATCAAACAGCTGCAATGTGGCAGGAACACAGAGAGACAAAACCTGTGATCTGGCAGATACAGCTCCTCATCCTGGTGCATGTCCAAGACACCAGCCTTGGGGCAAATCTGGGACAGCCACACTCTTCTCCTCCTCATCTAAGATTTATTTAAAAAGTCTGAGAAAGAGGGAAAGAGGAAAAAAAAATCTGTAGCCAAGTGTATGGGGTGTTTTCCCTGAATAAAGAGCTGTTTGTGAATGACCATGAATACTGAACATAAAATAGTCTGGTTTTAAACATGTGGGCCTTCTGCCTCTCATACACAACAGAAATGTTATTTGCAAGGGCTGACAATATTCTGGTGTTAAAGGAGCTCCTGGAACCTTAAGCTTCTGGCTTAGGGGAGAGAAATGCAGAGCTAGGTAACAGTATCAAGGAAAAAACAGGTTTCTAAGCCTCTTCATCACCTCCCTTCCACCACTGTGATGCCACAGAGTGGCATCACATTCAGAGAGCTGAATGTCACACAGCTAACAGGCTTTGTGTCTAAGGTTACCTGGTATAGTTGGCAACAAGTAGATATTAGAATTACCTGAGCCACGAGCAGTGATGTCCATGGGGGGTGAGTAGACACATGTATAGGCATTTGAAATCAGATTGGGGGAAAGAAAACAACAACCCAACCAGGAAAAATGTTGCTCTTTTTACATTCTTCCTCTGCTCTTCCATAAACAGTAAACAACAGCATTTTCCTTAACTATTTAGCAGTGATTTCCACCTGGAGAGTCCCACACAGAACTGTTCTCAGACAGCAGAGAAGCTTCAATAACAACAGTAGAGAGTTCTTTTTAAGCGCATATCACAACTAATTCTTGCTTTCTTTCCACCCTGAAACAAGGCAGGGGTGCAATTAACAACTACATGGTGGCACAATGGGCCTTCTGACAGGTCAAGCCCAGTAATGGCAGACTGAAAGTACCCAAGAGAGGTATGAATTTATGCCTTTGAGTATGTTTTGTGAAGCTTTGACCTACTGAAATGGGTATTAATTAGAAGTGGCATTTCATTTACTTGGCAGGAATCCAGCTCAAGAATTCATGTGACATTAAATTGTTTACTATAAATCCACCATTTTTATTTGCGATGCTGGCCCCTGAGCAGGAGAATGAGTGCCTCAGAAACTCTGAACCAGAACATCAGAGCAAAGCAGGCACTCAACATATGGGATTCCAAGGCAGGGCTCTATTTTATGGAGTATCAATGTTGAAGTAAAACTCTTTGATCCCTTACTTCCACAACTGCCATGGACTCAGCAGACAACAGATGCACTTACTAATTACTACTAATTGCTGCTGTCTAGACACCATTTGAAGACTAAACTACCATCCTTGCTTACAAAACAACAAATACCTACATATTTTTCTCGTATTATGCTGGGTCACTCTGTGCTAAGTTGCCAGTGCTGAGTTTGAATACAACAATGCCAATGAGAATAACGGTTTGCATCATTTTTGCAGTAACCTGGACAAATGCATAAAGTGAACTGGAAAGCCAAGCTCTCTGCTGCTAACAGCATTCATTTTTGTTCATCAGTTCCTTACTGTGCTTTTGTTAGTTTGTACCACAGGAGCAAGTAGCTTTCTGCATTAAGCTCTCACTCACAGGACTGTGAAAGACAAATGCTCACAAAGAAGGCTTCCAGCTTGTGAAAACCTCACAGAGATTTTTGTGCCACGAAATATTTTATTCATCCTCTTTAAAAAGTGAATCAATCTGTTTTGTTTGATTTCTTCTAATCTGATTCCAGTTTAAGTAGAAAATGTCAGCACCTCCTGTCATCCTGTTGTAAAAACTGTCCTTGTGATTGCTTTACTGAAAAAAATAAAAAATAAAACAAGGACATTCACAAAGTTGAAAAAATTTTGCTGTGCCTTTTGGGAAATAGTTTGCAATTGCTTTGAAGTCATGAGTTTATAGCCATTCAGTTTCTACTCATCCTTCCAACAGATACTAATATATAGATGTAAGCATTAAGAAGCATCAATACTAACAAGGCATACATACAGTGTCTACAATCTCACCCTCCCCGCCCTCCCCCCAAGTTAGTGCATCTATTGTTCTGTCTCATTGTATTTTCTCCCTCTTGCGGTGTCATGAAAACTAAATGCAGTATTCACGCATCAGATGGACATATGAAAACATTGATTAATGGCATCTGCACAGGAACTTCCTACCTGTATCATACTGGTCTTGCACAAGAAAGCCTTTCTGCACAACAGAAAGGTAATGGAAATAGCAAATAAAACCAGAATAATATGCTGGTACATGGAAATGAAAGAAGCAGAAGAGAATTTTTGGAACAGTAAAACAGTTTATCAGGAGGGGCCAAGTTAATGTATTGTTCTTTACATGGATATAGAGACTTTTTACATCATTTTTCTTCCCTGTATGGGAGCAGAGCTGCCATCAAGAAATGCTACCAGATGCCAAAGTGATTGTGAAATTAAACTGGAATTATTGAAAAATAAGTCTTAAAGTGTTAGACTGTTGATGTTCCCATTTACATAAACTTCACACAAGCCTTAAAGACTAACAAGAAGATACCAAGTCCGTGAGGACAGCATGTAACATTCCTATTTGAACACAGCTGTGAACTGACTTATCTGACCCAAGGCTGAAATTATCCGAGTCAGCCTGGATTGATGCAAACCATACTCAGCAATCAGTGAGGCAAGCACAGATATACCCTTCTTTGACAATGATGCAAGGTGAACTGTAAGATTTGAGGTAGCTTCTGAAAATCACCCAGGAGAAACAGAAGTAGCAAACTGGTATAACCATTCACAGTCCTCTGTCAGTACCCCTCAGTCAAAAAGTCCTCTTTGCACGGTGTGTCTGTGTTAGTCTTGCCTTGTCACAGCACAGCTGGCAGCCCTTATCTCAGGCCATAACTGGAGGCAGAATCTGTGTCCCAGACTTACACACCACATCTGCATATAAACATACACCATGTAGAGAGGGGGAGAGGTGTCCAAGGCATTGGTGCCCTACATATCATTTCCCTCCCTACCATCATATGTTTGATACTCTTTTTTCTCTCTTTTAGCTGCAGTACAATTAATGTGAAACTTTAATGTTACTTCTTTTTACTTCCCTGACTGGCTCAGCTTTTGGAGGTTTGGAACTCAATTGAGTTAGAAAAATTGGACATGGGATTTTTGCACACGCAAACCCCTTCTATTTACAAGAATTAAAAAAAATCATGCTTTCCGGGGCACACAGGGGACCCAACATCCAGGAACAGTTTTCCAGATGATGGCTTCCGTCCTTCCTAGGAGAAATCTGACCCAAATATCCTTTGTCAAGCCTTTATTTAATGCCAAACTGATGTGGTTTTTTCCAGAAGTTTTGAAAGTTGGGATTTTTTCTCTGCCTTTGAAACTTTGTGTCTTTCTCAATTCTATCCTTCTCCCTTCATCAAATTGCCTTGTCAAATCTCTTATGCCCAGACCATCTGAATTTGTCAATGACCACCTATTCACCATTTGTTTTGGTTGGAATTGTATATTACATTTTCTCCTATTGCTCTCTGAAGTGCAGTACATAAACCTAGCACCTTCAAATACATTCAGCCTACTCTGTCATTGTTGAGACCAAAGTGTACTTCAGGCCAAAGTGTATTTTCTCTTTTATTTCCAAACCTTAGTCCACATTCCCTTAAAACCAACAAAAAACCCAACTAAAAAGCAACAACAACAAACCCACTCCATGGGTTCGTGTTCAAGTTCACACAGTCCCTCTGTCCACAGCTGGCCTCTCTCCAGGTCTCACAAGTCCCAAGATGCATCTGACTTACTCTAGTTCTTAATGTTTCCACTGCTGCCAGGTGGCTGTTCTCGTATATGTCTCCTTGGGAGAACTGGGCTTTACAGTAAACAATTATGTCCCTCCAAAGCAAAAACTTTCCTTGGCAGGAACAATAAAACAGAGAAAATAAAACAAAAATAACAGGTCACAAACTATACTCAGAGTCTGAAATGATAGAGAATAACTCTTCGTGAAGGACAGAAAAATGGCATCAGACCAACTGCATTTGGTCAGTTATATAATACTTAGTAATCTTCCTATGAAGCAAGGTTTTCTTGTGTTTCAGTAAAACTCAATATTTCATCATGTATTTCATCAAGGCCATTAATTGCTCTATAAATCCTGAGGTATACTGACAGTCCTGGAGGATGAAGAACCCCTGAGAGTTTGCTAACACAAACACAGGAGGCAGGTGAGGTTACAGGGTATTTGAGAGCATAAAAGAAAACATGCTGAAAGACTGTGAAGAAACTTCCTGAAGTATGTGAGGCCAGTAGACCAGAAGTTATATGTACTTTCTGCCTCTGTGTTAGCACTACAAAAAAACTTCCCTTGACTGAAGGTATTGTCCCTTGTTTCCTGTTTAAGGGAGGGTGCACTGAGCTTTCAGGAGGGTTTTGTATGGAAGAATTAATAGAAAAACCAGATCAGCTCTGCAGGAGAAAGGAACAGAAAGCAGTGTTGAGGGGAAGTCCTACAGACTGGCAAGTGAGCACTCGTCTTGAACTCACAAGTCAACAATAAGAAGACTTGATGAAGCTAAATTGCCAGCCAAGCTTGCAGAGCTGTATTCTTGTGACCTTCTTGCCTGAAATAACTCAGTGTTGCATGATCCACAAACCTGAGACTGCAGCAGCCATCATAATTCAAGGCAGATACCAGCAGAGGAGAGAGCGTGGTTGTGTCTGCCATGACACCCCTTGCTGCATGCACTATGATCAAACTACTGCCATAATTCGCAAGAGTATCAGGGCAGAGATGATTTCTACTGCAAACTTGTCTTTTGGAGTTCAGTTTTCAAAGCAGTTCAAGCAGCACTAGTGGTGACACTGAGGATATCTCGACTCAGATTCTTTCACTGAGAAACTCCCCAGCATCTTTTTTTCAAATCCCATAGAAAGGAAGGTCCATTATGTTAGCTCTTTGATTTCTAATTTTCTGCAAAATATGGTCTTAACAGAAGTCTGCAGAGGTCTTTGCCTCTCTCCACTTCCTGTCATGTGAAATGACACTCTGACTTTAGGAATGGTCCCTAAGAATCTCCCAAGCATGCAACTATCTATTAAGTTACTTAATCATCAACAGAAACTTTTGGGTCTAATTACTGAGAGCTGAACTACATCTTTCAACACTTCATTGACATCTATATTAAAGCTTGCTTCTTGATGGAAAAACACACTTTACAGTCCCATGCCATTTTTTTCTACAGTCCAAGAAAACAAGCAGACATTTTGCCCTGCTGCAGCTTCTACTACTCTGACTACTCTGTTGTCACCCAAAGGGCATAAGGTCAACTAGCCTCGGGCTATGCCTGCAGCGCATGCTTTAAGCCAGTATGAGCAGCAGCAAGGCAGGCTGCTGTGTGAAGCATGGGACACAGCATGAAGCTTTATTTTTGTCTCACTTCATCTTGAGTGATCAGTCATCAGGTATTTAAAGGCAAGACCATGTCCCTGGGCAGTGGAGGGCAGCATGGTTTGCTCCTCACACCCAGGTGCAGCGAGATGCTCGCCCCTCTCCTCTGCGGACTGCAGGCATTATCTGCCCTAAGGATGGACATTACTCCTGGGACCAGCAGATGTTAGTGTTTGTGGAGGAAATTTTCTTTGGCAGAAGCAGCTTCCAAGGGAGCACAGCTAATGTTTAAGCAGTGACTTTTTACCCAGGGAAAAATGAGGTGCTTAACACTCTAAATAAGAGAAGAGCAGGCTAGCACCACAACATGTAGACAGGATGTAGTTAGTGCCCAATTCCCGTCTCTAGCTATCCTTCTCGTGCAGCTCTCCTGGGAGAAGGGACTGCATTCTTACAGAAGTCCCAGCTGCATTTCCTGGTGGCTCACCATTCTGCTTGGTTTGCCAAGCTTATCTGCCACCCAGTGTGTAAGGGAGGAGAGAGCCACCAGAAAAACAGGCATAGCTCTTGCCCCAGGGAAGCTGTTGCCCCTGGGTCAGGACAGACAGTGGGGCAGTAGTGTCAGATGAGGAAATGAAGGTGTTCCTGCAGCCACAGAGGTTTTGAACAAATTTTTCTTCAGTAGCACAGATACAACCAGGGATGCACAAATCCATGCTATCCCAGGAGCAAAACAGAAGAGGGTGCATTAGTGGGAAATACCCTTCTTTCTTATTTTCATTTTGTCCCCTTGTGAGCTGCTCTGGACATCTCTGAAAAATGCAGAGTTTATACAGTCTAAGCAGCACAGCGAGGAGCACAGCACATGCCCATAAAATAGTATAGTTGCTCCCAACACAATGTTAGCCAGCTGGCCTAGACATAACCTTGTGTTGATACACATATTGAGAGAAAACAGTAAATCAGGATGTGTTATAGCTAATCTTAGACATACAGAAATCATGAGTCATGCCCAGAATAACCCAGAGATTAGCTTTAAAATTTGTGGGGTTTGAAAAGCATAATTAATGTTGTGTTGCTTTTACTTTCTTGCCATTCTTCAATATTTCACATGCACCATAATTGGATATCAAACAATCATATGGGTAAAAATTGTGATTTTTTAAAAAAGCTGTATTTGGAAAGACTCTAAAATAATCTGTCTGGCAGGGCAAAGACTTTCGCTAAAAAATCCCACTGTTAGTGGGAGCTTCTGTAGAATTTCAGAAGTTAGTAATATTGAAATGCTATCAAGCTCACTTTTAATGGAGACTGTCAGGAGCAGCTTCCCTGACTTGGTGTCAGGGTAAATACTCATGGAGAAGTAAACATTTATCTCCTTGGAGTGCAAAAACTTTTAATACATCAACTTGAAAACAACCTTTCTCCTCCAGACAGCCTTTACCCCTTTATCTTAAAATAGCACTGGGTGTTCCTGTGTTCCTGGATTTTAGGTAACACCAGCCTGTACTTTTTAACCTCCCTGTCCCATGTCTCCTGATAGTTTAAGTGATATAAATAAACCACATGCTTTTAACTTGTGGCTCCATAGTCAGTACTATGGCTAAATCGTGTCTGAGAAAGCCAAGACTTAAATAAATATTCATATATTTACTAAGCTGCTCCTCCACTGATGAAATCTGAATAAAAGGAAGATTTGGACAATCTTTGAACTATTATGACACCACTACAGTGAAACGAGGTACAGCCTCTGGTTTTCCTGGGGCAGCTGAAAAATAGTGGGCATCTTGGTGATTTGTGGTTCAGCATAAGAGGGCTTCAGGTTTAACCACTCCAGCCAAACCTGGCCATTTCTACATTTTCCATGTTTTTGTATTTAAACAAAGTCCAACTCTCCCAGGCTCTGTGAGGAGCAGCAAACATGGTGGTCTTCATCTTCTGTTTGCTTTTAAAAGTTGGGACATATTGCTGTATTTCCCCCACCAGCACGTATGCTTTCCCTGTACTTACTTTGCAGTTCTCGCTACCTCAGATGTTGAGCTCAGGGAAACTTCCTCTGCTAATACTCCCAGGAATAGATGACATTTGTAGCCAAACTGGTGGTAACACTGTGGCTGTATGCATATTCATAAGTTTGTTTTGTATAGATTTAATCTGAGTCAAAGCAACTGCATGGAAATTTCTGCTACATCTTGCCATGCACAGATGCTTTGTCTGAGGTCTCCTTACCTTCGCTTGGAAATCCCAGCTCGTGCGACTTTCCATTCTGAATCAATGTGATATTCACAAGTCGAATATTCAAAAAAAGAAGAAAAGTTAATTATTTTTTCAAACTTTTGAAACACTTCAGAGTCTGTAAATCTCCAGAGAACAAACAAACAAACAAACAAGCATATGTGGGACTAAAAAAATTAAACAGCTTGTTCTCTGACTCCCTTCTCCCCAGCCCACCAGCTTGCCCTGGAGATGGCCTCTCCATCCACAACTGATAGAGGAAGAGAGACAGAGCTGAAAGGAACCAACAACCAGACTCAAAGCTTGTATATTTTACAGAAGTTGCTGAGCTGAGGCTGGGAGGCACTTCTGGCAAATTAAAAACAGGGACACACATCATGGAGGTGTGGGAAGCTTACAGCACCCATGGT
Organism: Chloroceryle aenea; assembly: GCA_013399075.1. Lineage (NCBI taxonomy): Eukaryota > Metazoa > Chordata > Aves > Coraciiformes > Cerylidae > Chloroceryle > Chloroceryle aenea. The sequence goes on from VWZY01000026.1 coordinate 57,432, forward strand.
CAGAGACCTGGACCACCAGCAGATATTCAGGTGTGCCCCACATTATGTGTTCCCCTCTCCAGGGAACAGCTCCTTGCCTTGAGGCCCATAGGCTAAAGCCTAAAAGAAAAAAAAAAGAAAAGAAAAGGAAAGAGGAGTCTTCAGAGCGCTGATAAGAGACTCGGTGAGACTCAGCACTTCAAGGGAGCTTTGTGGAAGAGCTGAAATAGTTGGAAAAAAACCCTCATTGCTAAAGCACCTGAGCAAGGCAGCTGAGCAGGGAGAATGGTGTCATGTGGTGCAGTGAGGTGGTGTGTGGTGTGCTGCATGGGGCAGGGGCTTGTGTCCCATCCCCTGGCACTGTGCAGGTGCAAGGACTGCTTCTCAGGATGCAGCCAAGCAAGAATCAGAGAGAAGAACAGGACCAGGAACATCCACAGCTGTATTTCAGGTGACAAATAATCCAGTGTTTCTGCATTCACTCCTTTGTCCTTGTAATTTTTAGTAAAATACTGTTTGTCAAGGCAAATGATTCTTCTTTGCAAGTGGGGAAAATTAATGAACTGGGCAACAAGTAGTCCAGTTTTCTTAAAAGTTTGGGTAAGACCTTGAACAAGTCTTTTATTAGCAATCTCTCAAATTTGATCCTGGCCCTTGGAAACCTGGCAGTCGAGTCATAACACAGAGCTACTATATCTGAAGATGCAACCACTGTCTGTGAACTGAGAACAATCAGAGTTTCCATCTGACTACTGCATGGCTAGCATGCTCCTCACCATGTGTGCATTTTGTGATACATGGTGATGCATCACTCTGTTACTTCAAGAAACTTTCCCCACAGGAGATAATGCATTAACTTCCCCTCCCCTTTTTCTTGCTGATTTATGAAAGTCTTCCACTGACAGCATATGATATCTATTTAAGGGACTTCTGCTGCTCTCTGATGTGCTCTGAACAAAAGGAAGCTATCAGCTTCTTGTTTTGTCAGCGTCACTCAGAGAACAATTTCCTCACACCTTTAATCTGATGCATTACAATGGTGCTTTCCATTGCTGCAGTTGCAAAGCTGTTTGAACCTCTCATGCAGAAGCATGACATTTCTGTTAATGTCCATTTGTGTGCTGCCCCAAGAAATGAGACAATTTAGATGGCATGTCACCCATTGACAGAGTAAGATCATGGTAAATTTCAGACACGTAACCCATCCCAACTTTGTTCCTCTTTTTATGCAGTATTCCCTGTAATCCCTATTTCCATAGATTTGTCCTTCTGCCTGTGAACCACAGCATGCTCTTCTGCAACAGTGTAGTTCCTTTGACCTTGGCCTTATTGTAAAATAGAGTCCAAATTGTGTATTCTGTAGTTTTCACTGCAAATAAACCACCTTAATAACCTGCATTTAAATACCCCTCTCAGTTTCTCTCTCCTTCTAGGAATGTACTCACTACATACTCATTACAATATCTAGGCATTTATTTTAGCAGTAGAGCTATAGGAAATTATATTTATACATTTATTTTAGGTCTTTCTGGACTATCCCACAGGTGAGGAGCAATGCATAACGTAGTCCATTGTAACTGCTAGGCCTTTGCCTGGCAATTGTCCAGACTGCTTGCACTTGTCATCAACACTGAAGCTGAGCTCTCAAAGACCTATCTTTCTATAAAATGGAAAAGAGCAAATAAAAACTGGTTCACCAGTCTTTCAGCCCAAGGCTGAGCCTCCCTCTTACCTAGTGCAATGGCATCCTCAGTTTGCTTGAAGTCTTTGGGCATTGCTACAAAATAAACATTAACCAAAGATAAGAATACAATAGGAGAATAAAAACACAAACAGATATACACTCTTACCCCCACAACAAAAGTAGTCAATATCCTTGAAACGTTGTGAGAAAGACATTTTCCTACTGAAATACTCCACAGGAAATAAGAAAAGTCATCAACATTTTGACACGATTGTCTAATTAAACTGTTGCTTTTTGTATGGGAATTTAATGAGTATTAAAAGCATTTTGGTTTGTTATTGTACGACCGATAAAAACAAAGGCCTTGTGATGACCATCCTTCAAATTAAATATTTGCAACTGTTAAGGTGGCAAATGAGGTGTTACTTAAATGAGAGAACTCTGAGAAGACTTCTTAAACCACCCAACTTTCCAAAACCACAAACTGGGGTTTAGCTTGAATAAACTTTACCCTTTTGAACTTTTATTTTAAACTTTTTCTTTTCTTCCTCGTGATGGATTTCTGGGAAGACTAAGGGGTCTCACAAACATTCTCACTACCTCTAGACCCTTTTTCCCCTCTGTGCACTGGCAATCAGACACAATATTGCAGATTTATTCTCAATCTGTGAGAGCTAATAGGATAGTAGATGGGGAGAGCAGGGTCCAGTTTGCAGAGCCATGGGAGGCACTGGGCTTTGGTCACTCTTCAGAGTGTCCTCCTGTAGGTCAGGGTGCTTCTAGATAGCACTAATCACACAAAGACACTTGTAGCAAACAAATCTCTTCATTGCCAACTGCTGAGCAGCACAGTGGAGGATTGCTGGTTTTCTTTTTATGCTTTAAAAAAAAAAAAGT
>VWZY01000027.1:682-11568 GCA_013399075.1 Chloroceryle aenea
GTGGGAGTGTTGATCTTCTTGAGGGTAGGAAAGCTCTTCAGAGGAACCTGGAGCAGCTAGATCAATGGGCTGAGGCCAGTCATATGGACCTCAACAAGGCCAAGTGCCAAGTCCCATACTTTGGCCACAACAACCACATAGAATGATACAGGCTTGAGGCTGCGTGACTAGAGAGCAGCTCAGCAGAATGGGACCTGAGGGTGTTGGTTGACAGATGGCTGGACATGAGCCAGTCGTGTGCCCAGATGGCCAAGAAGGCTAACACCATTCTGGCCTGTATCAGAAATAGTGTGGCCAGCAGGAGTAGGGAAGTGATCATGCCCCTGTACTTGTCACTGATGAGACTGCACCTTGAATACCATGTTCCGTTTTGGGCACTGCAGTGTAACAGACACATTTTGGTGCTGGAGCAGGTCCAGAGAAGNNACCTAGACAGGCTGGAGAGTTGGGCAGGAAGAAACCTAATACGATGAAATTCAGTAAGGGCAAGTGTAAAGTGCTGCATCTGGGAAAGAACAACCCCATGTATCAGTCAGGGGCAAATCTGTTGTAGGGTAGCTCTGGGGAGAAGGGCCTGGGAGTTTGAGTGGACAACAGGATGACCATGAGCCAACAGTGTGCCCTCATGGCCAAGAAGGCCAATGGCATCCTGGGATGCATTAGGAAGAGCGTGGCCAGCAGACCAAGGGAGGTTGTTGTCCTCATCTGCTGTGTGCTGGTAGGCCTCACCTGGAGTATTGTGTCCAGTTGTGGGGTCTTCAGTTCAAGAAGGACAAGGAACTTGTATACCCTTGAAGAAGGTCCAGTGCAAGGCCACTAAGATGATTAAGGGCCTGGAGCACCTATTATATGAGTAAAGGCTGAGAGAGATGGGTCTCTTTAGCTTGGAGGAGATGAGAAGAAGAGGGGGGATCTTATAAATGCTTATAATATCTAAAGGTTGGGTGTCAGGAGGATGGGTCCAGGCTCTTCTGAGGAGCGTCCAGTGACAGGACTAGGAGCAGTGGACATAAACTGGAAAACAAGAGGTTCAGCCTCAACATGAGGAAGTACTTCTTCACTGAGAGGGTAACAGAGCACTGAAGCATACTATTATCCATTGTCAGTGTTCAGTTTTGCTTGCCTCGTTCCTCTCTTATGCCACATAAAATTGACATCAGCCAATCAGGAAGCTGGAAGCTGAGTGGACTTTTATTGTTATTTACTGCTGATCATTTTTAAAACATCGATAAGTAAATAGCTACTTTAGTTATGAAAGAGCACCTGTGTTTAAAAAAGAGGGGGAAAAAGAAAATCTCTTCTTGTTATGTCTTTTCCCCTGGTGGAAACTTAGTTATCCATCTAGTGAATCTACATTGGTATTTTTTTAAATGAACAAATAATAATTTTTTTTAAGCACAATAGCACAACCTTTATATTTTCCAACCAGAGAGGGAATATCAGAAGACAATCTAAGCACAGAAGTCCTTCAATATGGCCCTTGCTTGGACTTGCTCTAAAAGTTGTCTCATTCTTTAGAGTGTATCTTTTACAATTCCTCCCAGAGATGTTAAGAGCCTATAAAGAGTTATAAACCTATTGGACATTTGATTGATATTTGTAAAGAATAGAGAGATATAATTAACAGGCATTTTTAACACAGCCATTCTGATCCAGCAAGCAAAATACAAGATTTGTTACATTATCTGACAGTCATAACACTGCTATCATAAGAATATAAAGTTCCCTAAACATAACAGAGAAGCACTTTCACTTACCAATATTATTTGTGGATGTATAAGTCCCAGTATATTTTGATAGCTCATCAAAAAGAACTGAGGATGCTAATAATGACATCTACCATTCAAGTGCCCTCATATGTATTACAGATGCAGTTTTTGTGCTTGGACATTATTCTCTGACTGCCTCCTGATCCTGCACCATGAAAGTTTCATGTAATGAGAAGGCAGCTATTTATCTTTCTTCACATGAAGCCTAGACCTGTATTTTAAAGCAAAGACTGCCAGCACAACCTATGCATGATGATTCTATAATAAGGGCAGTGCGGAACTAAGAGCACAAAGATGACATCTAGATTTATTCCACTTCCAGCCTTTACAGCCATCTAAAACTAATCAGAATAATTTTAAATTAATAATGATTTGTGAGAGTTTTAACATTACCTCAAATATGGCAACCCCCGCTACTGTAGTATATAAATCCTGTTCAATTTTATCAGACACAGGACAGTCTGTAAACAAGTATAAAAGTTGCAAATTCTATTAAAATATTCCTCCCAGGAAGATAACATCAACTTCTTTCTTTTTTTGTTCTTGTTTTTGTTTGTTTGTTTTATGTTTGATTGGGTTTTTTTGTTTGGTTGGGGTTTTTTGTTTTGGTTCTTTATCCAGCTTTTGCACAGCTTCAGTATTTGCCTCTCATTTGAAATCAGTGTTCATACAATATATTTTGTAAAACTTCATTGTGACTGTGGGACAAGTTCTCAAACTAATTTGATGCATATTGGAAGATTAATATTAAGTTCTTTAAAAGTAATACTGTTGCATGAAGTGAAGGGTAAGTTTTGTAAGAGATGAATCCCTTTGTGTTCTAGTGGTCTTCAGAGATTAGAGGGGCTAGGGGCTGCTGGATTTATCTTTTTATAGGTATACCAGTTAAGATGTGTTGCTGCTATAGGTCCAACATGAGACACACACTAACAGTCTGTCTGCTGTAGGTACAGCTCCCTTCAAAGTGAGTATTCCGATGTGCCAACAGCAGTCTTCGCATGTTTATAGGTCTGACACCAGAGGCACAAACAGCCTCTTATACAGTAGGTCCAGTTCCAATCACAAGAAGCAGTCAGATTCACAGAGAACACGGTTTATTTACACTTGCAACACACACAGATTCTTTAAGATTGCTAGTGATAAATACACTGAGCTGCAGATATCGCTATATAGCTCAAAAATAATAGAAGTGAAATATCAATTGTAATCTCCCAGGGAATACAAGCTCGTAGCTGAGTCTCAAGTTTTAACAAAAGTTGTTCCTTCTGGGATGGGCAAGGAGGACNCTTTATCCAGCTTTTGCACAGCTTCAGTATTTGCCTCTCATTTGAAATCAGTGTTCATACAATATATTTTGTAAAACTTCATTGTGACTGTGGGACAAGTTCTCAAACTAATTTGATGCATATTGGAAGATTAATATTAAGTTCTTTAAAAGTAATANAACACAACAGTCTGTCCTTAGAATATGGTATCAAATTCTTGTCCCACAAAATAGGTTCAAAATAGGGCTAACATTTATACTTTAGTTTTCCGGCATGTGCGAAGTATGGGAATGGGACTGTAGACAATTCATAAAGTGGGCTCATGACTTGCACAAACATTCCTTGATGGGCTTTTCAGCCTTGATACCTTCTGATGGGAACACTGTTAATTGTCTTACTGTCTTCTGCTAGACAGTTAACTGTTGCGATAAGCAAGACAATAGGAAGGCCAGGACCCCACCTGGTCTCACTCCACATTTTGCTTCATTACAACACTGACCACTGTATCTCCATCCAGCCTCCGTGTCTACTTCAGACACCAGGTTCTTATCACAAGTNGGCACAAACAGCCTCTTATACAGTAGGTCCAGTTCCAATCACAAGAAGCAGTCAGATTCACAGAGAACACGGTTTATTTACACTTGCAACACACACAGATTCTTTAAGATTGCTGGTGATAAATACACTGAGCTGCAGATATCGCTATATAGCTCAAAAATAATAGAAGTGAAATATCAATTGTAATCTCCCAGGGAATACAAGCTCGTAGCTGAGTCTCAAGTTTTAACAAAAGTTGTTCCTTCTGGGATGGGCAAGGAGGACAAAACACAGCAGTCTGTCCTTAGAATATGGTATCAAATTCTTGTCCCACAAAATAGGTTCAAAATAGGGCTAACATTTATACTTTAGTTTTCCGGCATGTGCGAAGTATGGGAATGGGACTGTAGACAATTCATAAAGTGGGCTCATGACTTGCACAAACATTCCTTGATGGGCTTTTCAGCCTTGATACCTTCTGATGGGAACACTGTTAATTGTCTTACTGTCTTCTGCTAGACAGTTAACTGTTGCGATAAGCAAGACAATAGGAAGGCCAGGACCCCACCTGGTCTCACTCCACATTTTGCTTCATTACAACACTGACCACTGTATCTCCATCCAGCCTCCGTGTCTACTTCAGACACCAGGTTCTTATCACAAGTAATGAGATTCAATAGTCTGTGTTTTCTGCTTCCAACAAATACTCATAGGTCCTTTTGGAACATTCAACTGAGATATTTTTAAGTTACATACTGACTTTAAAGGTGACCTGAACAGTAGTTTGTGCTTCTCTCTTTAGCCCTAAATTGAATATTGGACCTCCTGTTGGATTTTTTTCATACTTATTTTCTTTTTGGCTTATTTTTCCCAAGGTATAATTTTTAAATATTTGCTAGATCGGTGAAATAGGCAGAGCAATAGTTTTGTCAACCATTACATGAATTATGAAAGGATAACCACAAAACTAAGGAAAAGATTTAGCCCTAAATAATTTTTTTTGTGTATGTCAAATTTTTTATCAATTTCTTCACAGAAAGGAATCCAAATACAGGAGTTTAGGGTTTCAGAACAGTAACACAAATACCTAAAAGATCCTTGAGACCCTACCCACCTGAGCTTTAATCACCTGTAACCATGCTGGATGAAAAGTCCATAATATACTCCTAGAAGTCAGAAACCATTATGATTGAGATTAAATAAAGGCGACACAGATCTACTCACACTTTCCATCTCTTATATGATGCCATAAAGAAAACAAGCATTTAAAAACCTACTTTACAGTCATTCCTGTGGAAGGAAGGAACTAAGCTTATGTTTTCAGCAAGAGCGATATCTGAAAGGCCACTAGCAACTTTAAGGAAGAATATATCTTTTGATGCTGTTGATAATGTTGATATCTTATTGATGCTGTTGATACTGGGCACCAGCAGAAAGGAATGAAAAATTCACATGGTTAGTGAGAACCTAACTGTGATATGGCAGCCAGTTCTTCAGCAGAGAGTGAGAAGCACTGGGTCTAGCTGATTAAGGTTTAGCATTTTTCAGTCTAAAGTTTCAGATAAGATATCTAAACATATTTTTGAATCCACACCTTCTCCTTTGAAAAGAAAAAAGTATTTCCCTGTAGTTAAATTAAATTGATATTAACAAGAACACTGTGTTCCTAAATAATTGGTGGACGTATGAACAGAAATTGATTTTCCTTATGGCTATTTACTTTGTTGCTCCTTGCCACACCTAATGTAAGACTACAAGCTTTTTTATTCAAAATACACAAGATCTGAATTTAAGGGTAATGGGCCAAAGAAAGCTGGGTTTATAAACATAGTTTCATTGCTTTATATATCATAAAGCAGCACAGCAAAATGTGTCTAGATTTTTGTTAGGTATTGGGGATGACAAAAGTAAGAGTTACTGACATGACACTGAGACCCATTTGCAGATCTGCAGCATTGTTTCTTGCAGGCATGAAAAGTCACTTTATTTGTGGAGTCCTCATATGATAGTGGTGCTTGGTTGCATTATCTCAAATGAATTCAATTTATCAATACAAAATTCCCTCTGCAATGTTCCCTAATTCCTGGGGTTACATCTGTGACAAAGATCAGAGCTATGTGGATAGAAATAAGTTCCCAGATTTACACACAGTAAGTTAAAGTTACTCAGAGACTATTGTAGTTTTAGTGATATATCTAGTGGGTATAGGTTCATTATATTCTGATTAACCATGCAGGACTCTCCAACTTAAAGAGAAGTGGAGATCCAGGCCAAATACATGTCTCTTAGAAGAAGGATCTGAATGCCTTCCTTGAATGAAATACTTTATGTTCAGTTTCTTTCACTGCAAATAGGATACTGTACACACTGCTGCCTTGTTTTTGCTAATTACCTGTTTTCTTATGTTTAAATATTAAAGAGACAGAGGCCTTCTCCCACAGGAGATAGGAAGACACATTTCTACAGAGCCCAGAAGGGCATCCAGTTTCCAGAGAGTGGAAGGGTTTGGGCCGTATTTGTAGCATTCCTTAATGTCATTTCAGCTAGTGCCCTGCTCATCTTGTAAGACATTATGCACCCCATTCTGGGAAGCCTTTTCTTCTTGTGTAGGAAGCCTAATGCAGAACTGTACATTTCATTCTGAATTCTAGTGCTTAAAAATTTAGAGTTGCATTACTCAACCCTTGCAAAGGTTGTGTCTTCTTTATTCTGACTTTATACTGACTTTCTTCTTACTTCACTAGACCTCAAAACTCTTTCAGAAAACACAAGCAACTGCATAAAATACTCCTAGGCTTTTGTCAGGCAAACAGATGCTAGTATCTCAGAAAATTGGAGCAGGATGGAATTTAATATAATTTTGAAGTTTCAGACAGAAAATAGAACTTACTTTACTTTAAATCATGAAAGATGTACAATCAAATGAGCATTTTTACTTATTTAGTTCCTTTGTCACTTGAAATGCTTTTCAAAACAAACTTCCAGGCACTGGAGCTGTATGGTGCACACAGTTTGATAAGTCTGAAAAGTAATGTTATGAAATTAAAGAAACAACTGTTTAATCATTAATAATGCTAACTGAACCACTTTGATTAGAAAAAAAAGGCTCCTAAAGTTTCTCAGTTGACATCTATTCAGTTAATAATATCTGCTGGTTACAATATTTTCAAAGGATAATCCAGGTGAAACCAAGGTACATATTTTCATAGCAGACAACTGGTTTATTCACAGAATTGTCATTGAGTTAACTTTTCTTACATGGAATTGTTATTACTACGTTGTACACTCTGACATCTGTTTGCTTTTTGAGTTTTTCACTGAAATGTCTGATCACATAGCTAATACTACCAAAGATATCTGAAGTACATACAACATACAAACATTTTTAAAATAATAGAGAACTCACTCTCTGCTGCTTGGCATCTTAGCTTACATAGGTATTTGAACCTAAGCATAAGAGAGGATAAAGTATACAGAAATTACAGCCAACTGGAACATTCTTCTCTTTTTTAACTCTAACACAAGGTGCTATGGAAATGAGACCAAATGTTCAGTATTTCTGTGGAAGCTTAGGAGACTATTCTGGATGTTAAAGAGATGCTTTTCAAGGCTTATAAATTTGCATTTGTATCATTAGCCAATATTTCCTTCATGCTTGCTGTTTCCTTTTTTTTACACCTTATCACAGAATTGTCACAAGCAGGATGGTGATCACTGACTTCCTGAGGCTCGAATCAGAAAAACAATCAAAGCAAACCAAAGTCTGTAAATAGAGTTGTCAAATGCCAAGTGTCTAGCTTTTTAAAGAGGTAATGCAGGTGTATGGTTTGATGAGTAAAGTTACATAGCAATGTATAGTCTGGGAAAAGAGGCAGATGAGATTCAAATTAGCATAAAGAGTCTTGGAATACCTGCAACTAACATATATATTATAAAGTAACTGTAAGACTTGGAGGTCAGGACAAACCTCTCCCTTTCATATCCCTGTCCAATGAGGCTTATACATAATCCTTCTGTATAGAAGCTTATTTGGACCTCATCTGTAAAAGTGGGCTGACAGCCCATGAAAATCCTGGGAGAGAAAGACTGTAATCAGGGTGACAGACAGAGATCATAGTGGCTCTAGCCACTTATTTCCCCCACCATGCCTTCCAATTCACTCAGAACAAAGTTGGGGGTTGAGGCAGTGTTCATAGCTGTCCATTTACCTGGCTCTCTACAGGAGCTGAGGAGAGCTGCCAGGAAAGTAAGCATTCATTCTAAAGTTTCTTAAGCTGTAGTAGGCATTTCTTGTTGTACACATCAAGTATTTTGTCATTTGAGGTGATTTTAAATGACTTAAAGGTTCCCTGAGCACTCTGCATGCTGCATGCTCCAAGAAGACAGACCTAGGACATGATTCGAGACCTGGCTGATCAGCCAAGAGTTCCCACAGTGCCAAGGTCTTCTCATTTAGCTCTGTTATCAAGGGCACAACTAAGACTGTAAGCACTGATTTAATTATTCAGGTGTTATGTTTGAGCTCTGGAAGATACTACGCAGTGGTTTTTTTATGGTTCATGAGCTCTTACTCCAGCCACTGAATATTGCACAGGCTTTGTTTAGGCAATTTCTGTTTTCTTCTGTATTCCTCCAGCTCCCATTTTCAAGGATGATGTTCCCCTCAAAGTATTTCTCTTATCCACTCACCAAGCAGCCAAAAGAAAAAAAAAAAAACAAACAAAACCAAAACCAACCTGATATGTTTATTTAGGCGCTTACAGAGAGAACATTCAAATGGAAAGAATGGTTAGAGACTGGCTGAGTGCCAGAGTGATTTCTTCACACCATCTGAACTGATGAAACAAAAGTACAGCACAGATTTTTCTATGATAGGAATAATCCTTTGGTGGTGCCTTGAGTAGCTATACTTATGAGATAGTCTAGTAACTTCTGTGCATTACAGGTAAGTCTAATGTTACCCAGACAAATGGTTTGAAAACAGCCTTAATGTGGACAGCACAGCATGAACAGAAAATCTTTTCACAGTTATATGGCCCTGCAGCACCAAAGTTTTAGAGAGAAAACAATCTTCTTCAGTGACTTTTATATTAAAGCTTTTGTATACTTCAAGGCACTTACTGCATCAGCGAAACCAGAGTAATGCAAATACTAGTGCAGAACAGGGTTTGCCAATGTGATTTCATATTATGATAAATCTCTGTAGTTTATCAAGCTTTCACTGAAAAGAAAAGGATTCATATTTTAAACTAGGAGTGGATGTAAATTGTTGATCTGTGTGAAAGCTGCAGTGTTGAACATTGTCATGTCTGCATTATCTAGCAATTATTTACTAATTTTTGCATCTTTGCTAACAGGTTTCTTTCCCTATGAAATTGGTTTTAAGTTGAATTTTTCTACTGGGGTAGAAGATGCCTAATTGCATTCTTCTCCCCATAGATCTAATAACAAGACCTTGGTTTGCCCTGATATCACTGGGAGATTTAGCCAGAAGTGCTGTTTTTATCGGTGTCCTGAATTAGACTAAGATAAGGTTAGTTTTCACCAGAAGTTGTGACGAACTACCACAGCCAGGATAGACAGCCAAACCAGCCAAGGCCATACTGGCTTCATACCTGATATATGAGGTTGAGTGGTCACACTGGTCAGGACAGAACCTTCTTTGGTTCATTCTGTATTGCTCGTTTCATGTATTATTTCATAGCTATTACTGCTGTTGCTGTTACTTCTCCTTTTCCTTCGTTGTATTAAATTCCACTTATCTCAACCCACAGAGTTTTGTATTTTTCTCTCTCTTCTTCCTCCCATTTCTGCGGTGGAGGGAGGATAGGGATGGGGAGAGCAGTGGGCGAGGATCCATGTTCTGCTCAGCTCCTGTCTGGGTCTAAATCAGGACAATTGGATTTATTTTATTCCTTTTTTTTTTTTTTACTTAATAAACAGGAAATAGGAGCCAAACATTTAACAACCTTATGGGTCCACAATAATTTTATCTAGCAAAATGGATAAAACAAGAGGGTTTCCAATGCTACATCTTGCAATGGACTGACATTTGGAAGTGAACAACCTTTCTAAAGTTCAGGCATGGCATTAAAAAGAGGATTATAAAGGGCATCATTGGAATTGAGGAGGGAAGCTGTTACTCAGCATTTCAATTACTGAGCTACATGAGTGGCAGAAAGAAATAATAGACACAAATTAGTACTACTGAAGGTTCCTAAATATCTATTCAGCAGCCTTGAAAAGTGATGTGTGTTTGCATACTGTCATAAATTTGGAAACTTTTAAATAATAAGTTCTGTCTTCACTTTCTCAAAATTCGGTTTCCAAAGAATTTTGTCAATGCAAAATATGGACTACGGGTGTTCTTCTTATTAGTCTGATTGCACCCCTCTTAACATTTTTCTGCACTTTTTTCCCTGCTGTGGGCATCAATTTACAAAATAAACAGCAAAGCACCTTCTATAAAATTTGTTATTTTTAATTAGCCCTCAGATATTTCAAGTACTGAATGCTGCACTTCAATTTTGAAGTATATTGAATACTTCAATAAATGACTTAAGGAATGCCATTAATGAATATGGTAGCCTTACACTGCACACAACGTGATTGCTATGTGGCTGTCACTGCAGGAAAATGAAAGTCCATGTGCTACAAATACAATGAGTCCTTCTGATGCAGATGAACTTGGATGGGATTTTTATCTAAATATTAGATGTTAATAATGGTTATACTCCTTCCTCTATCTATAATATAACAAATAATGTCTTAAACAAAGTTATATTTTCCTCTCTTAAGTGTTAGCTGAAAGAAAAGATGGGAATATTGTCATGATGAAATTGTGTTTATCATTGATTGTACTGTCAGGGGCAGGTGGGAGATTGCAAAGCATTTTTAGGCTAGGCTTTTCCTCTTGTTTCCTGTAGTCTTTGTCATTTTTAAAATAAAGCAAGGCAAAACCAAAGACCAAAAGCCTCAACAAACCAAACAGTGCATCTTTGAGGACAAGTTGCATTTATCATGGTAATAGAGATATTGCTGTATGGATTTCAGCAGTGTTCAGCTGTCACATTTACTCACATGAACTGATAAATCTCTAATAGCTGAAAGACAGCAATTGATTTGTGAGTTTGTTGGAATGGAATGGAACCAGTGAAAATGTTCTTATTAAAAATCCACAGTTTTTCACAAGGACTGGCTTGCCGTAATAAATGTGAGAACAAGTTTGCTTTCATTCAGAATTAATGTAGTTTGAAATGTAAATGAGTTTCACTTCCTGCCTTCAGGAGGTCTACTAACATTTTTAGTGTAAAAT
>VWZY01000030.1:634-63894 GCA_013399075.1 Chloroceryle aenea
TGACAGCCGGGACTGCTCCATTAGGGTGGCAGTGTCGGGAGGATTTTAAATCCCCCCTGGCACAGCCAGCGCCAGCATGCATGGATACGCTCCCCGCTGCAGACCCTCCACCCCACGGCACCGTTCCCTATCGAAAACCCACCCCCAAAAAATATTTTAAAAATANTTTCCCTCCTGGCCGAGGGCCAGGCAGTGAGCCCCTCGGGATAGGGCTTGTGAGCGCACTGGTAAATACCCCAAAAATAAACACGAAAAAGAGGAGAATGTTACTGAAAAATCCTAAACGCTATTCAGTCAAAAGGGACAGACCAAACTCGATCAACACCTCATCTGTTGTCGCTCTCTGTCTTTCCCACTCTGCCAGAATACATCTCCAAAGAAATATATAAATATGTTTTGATATTTATTTATTTTGTTTACAGATTACTTTCCCGGATTCTGGCATGTGGTGGTTGTTAGCACCGGTGCTCTTCCACCGCAGAGAAATAGTCCCCCTAGTGTGCCGTTGTTGAAGTGAGCACTGCGATGCTGTGATTCATCAAAGTGTATCGCATGGAAAAGCCAGAGAGCAGCGGCTGTAGTTTTAACAGGGGCGTTTTTAGAATAATAGGAAAAATAAAGGTGAAAGCCTAGAGACATTAAAACCAGTGCATCAATTTCACCATAAATCTTGAAAAAGGAAATCCGGTGAATGTTTGCCTTTGTCGATAATACAAGTGCACAAACCCTAGCACCCCAACCATCGTTACGTGCATTTCTGCACATCACTGTTTCAACTGCCTCGGTGGGGCTATTGGAAAGAGTAAAAAAGTGACGTGATGCGTGCAGGTGGTAAGCATGAACTCAAATTGTACTGTCAGACTGAGAATTCAAGCTGGGTTTCAGTACATCTCTTTTGTTTGAACAACTGGTGCCATTGTTTAAGAATCTCAACGTTTGAGATTGTCCAAGTGTCACATAAGACCACCCATTTTTCTAGTTTTCTGTAGAAACCTGGGCACAACATGGAGCAAGAACATGCAGAATCAGCACGAACTTACTAAAAATGCCATTGGCATTAGGGTGCTGTAACACGATCCAATTGCTCATTTAAATCCCATTAATTAACCCCTGTCTTGAGGGCTATTCAAAGAAAGCCGAGTCTTTTGGCTTAAGCAGATTCTAGGGAAGCACCAACCAAACAAGTTGGTCCAAAGACACAAACCTTGTCCAAAGACACAAAATTGTCCCTGAAGTCAAATTTCAAAACACTGCATTTGTATTTTAAAACATGCTGAAACCAGTGTTAGCCTGGAGTCCAGCCTTAGTTTGCATTTATTTGTCATGTGTTTGTTTGTCAGCTCATTTTCTTGGAAATAGCTATGCAGAGACAGATTCTGTGTGTGGGTTTCTCCCCTGCCATATAGCGATAAATTATGTTAGGGGAAAGGAGCTAATGTCAAGAAGAGGGATAAATAATAAGTAATAAAAACTGCCTTTTAGACCATACCTTGCTGTTCAGCCTAATCACAAGCCCCAACACTGAACATAAAAATGATTTACCAGATTGCTGAACTGAAGAAAGTATAATACAGTAAATAAAGACTTCCAAATGACTAGTTAAGATGTCATCTGGTGCACTGCTCCCTTTCTAGTCACGGTGGGGGCTTTCACTTTCTTCTCCCACACTGTGCAGTGTTCCACCAGCACTTGCACTCCTTATCGAGAGAGAGGGCTGCACATAGCTGTACCTCTCCTCCCACATCAGTGAACAGCTTGCAAAGCCAAGAATATTGATACTGTGGATTTCTGTGCATGACCAGCAATGCTCCACATTTCATCGCTTCGATTCCCTGCATTAGGGTAAACTGGAGCAATTAAGAACACTAACAAACTACATAAACAGCACAATATCTCAGTCTGACTCGGCATATTCACAGCTGTAAAACTGTCAGTGAGGAGAGGTTAGCGAGGACAGCTGAAATAACCCCGCCAGCCAGTTTCTCCAGGTAGAAAAATCCTTGCACTCAGCTGAGTTAGGCTAGAGCATCATTTCCTGAAATGAGGATAAAAGTCGCAGAGACCTCTGTCAAGAATGAATATTTCAGCTAGTTTGTCTGCTTTGGTTTTGTTGGGAAAGATTAAATAACATTAAGCGTGCTCCATTTGGAAATTCTCTTGCAATATGGTTTGTGCATGAAAGGACCAAACACTCCCGGGGGTAGTCCCTGCTTGTGGGACTGCTGTGACCCTATGTCAGGGCACGACCACCCTCTCCCCTCACATTGTCCCCGAAGGTTGTTTCTGTACAAGCATTCCGTTACTCAGGAAGCCTGGAGGATAAAGGTCCTTTGAGCTCAATTAATTGCACTACGGAGGTCTTTTGTATTTCTGTACAAGGCCAATCCTGGAGGCAAAAGGACTTTTTTTGCCTTGCCAGTCTATCAGCAATGGCCTGAAAAGCTGCAGAGGTCTCATTGTGCCCAGCAGCATCAACCTCGCTCTTTTGCTTTGCACAACTGTCAGTGTTCATGGGGAACTGCCACCCTATTTTTCAAACAAGGTTCCCTTGCATTGGACCCTCTTTTTGTTGTTGTTGTTTGTTGGACTGTTTTTTTACTAGCAGCAAGAAAACAATCAATGTCTCCCAGTAGTTTTGCAGCTGTTGGGTTACTGAAGGGTTTTCTTCCCATATTTAAAAAGGAGCTTGCAGTTGGCCACTGCCAGTGGCCAAGAAGAGGCTGTGCCCAGCAGAGCAGATAGAGAAAGGAGCTCAGAAGGGAGCCATCCTTGCTGCCTACAGAACCGAAACCACTTGAGACCCAGCCACCACACTGTTCCACACACTGCCATTTCTGGATCCCACGCAGACACTGACATACAAAACAGTACCCGTTTTGTGATCGGACATCGTAACCAACTCCACAGTACACAAAATGCTGGCTAAAATGCCCTGTGACTGGCAAGGTGATGCCATGCCCTGCTATGTGACGACTACACGCATGGTCACGGTGCTTGTGCCACCTTCCAGCTCACCGTGGGGTTCAGGCTGCTCTGACAGTGACTCCAGCTCACTTACCACCTCCCATCCACGAGCATGTGCAAGATGCTTTGATTCCTCCGTTGACTTTGAGTTCTTTCACGAGAGCGTTCCAAAGTGTTTTAAATGGGTTCTCCAAATTTTTGAAGGAGTCTATTTATACATCTTGCCAGATAAAGTAGGTCATGTGGAAATCCGTTTGCCTCTGGTTTGCCTGCCAAGCCGCCTTGACAAAAAAACCCAGGAGCTGATAGAAGAGATTAAATTCATATGGGTTTGTTTTTAAAAATAAAAATGATGCTAATTTCCCATGCAAATAGCTCAGAAATTCTGGACTCACGTAATAAGAGTGCAGCTCCTGACTTTGATAGTCTGAAAACCTTTGCATTCCTCTGAGGTTTCACATTGCATTTGGTCAGCTGTGGCTCCTGATAGCAATCCCTGAACTCTTCCGTGCCTTTTCCTTATGTGTGAAAATAAAATTTGTGCTTCATTATGACACGAGACTTAACACTTTAATAGAAAACCTCATAAAAAAATATTTTAATGAAAAATGTTGCATGTCAAACTGTATCTCAAAACATCTGTAGGTATTTATGCAACAACGAGTCAGTGCAAAAAGACAGATTATTTTAAGTTTGGAAACACCTACATTTGGACATTTGTTTTCATCTCAGGTATTTCCCTTCTGATTTCAAAACTATTCCCAGGTAAATTTAATCTACAGAGTTTATTTTGGTCAGTTCAGGGATGACATCTACTGCTTCTTTCAGACTGCAGAAATTGAGGAATGTAATACAAACCAGACATAATTAAAACAGATCACTGGGTGTCCACACACTTTAAGGCTGTTTACTGGTTGTTAAGCTAACTCTTGTCTCTTCCCCATTAATCTTTTTAATTTTGATGTAAGCAGATGAAGGCAAGGGAATACTGCAGAAGTTGTGCAAAAAGGACCCGTGCCCAGCTCTGCACTGGTGTGCTACATTGAGATTACCTCTGTGACTTGTGTGGAAAACTCTCCTTCCCACTTCTGGCATGGAATTCACTGGTAAATGTTTGTCCTGTTTTTTTTTGCCAGGGGATCAGTTGACTACCTTACTTCATGGAAGGGAATTTCCCTTTTCTTTCTAAACTAGCCAAGGAAGAAGGACCAGGCTGGCTGGTTGGCCAGCCATGCAGAAAGTTCCTCAGGTCTATGCTGTTCTAAAGTTAATCAGCAAGATTTTCCCTCCGTAAGGACAACACCTTTGCATCTATCCTCATGTACTGCAGATGTGTGGACTTGTATCATAGGAAGCCTTCTACAAGTTCAGCACAAGGAAAATTAGTAGTTCAGACACATTTGTTTTGGTCTTGTAATAGAAATAAATAAATACTGTAAAAATGACCATGTTTTCAGGAAAAGTAACTAATGGATGATCACAGAAGAGGCCACCAGTCTGTCGCTATGCACAGTCATAAAAGCATCACACAAGCTGTTTGGTTGAGCGTTGCTTGTCCTCCAAAAACCCCTGGTGGAAGATATATTGAACACCTCCCAGAAGATAAATTTACTGCAATGTAGAGTACTGGGGAGCAGGAAATATGAGGACATGGCAGGCTGGTGCTTTCTGTTACAGCACAAAAAAAGCAGCAAGCTCATATCGGATTATTTTTGTTAAGAGATCCTTTTCACACAATACAACAATTTCAATATTTCAGCTTACAATGCAAGTATAATAAGTTGTGTCAGCTACATATTCTGCTCTTTCTTACCTCTCTTTGGTTGAATCTCTACACTTGAGCAGCTCCTTGCATTTTGAAAACGAAGTAGAGAAATCAAAAGGTTACCTAGAAGTATCTGAAGAAAGAAGGAAAAATGCCAGCTGAAGCTCCTGTCTCCCATTAATGTTAATATAAGAACTATGCATCAGTGCTCCTCAATTTAAATTATTAAAATAATTTAAATCAAAAATTAACATCACCACATGTCCTGGAATATTTTTGATACCCACTGGGAAAATACAGTCAAATGCAGGGAAGTTAGTAAAATAAAAAAGATGCTATTGAGGAGAGGTCCATCTCATGAATACACAAATGGCTGTGAACACTGCAAATAAAGGACCTGGCATCACAAGACAGAGATGATGGCAAGAAGGTGCCCTCCTAACATGTTCTCAGACTACAGGGTGACATGTTAGGGCCCAAACTTAACATTATTTGGTACTTTGCAGAGAAATCAGCACTACTGCAAATGATCTTCTCTGCAGGCTTTAGGGTGCCCCTGTCAGAAATGCTTAGCCCTCATTCTAAGCAGCTGCTTTTCAGACAGCCACATTTCCTTATCTTTTCTCTTATGGGAGGAATAAGAAATGCAAGCCTTTCACTACACTAATACTTTCTGCTGGAGTAAGGGCAGTTTCAGGGATAGTCCTGACACTTGCCTGCAGCCTCAGCCAAAGGGGAGTCCTACTACATTAAGGCAACGAGCAGTGCAAGTCATCTAATCTGGGGTTTATCTCCCCGTAGGCACCTACCAGCGTGGTGGTTTGCATGTGTGCTCCTCATGGACACCTTCTTTGTAGTCAGAGGTGAGCTATAGGCAGCTAGGACACGTATCATCTCTTCCAAAGGCAGATGTCTAAATTGATTAGGAGAATTGTGTTCCTGAAGCACTTCTTTATCTCCATCGACTATAAAATAGAGTCTAGACAACTAGCTCAGAGGTAGACAGCCGTGCTTGTGACATGCAAAGTTAGGTAAGATGAAACCTTGACATGTGAGTGAGAAAAGCAACCACAGTTTCGTACGCAAGTGCCCGTCCCAGATGGAGATTTTATGCATTTATTTAATGCAGTTGAGTGTCTTTGAGAATTCTGACAATCCTCAGCCTGTATCAGTAGCAAGCATGGGAGGTCTAATGAATTTACAGATTGGATTACCATTACTATTACGGTTTGATCAAATGCTACCATAATATCTAAGAACACTCTATCATTTAAAGTGCCCAAAACACAAACCAGAAAGGTGTGCTTCTTTACTGCCTTTCCAAGCAGAGGAACACAATTATTTTTTTTTTGTTTTCCCCAATATTTTCATTATTTTAGTTTGTTTTATTTTAACAGATTTCGCACTGGACTCTGGCTCCATCAGAAGAATCTTTTTGTCAGATCTGAATTCTTTCAGGCTCAAACTGATCTTTTCAGGCAAGAATTATTTTGTCAGGAGCACCGTAGGGGAGCAATGCAGACTGTCTCAGCTAAGTCAGTGGAACACACCACATAGCCTGAGCTTCACTTACATATTCCAAACTTTCCTGTATTCCTCAATCCAGAAAGAAAACAATCAAATGGTAGCTGGCAGGTTAGTGAAGGTGTGGTGCCACTGCCAGAAGAGAAACACCCGGCCCCAAGGTCACACAGAGCCTGAGACAACATAAACGTGCGTAAGAGAAGTGGGATGGCAGAAGGACAGTGGAGTCCTAGCTGCTTTTTTTTGGGATGTCTCAGTCCAAGTCCAGAAAAAAAAGTTACACTTGCTGCTTCTTAGAATTCCTAACGTGCTCATTTCCTAATTTACTTCTTAATATTCTTAATGTGTGACTTTTCCATATAAAGACAGCACAAGGCTTTTCAGTAACATAGGCAAACTCAGGTTTTGCCTTCCTGAAGATGATGACAAAAATGACTTAGACTGCCTTCATTCTCAGGAGCAGCAACCTCCAGTTCAGCAGGAGAGGTAGACCACGTGACCAGCACCAGGATGGGCAGCTGGGAAGGCTCAATGGGAAGTTTCAGGAGGCTGGGAAACATTGCTGTGGATGGGAAGGGACCCGTGCCTCTCTGCCCTGGTGAAGACCTTTTCCCATCACACTGGAAGGACTGAAACCCAAGGCAGAGGTCGAGGGAAGCAAAACCACAGTTCACTCATCAGCCATCACCTTGCCCATGAAGGCGAGGTCATCCAGCACGGTAAGAAGTAGAAGTGTTGCTCACTTGATCAGCCACACAATTCCAGCACTGAGTGTTGGAAAGGGTGCATGACAGGGTGCTCATGACCCCGTCAAGAGGATGTGCCCTGCCAGGGGTGAGAAATGAGCGTGACACCTCGGCTCTCTCCCCTCTGGAGAGGAAGGGAGAGCTTCCACGCTCTTGCTGGGAAGAGAGGGTGTTGTGAACTGTGGGAGGACAGCGGGAGGGTGGAGGGGCCAGGCATATATGAGGCCTGGAGCCAAGCATACAAAGATGGAAGAGATAACCCATCTATTGTCCTCCTGTTGTCCCAAGCAGCTGCATGTGCACAGTCAGCTCACCCTCTGAAAGCTGTTTTGCCCCTCATGTTTTAACCTGTTGTGAGCCCTTCCACAGGAATAACACCTCTGTTATTACATGTACAGAATACTGCAGTCATCTGGTACATAACACCACAGTCACACAGCAGGAAGATCTGAGTTCACAACACTAAATTCGGTGCTAATCCTCCACCTCCCACAGTCTGCAAAGTAGAAATAATCAAGTGTTGTGGTCAAAAAGGCAGGAAGTCAGCCACTTCTTTCTGCAGACAGCTTGGGTAGAGGGAGAGGACAAGTAACTCAAAAATAACCCCGCAAACTCTCGAACTTTTGGACAGCTACAAACGTCATGAAAATATGAACATTATTCTTTTTTTTCTTTGTGACTTTGTTTTTGGCAGTGAGCCGGTGACTTTTGCTCCACAGTACCAAGAGTCTTCCAGGAAATAAGCAGCTCTGGTGTGCCTTTCCCAATAAGTGCAGCGTCCCTTCCTGGTGTGCTGTGGAATGAAGGCACCTTGTCACATGCAGTGGCACCTTCTCTGTTCCTGGTCCAGCTGTTGGTGAGTTTATGGTAGTAAAATGAGGTCCTTAATCCCATTTGAGCAGTGCTCAACACGCCTAATCAAGCAATGCCAGATAGACTAATAGTGATAATAATCTGAAGTCTAATTTCTTACACACATGTGTGAGCTTGATAAAGACCTATCTATGACCTCACCAAAGGTTAAAAGTAACTTGAAATTACTTCACATGATAAGGTGAGAAGTATCATAACTTCGGCTGTATTTCATGCCCTTGATCATGTTCATGGCTGCCAGTGATTATACATTTTGATCTCTCTTGAGGAATCAGGCACTTCCCTGCAAAACAGCACATTCTATGCGGTGAAGGCTTCACTTGCAAGAAGAGGCTGTTCTGTTCCAGGTATACGGTTAATCTCTTACAGAGTAACATGGTATCTTGGTTCAATATCATACCTTCTTCCCTTTGAAAATTAGCTAGCTTCTCCAGTAAAATCTCCTGGCTGAAAACTGAAGAGTACAAAGCATATGTAGTTCATATTTTGTGCTGAATGTTTAATTGCAGGCTTCCTTAAAACGGGTTTATGAAATGTGAACTCTTCCTGACTAGGAATGTCAAAGTTGTTGCAAGAGCTTATTTCCATTAGTTGCAACATCCTATAATCGTAATAAGAATGCAGTGAGTTAAATACCTCAGAAAAAACAGCAGGAAAGCATGAAAAAGACTGATTTAAGAGTCTAGTGATATTAATGGGCAACAGTGATTTTGCTTTAATTTTATTCTGTAGAAATCTAGATATACTGCTCACAAAAGCACATCACATGCAAGTGAGGAAGATGTATTTACTGTAGGACAACTGGATGATGTTATTAGTGAAGCAAAGAGAAAGACAAGGTGAAAAACAAAAATGAAAAGTAAGAATTGGGGAAAGTAAATAAAGCTGTAAACTGAAGGAGGGTGCAGTGCCTGTATTGTCCTGTTGTTTTTTTTTTGTCTTAGAATGCACATTCTTTTGAGGCAGGGAGTGTCTTTCTGCCCTGCGTTGAGATCTAACTCCAGGACTTCTCTGGCATTAAAACCATTTTCATTTCCTCCAGGGGGACAGGAGAGGTGTTGGGATAAAGAGCCATGAGGCAGAGTCTGGGGGACTCGTATTCATTACAGTTGCTGGCAGATGCAGGACTGGGGGACCATGCTGAAGGCTATTCTGCTTCAGCTCCTTTCTGGCTCACAGACAGAATTTAGTATGACAGCAGTGCTCATTATGGTGTTACGGAGATGTGGTAGAGAGAAAATAAGCTATAAAACCACGTCTGTTTTGCATCCAGATCAGCCTCTTGCCACAAGCAACTGCCAAGTTTTCGCATGCCTGCTCTCACACTGCCCGTGTTTGTCCAGCTCAGTAGAAAGACGGCCCTTGTTGCCACAAGCATGCAAATAATAATCAATAACAATGTGGCCTCTGATTTTGGAAATGCTTAGAATAGCAATGGTTTGGAAAAACCCCCAGCCAATGTGTAAAAATATGACCTAGTGCTACAGGTCGGCTTTGCTGGCTTTGTGTTGTTGAATCTTGCATCTGACCTTTCCAAACCTAAGGAAAGATTTACTCTAGCACACACATACACACTGCTCTGTCACACGTCTCCAGATGGGCAGACTTCAACTGGTGTAAGGTGAGCTATTCTGGGGGAGCACGCTGTGCCTTTCAGGGACGGGGCACTGAGCACATGCGTAACAAACAGCGTGCACAGAGCCCCAGTTGTACCAGTGGCAGATGCTGACTTGGGCCAGCTGTGTATTTGCATAAGAGACTGAAAGAGTTGTGCTTGCAAATGCACATATTTTTCGTACTTAACACGCTGCAAAAAGCATAAAGTTAAAACACTAAAAAGTTCGTGTCCAACTATAAATCTGCTCTTACACGACCATACATCTGTACTGCTGTTGCCACAAAGCTCCTGCCAAAATCTCAGTGCAAAAAAAGGAACACCCTGCAAGCTGCTGAAGCTAGTGGGAATTGAAGTAATTTTGCACTAAACTAAACTGAAGGAGGAAAGTGTGTGACACGTTCTTCAAAGCTGCATAAAAAGAAAGCGTAAATTTATATAAGAGACCATAGCATGGTGCAAAGTTAGTATTTGGTCTAAACAAGCTGTAACTCAGCATTTAAAAATGCAATTTCCTAAGTTTCTCTGAGGGAAAGCAGCGAAACAAGAATCATGCTGCGTTTGCTGTTTCCTAGTCAAAGTGCCTAGGCAGCACCAGAGATGGGGAAGTGAAATTGCTTGGGGTAGATGGATCATACCTTAAAAATATAGACCGTGGTTGAGATGTCTCAGATCACAGACCTTCACTTGGACTCCTAGCTGCTGTGTGGTGTACCTGAGTCTATTCTGGGGCTTTAGATAGACTCCATGTGGTGGCACAGACCTCATCCTAGTGCTTTTTATGGGGATGCATTTCATCCCAGTTGCATAACTGTCAACAGCTGCAGTCGATAACAAATGTCATATATGACAGTTGGTAAATGGACTTCTCTCACTTGTTGCCATGTAACTGGCATGGACAAGGTGGAAGGCATGGAAACTAGGAAGCAGCAAGTAATCAGGTAATGCTTCAGTCACTGTATACGTCCTTTCTACGTGAAGAGAAAATGTTTTTCACTTCAAGGCAGTACATGTATGCTGACAGGAATTCAGTTTAAATGGGAGATGCCATTGGTAAGAGGCCACAGAGAAAAAAACAGGCTCACATCATGCTGTGCTCCAGCTTGATGGAATTTGTGACCTTCAGCTCCAGAAACATGGGCTTGGTAAGATAAGAAGAGCAGCTCTCCTAGCTTACCCATAGATAGGGACCTGATAAACACTAAGTAGCTTGGCATGCCTTTCTGCAGACTGCAGGGCTATGCATGCATATGACATAATTACAGCACAACTTCTTAGGCTGGTAGTTCTCATGGACCATCATCAGCCGAGGCAGACCTCCCGCATCTGGCAAGCCCCTGTGTCACAGGAATCGGCAACGGAACTTTGGCAAACACGGTTTAGAACATCAGCAGCTTTCAGATCCAGTAAAGGGAATATCACTTTGATTTATGAGTCACTGCAGTCGTATGAAACACCCCCGAGGTGGGTGTGTGAGTCTATCCATAACTATATTCCCGTAATCTTCCGGACCATTACAGAAGGAGCTTTGCCCTGCATAATCTCCTGGGCTAAATAGCGTTTTCAATATCCACAAACATCATGAGCTTAGAAGACTGAAACAATCAATACTCTTTGTTTATGTTTTTCACATACTCTAGAACAGTTAATAAAGGTTTGCAAAGCCTTTGTGGGCATATTGCTCCAGACAGCAAGAGCTGCTGCTGCTGCTGCAGCAGGGCAACGTGTGGGAAGCGAGGTCTATACTCCTGCAATGATGTTTCCTTGGTGGGGGGGAATATTACCAGAGGTAACCAAAATTGTGAGTGTGTGTGATACCAAATGACACTGACATGAGGAAATGCTCGTACTACTGCAGCACGTCTCTACTAACAGCAACAGCTTTATGAGTTGCTCTGCACTGCTTTTTATCCTTTGGAGAACCCTCTGTACAGAAGAAAGGCAGTGATAACCACAGAGCCTCTCTACTCACACAGGCGTCATGCTGCCTTTGCACCCGAATGGCAGGACTCCTCCCTCTGTCCCACTGAATGTCCTGCACCCTGGGGTCTGCTGTAGCCTAGGAGGCAAGCTGATGAAAGAGGAAGCTGGACTGTGGTACGGACGTGTCTTCTGCAGCAGTTGTGGGGAGCTGGAGGAGCTCCAAGGCAGCTTGTGCCACAGCTTCCACCATAAGATGGCTTCCCAGGATGGATCCATCAAACCCAATGAGAACAGGAAGCACAGGCAGAGTCTCTCACATGGGTTTTGAATCCCATTGATTCCATTTCATGCTAGTTGTACCACGAGCCTTAACATTACCATAATAGCTTTTGATTTAGTATCATGACAGACTCTGATCTGTCATCACTAATCTTCCCAAGCAGTAAGGCAAGCCTGAAGTGCTGCTCCAGATTATCTCATTAGCTATAATCTTTCTCCAGAGCTAGCAGTAAGCTGTATCACATGCCATGTAGTAGGTCATTCTACCATGGTATGTTATAGAGTGCTTATGAAATGAGGCTCACAACGACCTGGAGTTGCATCAGCTCTTCTTTTTCTTTCCAAGAAAGAATATCTGCTTTGGATGAATGAATGACGTATCACCAGATAGGATGATAACACTCTCTAGTTCTCTCCACATAAAAAATTAACACTGTATCAGACACTGTTCCACCAGCAGAATGCTTAAAAATGAATACCATTATTACCACTGATGGCACAGTCTTTGGTGTGCATACAGTGGGAGCCTCTGTTGGCAGAGGGTTTCTCAAGTGAAGGCTCAGATTTGGGGAAAATGCTAGAGAAGAAACTTCTTTTTTTAGGAATCAGACATCTCTAGGAAGCTACAAATCTGTCCGCTGAGCTCTGGACAAAACGTGCCAGCAATGTGGGAATATCCAGGGGCCAAGATTTCCAGGATGAAAGGAGGATTCATGTGCACATTCCCTTAGCTCTAGCTATTCCCTCCACTTGCAACAGGGAAGGAGCAGGGCTAGGAAGAGCCATCTGACCTAGCTTCCACTAAAGGAACTGCCTCCAATAGCAGGCAAACTTCTACCTTGTGATGCACTGATGAAGTGAAGTCAGTTTGGACTTGATATCTAGACCACGGTGCTTCATCACTTGAACTGCAGCTAACTCAGCAAAGTCCTAGTTAGGGATGTGACAAAGCTTTTTGGCAATGTGAACAGCAGTTACAGCAGCTGGATTAAAGCAGCATTTTGTTCCTGCTGTGCAAATTGCATATATTTAATCTTTTAGCCCCACGGTGTTTAACAAAACACCGTATATCAGGATCCAAGCTACTCTGGCCAGAAGACATGTCCATATTTGTACCAGTCTTAACACTTGGACCAAAGAGGCCTCAGTAACAAACAGAATGGCAGCAATAAGTAAGAACAATATTCTACAATCGTATTTGGCTTGCTAACACCACGCAGGCTGCCTGTGCATGCAGTGGTTTCCATCATTCAGCTCCTACTGCACAGCTTGATCGCATCCCAAACGTGTGTGAGGACAAGGCTGTGTTGTGCACTCCGGGCTGCACAGGAGCCAGATCATGCTCCGACTGGTCCCCTAGCTGGGAGCTCAGAGCGATGGGATGTACCTGTTAGAGAGCCTGCTTTGAATGTAGATAGAGCTAGTGCTGTACCCACGACATGGATGCATTGCTCTCTGCTAAGATGATGGCTCTTCTTTTCTCATTCAACTCATTGATTCTTTTACATGAAAGAAATCAGGATTGAGCTTTTAAGAACTGAGTTAAAATAGCAAAAATCCAACCTAACATGAATTTTCCAGTGATAATCACTTCAAGTCATTCATGAATAAGCACCTCTATATCATTTTGGAGAACTGCCACCACCAGGAAGGCAGCTTTCTTCAGAAGGAAGACTGTTCACTAGGAGAGGAAAGGTCAAAGGCAACAATTTGTCTAAATGGTCATGACTATTTCCTTTGACAAGCACTATGACAATTTCTGGCATAGTCCTTGAGCTGAATAAAAACCTGTCTTGAATGGGCTTATCGTTGAATGGTTGGAGTGTAATTTTCTATCCTGAGTTTTTATTTTAGACCAGCACTGGAAATGACAAAATACAATGCTGTCTTGTTTCTTCCTGGAATGTACTAGCCAGTATCTCAGGGCTTCCCTGCTCCTTTCTTCTCCTGTTACCATCTGGAGAAAGCTTTGGAAGAGCTTATTTACTGGGAGGGGGACAGTCTTTTTCAGGCCCTTGTAACAAAGAAATTCCTGCTTAGTACAACAATGCAAAGTAATTAGCACGTGTTTCTGATGGAAGATCATTTGAGACTATCTCGGATCATCTGTACTAGAGCCTTTCCTAGCAGCAATACGTTTAGGAATTTTGCCACACGATTGAAGAAGTAGCAATCCTTTCTAAGCCCTACTTGACATTTCTCTGCCTCTTCTCCCTTGAAAAAATACGTAGTCACAGGCTTCACACAAGATTTTAAGATATATTCTCCCCGTGTAAATTTACTGAAATACACTGGGCAGTCTCCTCAGTTCACCTGGGGAACAGGAGCAGATCAGCAAATCTCCTACTCCCAAGCTAACAAAGCCCGGCTGCATTTATGCTGAGCAGCCCCAGGCCTGCCCTGCCTATTGCTGGGCTCTTGCACGTCCCAGGGAGCAAGGAAGGGTGGAGGAGGTCACAGGGGAACAGACTGCATTGAGCCCTTGACTCTTCTGTGCACAGGAGCAAGTGGCAGCAGTAACAAGCAGAACTGTGGCAACGAAAATCCCATCAGAAAATACTTTAAGAATAATAATAGATTTTTTACAGTCAAACAACTGTGTCAGCTGCAGTTTTCTTTTCCCAAAGTTTTTCCCTTTCTCTCTCAGCTGTTTGTAGATGAACGCTTCGCTTTAAGCAGCCGTGGGAGGCAGGTACAGTTCAGTGACTCGTACCTTAGACAAAACCCAGAGCTGCAGCTCGCCACACTGTGCTGAGGCTGACGTGTCCTTTGGGGCATGATCAACTTTTGGACTCCTATTTCTTGGTAAGAGATGGAAAGAGGCAGTACAGACTCTGCTGCACAAAGAATTGCAAAGCAACCAACTACTTGCCATTTGCTTCCCACCCCCCTCCTTCTGTTCAACACCCCTGATCCCTGCCAAGGTGTGCCTAACAACAACAGCGATAGGAAAAGTGACAATAAATGGGAAGCCCTTCACACGCAACCGTGAGAAAGCACACAAGGCAAGCCAAGGATTCATGGGACAGAAAAAACCAAGGACAGAATAAAAAGCAGATGGGAATGCGGTTGATGGAGAGGAATATGGTTTTGATATGGGAAGGCAGCCTTGCTAAATTTTTGATCAAATATATCTGCACTTTGAATAGAAACCCAAGTTAGGGTGTGAACCCTGAGGCAATGTGTCCATATGAGAACAGATTTTGCTTAGGGAGCTCTCAGGGGTTAGATATGCTGACCACTGATAATCCCTTGCAGTTGCTTCTGCACCTCTAATGTTACTGCTTCTAAGAAATGTTTGTAATAATGTATTTGGTAATTCTAATTTCCATTAAGGAAACAATAAATCATGTCATAGGTTTCTGAATTCACACGCATAAGGAAGGAATGAATTTCTGAGACAGGGCTATTTTCTGTTTCTTTCTCTGCACACGAAAGTCTGGCCAGTTCCAGTAATGAGCGTGGAGCTGAAACACGGTGTTTGTTGCCTAATCTCATACTTGTGTGTTCTTACACAGCCCATGCTTCCAGACACACGTCAACATGGGGACATCTGAGAGTCCCAGCTTCCATTCTTCTCTAAAAAGGTCTGAAATTTCCTAGTTGAAAACAAAAGTTTGGAAAGATGAATCCCAAGTCCTATACAGATTTATCATTCGATCAGTCTCATGATTTTGGAATACTTCAAGTTAGCAAAACTATTTTCCCACCTATTTCTTTGCCTCCTTTTTCTTAATAGGGAGGAAAGGGGGGAAGGTGCAGACTGAAATTTTATTTCACTTTTGTGTGAGCCATGTGAGGAGAAAGGCTGGCAAGGTAAGCTCCTTCCTCCTCATTGCCCTCACACACATCAGAGCCAGGCTCACTTTGGTTCCTAAGGCAGAACCAATCACGTTAACAATTTACTGAAAAACATGATGAAATAAGATCCTTAAAGTTGACAGTCCCTTGTGTTCAGAATTAATTAAAATATATTTTAGTTCATGCAATAACATGAACTAGACTGCTCTCCCTCCCTCCAAAGTACAAAAATAATAGGAGGCAGCTTCCCATCAGCCAGAGGAAAAGATACTTTATGTCTTTGGACCTCAGTTCCAGGCACCGGCACATTCTGGATTCTACTGGTTTTTGGCCCATGTTACATAGAATCGTTAGTGCTTGAGTTAATCTACTGTCTGGATTAAATTCTTGTTTTTAAATCTCAGAGCCAAATGGACAAAGAGAAATCCAAGGAAAAAAAAAAGAAGAGCAAAGCACGACACGGAGGTGAAATCTTCTTTTCCACATATAGGGCCAAATGTGAAGTCAGTGGAGTAAGTCTGAATGTGCCGTGGTGGAGCTGAAGGCAGGATTTGGCCCTTGAAGCTGTGGATTACTAGGTTTGGAAGAGAACACTGGTCGCTCCAGTGCAGCTTGGCTCTGACAAAACATGACTTCTGGACACAGTGCCAACAAGATGGGAATTATTTCAAACAATAATCATTTTGTTTGCATAGCATAAGATTTCACTCAGTTATAAATATATCTTTTAAATTAAATTTCCCTTGAAAAACAATGATTTAAGGAACAAAGGGTTAGTTAAACTCAGGGTATTCTCAGTGAAATTGAGAACTCGGGGCGGGGTCTGTTGGGAGCCCAAACCACTGCTCAAGTTTTTGCCATGACCACAAGAATAGGATGTTCAATCTCAGGCAGAGAGTAAATTGGCCTCGTGGTTTCCTTTGTCTTTCCTATAACAGGATGAAAAATTCAAAGGCAGCAATGGCACAGGGTAATTTTTTTTCCCCCTCTCTCTCTCTCTCGACTCAGTCGGGACAGGCAAACCATGGCTCTCAAAACACTTCATCTGTGGACCACACACAGCCTGAGGTTAACGCTATTATTCCTCCTTTGTCAGGCCTTTTTTGTCTGCTCTGCCACATGGATTGCTTGTTTCTTTATTAAATAGGATTCTTTTCCAGTAGCTGTCTCCCTTAACCTCAAAATAAACCCCTTCCCTAGAAGAGAAAGATCAGCTGTGCACTCTCGTCCCCTTGGTGAAATGGCCAAGACAACAATTCATCAAGGGAAGTTATGGACTGTTCCCTGAACCTCTTACAGAAAAAGCAAAGCAAACAAAAACTAAACATATTTTTCCTTTCACTTTGAGGCTGAAGAGTAAGTGTATGGTACTTAGAGTGAACTTTGCTTACTCCAGCTTCTTTAACTCATTTCAAAGACAAGTAACCCGTCAAAGTAAAACTCAAAATTACTGTGTTACAAAATCTTCCATTTCTCTTAAATTAATACCCAGCTATGAGACATAAGAAACTCTAGGTAGAAAGCCTTTCTGCTTTCTGGCATCTTTCAAGGAATGAACTGGATGGTTATCTGAAAGAAAGATTCCTGCCCACGTGTTCAGAGGATGCAAATCATTTCTGTTCAGCAGAGCAAACTGCACCCAGGATGTAGTGAAGCCAACAAGAGCACCCAAACTATCATCCTTAGGTATGATCTGGTGCCTGCTATGAAATCACAAATGCACTGGTAAAAAGGGCAGGGAGTACTTTTAAGAGGAAATGTCCCTAACAGGTCTGAAGTAAACTGTGTTTGATACTGGAAGCAGTGGCTGGCACAACCTCCAAGTGTCACCCTGAGCTCATCACAAGCCTCCCCTATCAGCAGCTGAGAAGGGGGCAAGTTATGAAATTAAAATGGCATGGTTTTCTTTTTTTCAGTCAGTGGCACAATGCAGCAAATACTCGAGTCAATAAAATCAGATAGCAAAGAGCCACCACCAAATGCAGTAAAACCAAAATTCAGATGAATTGTTCTAAATAAAAGGAGAAGGCAAGCAAAACGTCACTCTGAACAGCAGATTAAGTGACCCTGGAATCACATATGGCCAGCCAAGAAGGATGTTCCAAAGAAACTGGAGAAAAACTGGGATTGGCCTATTCAGCTAGTTTCCTATATAAAAACTAGGGTTAAAATAAAACCACGACAACTTAAAGTGTCTGACCCAAGTTAGTATTGTTGAAAGGAAGAAAACTGGATAACCTGAAATGCACTGGCAAGTATCTCTGGGTGACTTCTGGTTAGAAAAAAAGCAGAGCGCTAATGTTGGCAACCGGGTTTGCAAAAGGTAGACCCTGTTCCAGACCTGAGCAGCCATGGACATGCACTTCAGTTGTGTCAGAAATACTGATGGAAAGAACTACAGAAAGCTTATCATAGCAAGGTGGGAGGGACAACCAGTAAAGAAGTGAAAGCAAGTCATTTGATAAAGGTGGTTATCAGAAATCTTTGTGCAGCTCACACAGCAAAGGTCTACAGAAAGAGCAAAAAGTCTGAGGGATACAAAAGGAAAAAAAATCCCTTATGAAAAATACATTTGAACGGGAACACAGAGAATACTGAGAATTTCCCATTACTAGAAAGGGATGCATTCCATCATCACAATGTTTTATCACCAGTCTCATCTCAGGTTGACGTGTCAGGAAGGGTCATGCCCTAAAGAGAAGTACATCGAAGTAAGGGATGTCAAATTTATTGAATGATTTTAAAATACTTTTTCCCTTTCTGTAGCCAGTTAATCTAAGAAAGTTTGCTTAACTATATGTTCTATTTATATGGATGATCTGAGGGATCAGGTTAGTAGTATTTGGTGTAACAGTCATTTAGCAATCCAGTACTGCTGCCCATCTCAACATGTATAGAACTGTGTAAGTGAATTGAACAGATGTAGGTATATACATTCATAGTGGATAAAAATTCTCAGCAACCATCAAGCAATGGGAAACATCCTGGCTCTTAAAATTCCTGAGGTTAGCACTTGGTGAATTTCTCACTTCTTAGGGATCTTTTCCAAAGGACTAAGTGCATCTTTTCTAAGCTTTGGAATGCAGCTTGAAATGCAGTGTTGCAGTAAGTGTCTACCTAGTCCAGGAAAGCAGGTTATGTTTTTACATATACTAGCAGAAACTGTAGTAATTAACAAATTTTTAAATATCACTTAGCCTCCTACATGAATAATGAGGGGACCAAATTTCAAATACTAGGCCTGTTAATAGCCAACCTATTTTCTAAAGCTCTGACTGTAAGGGGAGCTGACTCTTACCTTAGAGCACATTAAAACGGGTATTGATGCATCAAAAATATTTTTTTCTGTCTCCAGCTAAATTTGTCATAGCAGACAGTTTCACCAGTGCTGGACTATAACTCTTGTGACACCACCATGACACAAATCCCCAAATGTAGATATTCCTGTATCCCATGGAATTTTTAATCCAAAGGCCAAACCAGCTAAGCCAGGATACAATGAAGGATTAACATGGAAAATTCCAAGTGTGTTTGTGTTCCTCCCCCCTCCCTTGCTTTGGCTTGATAATTTGATGGTGATTGACTCCTCCCATACTGGCAGGAAATCAGCCTCAAAGGGTTTCGGGTTTGCACCTTGCAGAATGTTCTTTGTCACTCCGAAAAGAGGAGTTTACTGGAAGGCAAAATCCTGTATTAAATAAAAAATAGTGCTTGTGAGTGAGAATTCTTTATAAAAACTTGTGAAGTGCAGAGTACAGTTGGTATCGACTACAGCTGGTAGGTGGCTTGGTTTATTCAGGAGGAGACACTGGAATGTGGGCTAGGTTGGGCCATTCTAAAGATGAAGACTGTAGATCAGGAACACTGTAAATCTGTTATCGCAGCCTCTTTTCCAGAAACAAGATGAGAACATTTGAAAAATAAAAGCCAAACAAATCCTTAGGGTCAATTATTCATGTTACGCTGTGGTTGAATTTGACTCAAAGATCAAAGTCCATCATTTACAGTAAATGATCTTGTATTTATGTAGTTAGGTGGTGATCAGCATTTCACTGCTGATATCTTTATAAGCAGTTTCTGATCTTCTTTAATCTTCCCCCTTCTGCACTGCACATCACTAGAAGTAATTTTCTTAAAAAAAATGTGTGTTTTCTCTGGCTATGATAAGGGTTGGAAGTACAAAAATGGTGGCCAATCCTGATTGCTGACACAGTGACAGGCTCAAGACATGAAGGCTTTTAGATAGAAAATTGTAATGGTGTTTCCATAGATAATTGCTATTTTTCATGAGTTTGTCTCTGTGATTCCTTGAGCAGGACCCCTCTCTCTGGCCCTTCCTGCACTCAGGTACATTTTCAGCAGAAGTAAAAGTTCTTTCTTTCCCAGAGAAAGTAAGTTTTCATCCAGACTTTGTCTTGGAAGTTGTTAGGCAGATGGGAACAGACCATTTAGATATCTTTTGATAATTATAGTTACATCCTTCTAGCCTGTTTTGTGCTCTCAGTGGATATGCTAAGGAGTGGGGAAGCTGAAGTCCCCCACAGACCTGTGACACCGAGAAATAGCTCACTGATCTTTCCCTTCACAGCTCATGGTGCTGCTTCTCACATCTCTCATCCCAACCTCATCAAGCTTGGATGCTCCCCTCAGCACTACCTCTCAAGTCCTAAGAATTACAAAACTGGTTCTTGTCCACCATCTAAGAGTGGTGTGTGACCACAGCCACTGAGAGATATTTCAATCCTCCAGAACATTTGCTTGCAGATTTGGGAGGTCCAGGTCACCAGGGTGCTGTGCAGATTCAAGGAACCAGTTTCTCCTAAATCACCAACCACTAACACCAGGTCTTCTGACCCAAGAGATTACGTGCCCCAGATTTCTGCAGACCCCAGAATCATATGAATTATGGGTGTACAAGCCTGATTCTTCAGGTTTCCTATCAAAATCTTCATTTTCTTCTTGTGCAGAAATAGATAAGAGGTGTAGTTTTAGTTTAGTGAAAGTTGTGTGTGCTGATAGCTTCTGTCCTGTATTTTTCCTTTTCCCCAGAGGGTAAACATTGCAGTAACAGTTATAGGAGGAGATGGGTATTACTCTTGTCTGCAAAATGTTTAAGTACCAAAAAAATATACCTGGGACATTAGGAAGTAAAAAAGGGTGTAGTCTATTTTAAAAGGCAGTTATCCAGTCCCAGGTGGTTGAAAGGCAAGATCAGAGCATTCATTCATGATGTGGGTGGTCTGGACTGAGAGATGAACTCTGTGCAAGGGAGTGGACTGCACAGTGGGAAAAGGAAAGGTTGAATGTATTACTTTGTTACTTTATTCTGTTAAGTAGATGTTATTAATGGAATAGCTGTAAAGGCAAAGTTGCTGGTGGACCTGGCAATACTTAGTTCTAATTTACTAAAGGTATTTAAGACGACCTTGATAGAGAGAGAAAAAAAAAAAGAAGAAATTCAGTTTCAACTTAAAAGTGGCAGTGGGATAAATGCTAAGCTCTGAAACAGTACTGCAATTTGGAAAACCTGGACCCAAATCTCTTGAGCCATGGCAAGCTCTGTTTCTTTTTTTAAGCCTTTATTGTATATTGCCAGGGGTATCTTAAAATGCTTGTACTTCTGCACTCCATGGAACATTTATGTTTGAGTGCATTTATGTATGATGCACTGAAGATGGTTGTGGGTGCATGACTTCTGCAACGCTGCTGGGAAACATTGGATCAAAGCCTCTGTCAAGATCACTGACAACAGACCTATTATTAATGGCACCAATCCCATGTATGACAGCACAGAGTTTGGCCCATTATACTTTTTAAGGTCACTAAAGCAAGGTCACTAAAGACAGCGAACAGAGAAAAAGAAATTATTCTAGAGCAGGTCTATTGGAGCAAGTGAATAAGGAAGCAACTTGACAATCCCTTTTGCATATAAGATAACCTTCAAAAGCCAGCTATAACTGGTCTAAAAGGTTTAACCTATTTGAGGCAAGTTTAAGGTTGGAATTTTGTTTAGAAAAAATAGAAATAGTTTCCTAAATTCCTGGAAAAACAGTATGTTTGAATGTGTTCCATTTAGCTCTTGTTATAAGCTATTTCCAAATGAAATCGTAGAGGGACCAGGGAGGATGTGGAGTCTCTGTCCTTGGAGATAGCAAAAGGCATGGGAATGGACCTGCCAATCTGCTCTGCTTCACCCTGCTTTCAGCAAGGGCTTGGAGAAGACCATCTCCAGAGGTCACTGCCAAACTCAACAGTTCTGTGATCCTGGGACTGTCTCCTACCCAGTTTTAAATACTATCTGGAGAACATTGCTTCCTGGGACTCGAGTGGTTTAGAACTGCACCCAGCCAGGACTTTAATTCAGTTATCCTTTTGTTGTGGGTTAATGCCAGCTGAGCCCCACACAGCCCCTTGCTCAACTCTCCCCAAGAAGACCAAAGGAAGAATGGGAAGGGCATAAGTGAGAAAACTCATGAGTAAAAGACAGTTTCACAGGTAAAGCAAAAGCTAGACATGCAAACAAAGCAAAGCAAGGAATTCATTCACCACTTCCCACTGGCAGGCAGGGGTCCAGCCATCCCCAGGAACACAGGGATCCAGCACATGCAGCAGTTGCTTGGCAAGACAAAAACTCCTTATCCCCACAGCCCCCACTTCCTCCTGTCCCCCAGGTTTTATTGCTGAGCACAATGTCACATGTCCCAGCTGTGCCCCCTGCCAGGTCCCAGTGCCCGCCCAGCCCACTGGCTGGTGGGGCAGCATGAGGAGCAGGAAGCCTCAACTGTGCAAGCACTGCTCAGCAACAGCAAAAACCTGGGCATATTATCAACGCTGGCTTAGTCACAAATCCAAAACACAGCACTATGCTGCCATGAAGAAAATTAACCCTTACCCCAGCCAAAACCAGTGTAGCTGTTCTTTTTATTCCCATAGTGCTTATTTTCCTCAACTATCTCCTATGGTCACTTTGCATGCAGTCAGCAAAAATAGTATTTTACAGTTATTCCAGCATTTTTACTTTGTTTAAACAGCAATTCCACCAAGCTAGTTCTGTAATTTGTTTAAACAAAGAATTGTTTTCCGTGCATCGGATGTATCCAGCAACTCTGAGATCGTAAAAGTCTCTGCCAAAAGGAGCCCCGTAGCCAACTGGCGTCACAGATAACAGCTCCAGCAAGAGGAGGTCTTACCCACTGTCTCATTTCCACTCTCCTTCGAATCCCTCTCAATCAGGAGTCAGTTATTTCAGACTCAAAGGGTGTAAGTGGAAGCTGAAACTGGGTTTAGGCTTCCCTAGATTGCACTGGTACAGACTGTTGGGCTGTCGGAAGCCACAAGCTACCAGATGTCCCAAAGCCACATCGCCTGCAGCTGTCTGAAGCTTACAGACTCACCACAGTCACCTGGAGGGAAGAGATCTGCATCACAAATGGGTTTTGCTCATTATGCTAACTACAAGAAGTATTGATTAAAAAAAAAGAAAATAAAATTAGAAGGCACTCAATGGAGAAGAGCAAAAAAAACAGCAACGGGGGCAGGCTGGGCAAACATTAACATGAGAAACTATCAGCTATTGGATGGAGCAGTGGAAGCCTGCTGAATGCAACTGGAACACCCCAAAGAGAGAAGTCCAGTGATTACCAGCCCCTTCCTGGGGTCTGGTGCCTGGCATATTTCATCCTGGATGCATTAGATACTACAGGCTCCTTCATCACAAATGCACTTTAATGGGAACAAAGGTCAGAGTCAACATTAAAGCTGCAGAGAAGGAATGGACTAAGTGTGTGTGAAAGGGGGGAGATGGTTATTTCCATTTTAGCTTAAGTTAAAAGACTGCTGTGTATTTCTGCATGCAAAGCTTTTCACTAATAGCTACTGAAAGGTCACAAAAGCAAGCAAAGAGTACAGAATTCCAGAATCACTGTGGTCAGAAAAGACCTTTAAGATCATCAAGTCCAACCATTATCTGCTCTGCCAGGGCTACTACTACGCTATATCCTTGAGCACCATATCTAGGCAGCTTTTAAATACATCCAGGGATGCCAATTCAAACACTTTCCTGGGCAGCCTGTTCTGGGCTTTGATAACCCTTTTAGTATAGAAGATTTTCCTAATGTCCA
Organism: Chloroceryle aenea; assembly: GCA_013399075.1. Classification (NCBI taxonomy): domain Eukaryota; kingdom Metazoa; phylum Chordata; class Aves; order Coraciiformes; family Cerylidae; genus Chloroceryle; species Chloroceryle aenea. The sequence continues at coordinate 24,245 of VWZY01000030.1, forward strand.
GCCTAAACCTCCCCTGGCTCAGCTTGATGTCACCAGCTCAGCCTGTGACATCGATGTATGACATCACTTCAGGAAGCACTGTCTTCTGAAATAACAAGTTGCAGCTCATACTTTGGAGGGAAATTTCTGTAACCCCAACTCTGAGTGTGCAAAGGATGAAAGAGTCATTTCTGTCACTCACGTGCCTAAACAGCCAGCCTCTGATGGATATCTGGCAACAGCCGAAGGCCTGGGGTTCCATTTTGGCTGTCCCTGCATGGGCAATGAAAGGCAAATTATTTCACCTCCCTTTGCCTCACGTGCCTGCCTGCTTCAGAAGGTGGTGTTTCAAAGAGCTGTTCTTTCCTGTCTGTGCTGGGAGTTTGTATTTCTATAGAGTCTTTGGATTTCAGGCAGTGACTTGTGTGAGACATGGTATTGTCTCATCTCTGGTGTCACATAAACTTGTATTTATAGGGATTTATTTCTTGGCCATCTCAGAAGGAAATGATCTAATTACAAACTAATATAGTAAGATCATTATTATGTTAGCAGCCCAAGCCTTCTCATTAAAAGACCCCTTTTTTACATTGTCTGTAATTTTGCAGTTTTAACTCTTTGACCTGCTTTCTTTTATCCCAGGAGGTTTCTTGTTTGTTTTTGTTTTTTAATAAAATTTTCTGCCAAAACCCAAACTAATTTCCGAGAACACAGCTGAAAAGAGAGATGCTGTTTCCCTGACACTAAATCTTCCATATGAAAACTCTGGCCTATACCTATCTTTGAGTAGGGACTAGAAATTTGGGATGCAGAAGGAGTTACAGGATGGTCCTTTGAAAATCAAATGAAATGTGAATTCTGTTGTAGCAAATGTCTGGAGACTGCTGATAAATCCTGTTGCAGTTGGTACAATCACACAGTTGAACTGGCCTTGTTTGCATCTTTCATAAGCTTAAAAACTCTCTTTGAAAAAGAAATACAGTATAAACCCTGTGCAAAGGGAGTCTTATTATCCCTGTTACACAGATTTGCATCTGAGCTACGTGCAGGTTAAAGCCAAACATAGCCATTGGTTCTTGGGTATCCAGCCAAGAAGTAAAATTTGGTGGGTTTTAGTTATTTTTCTGAGCACACAGCTTGACAGAGCTGTAGCTAGATGTTCTCAGACCCCTGCAAATCTGTTCCAGGTCTCAGAGTCAGGCACTTAAAGAATAGGGAACGACCAAGATAAAGACTACCTGCAAAAACCATGGGGAGAAAAAGCCATCTCACACAGCCCACACCTGAACTTGCATTCCATGGGGGACTACAGCTAAGAGGGGGAAGGGCCTTCCTGGCCAAGGACTGACTACAGCAACATCCATTTAACTCACTGCTTCTATAGTTACCCACCAAGACTAAACTTTATATGATGTAGTCATGCATATTCCCTTCCCAGAAGTATTTGGTCAAACCCATTTTAATAGCACCTTAGTCTTTCTGTGGGTTTTCCCTCTTGTTTATGTGAGCAAAAATAGCATGAAATTATTAGTGTATTTTATCTCAAAAAAGCATAATGACTGCACAATAATTACAGTAAATGTTTGTATAGCAAAGGTGTTACATAGATATGAAGATAAGGATTTCACTATAAGATGAAATCTTTCATTGGCATGTATTATTCAACAATTAATACCTCTTATTTCAGGAAAACTGAAGTCTAGCTGCAGTAAACACTATTACCCTGTGAACTTGGGTCCTGGAAAACATTAACATTACACCTAGTTATTATCAATCATACAGTATTAAAAATAAGGGGAGGAAATAAAATATAGAATATTTTCTTTAAAACTGTCGAGCCATTGTAATAAACACACAGAACCACTTGCAGAAAAGATAAACACAACATCCTCTTAGCACTGCTGTGCCTACAGCTCTTTCAAACAGCACACATGGCTTGCTCTTTCATCAAGTGTGCTTAGACCCTTTTCTCCTAACGAACAACTGTACGTGTTTTACTTGGGAAGCAAAACAAGACTAAGTTAAACACACTCTGGCTGCCTTAGCTCAGAATTTCCTTGTATTTATGGGTTTATATTAAATCCCTACGGTTATTTTAAAATTGTTTTCCGTGTTATTGTATCATTAATCTTATTATCATCCAAAAAAACTGACTGCAAATGATTGCTTTGAGGATTGGCAAACACATTTGTACAGCTTGAAACAATTTCTTGCAAACATGTTGCTTACATTTGTGAACATGCTGCCTTTAAATGCTGTTGGTAAGAAATGCTCATTTCTTGAATTCCCATTCTATTTATGAACTTTGAAGACAGAAGAAATACAATCTGAAGTGCACCTCTAGGGTGAGTACCTTTTTATGATCACCTTGTTTCAGCCTCCAGTGGGGGGATCTTCACTGCCCCTGCTCCACGAGGGGCTCCGGGGCAGCAGCACGCGAGCCAAGGTGATGTCCCCTTGCAAAGGATCTGATCTTGGCTCCAAAGGAGAAGCCTGTAACCAGTCATGTGAACTAGTGAACACCAATTTAGTAACAAGAAGGATTTTAGTTTCAGTTTAGCAGAACAATCATTTTGAGCCCAATGTATTTCTCTGGGCAGAGTAGGTACAATTAAAGGTTTACGGTAATGCTCTGCCTTAATTTTTTCCTGCATGTATTTTCTATTTCTATAACACTTCATTAGTTTGTACATTTATGTAAGTTGCTAAAATGGAATATAAATTATCTTTGCTAGCTAAAAATGAGCTATAGCCAGAGTTACACAGAGCACACCTAAAGGAGCAGAAGTATGAACCTCCCCAGACGGTGAGTCCCGGTTCAAATAAGATGACACCTCCCCTTTCATGTGTGATGTAAGCTCCAGGGGACACAGCTAGTCCCTGATGATTCCTGCCATGTGAGATCCACATTTCCCACCCCCAGCACGCTGGGTGTCCATCTCCTTTCTTTGAGGCACATGGGGGGCTGGACCTCTGCTAGGTGGGACCTGGGGGGGCCAGTCAAGGAGTTTCCCTGATCACCAGCTAAGGCAGCAAAACAAACCCCACTGACTGTTCTAGATTTAAAAAAAAATAAATCTTCCCTTTTCAGGAAACAGCTCATTTCCAATGCCATTTTTGACTGCTACCTGATTCTTAGTAATTTCTGTTGCTCTTTATGAAGGCTTTGAGACAATTGTATGATTTCCTTCTGCACTTGCAAACCCTGGTACTTCTGCTGTCTATGTAAGAAGCAACTACAGAGGGTGTTCCTCTCTTTCTGCTTTCCTGGGGACCAGGTAGCTTGTCAGCTGCTTTTCCCCAGAACACAGAAGCCCAGAGATTTTCATCATGAATAGTTTCCTATGCTTTCATTAACTTGGGAAGAGGAAGAAGGAACTAAATGGAAGCTCTGGGGTTTTCAATGTACTTTGCAAGTACAAAGCTTTTGACAAAAGTTCAGCTCTCAAGAGCAGCTTGCAGAGGGTCAAAAGAAAACTACTAGCTTTCAACAGCAAAATTTTGCTACAACATCTCTAAAGCAGGATTTTTTAAAATGTAATCTCAGTTTCTGTAAATCCATCTCCCTGGTTAGATACAAAGTTCTGCCTGGGTACCTGTCTGCACTTAAATTTCATACAGGAAGAGATTCAAATCCTTTCTCTAGGCTGAAGAGAAGGAGGATCTGGCTTTCTCAAACTCAGCTAGAAACCCACATTTCTAGTTTGCTTGCCCATGTGGTCACTTGTTTCATGTTCACAAAGGCTGGACCAAAAAGCCCAACAGTCCAACTTGATTCTCCTATGTTAATTTTAATATCTAATTCTGAATGAAAGAGTGACATATGTGCTTAGGCATTCAGAATAGCTTCCTTTTAAAATTAAATATAGCTGTCTTTGAAAAAACTGAACTCTGGAAACATGCTAGATAGGAAGATTCCCCTGACCACAAGTATGCATAACTTATAATCACAGTCAGACTTCAAAGATCCTGCCTTTACACCCACACCAGGGTCTTTTTTATTGCAATTCTTTTCTAAATAACTGATTGCCTGCTAAGTGTTAAATAAGCAATTTACACTTTCCCTTTTATTCTTCATGGGGCAGCTGACATCATGCTGAGTGACAGTTACCAGCTTAACTGACAGCAATGCAGTTTTGGTCAGTTCACTCCATTGCCTTTTGATACTTAAAGGAGGACTAAAAGATGGGGACAGTCTTTTTAGCAGGTCTGTTGTGACAGGACAAAGGGTAATGGTTTTAAACTAAAAAGACAGATTTAGACTAGAAGGTCTCATAAGGAAGAAATTTTTTACAATGAAGGTGGTGAAACACTGGAACAGGTTGTCCAGAGAGGTGATAGAAGCCCTGTCTCTGGAAATATTCCAGGTCAGGTTGCTCTGAACAACCTGCTCCAGTTGCAGATGTCCCTGCTCTCTGCAGGGGGCTAGACTAGATGATGTTAAAAGGTTCCTTCTGACCTAAAACAGTCTGTGGTCCTATGAAGTAGCTACTCCTTGCTTATATTGATCACAGAGAGTTCAGCAATGGTTTTGACAGAGCCCCAACTCCAGAAAGTTGGTATTTTGTACAGAAACTGCCCAATCATTAAATGCTATAGGTCCCACAGCTTAGCATAGGGATTGCTCCAGACAAATAAGAGACTTCTGGAAGACAACACCAGGTCTGTATTTCTGGAACTTCCCCCCACCCTGGTCTCTTCTGCTGATATTCTCACTAAAAAAGAATCCAGAAAACTATTATGGAAACCTAATAGCAAATGGCTTCAGGTTTAAGTTACTCATCTAAATAGAGATTACAATAAAAAGATCATCAAAAAGTGAATGTTTACTGTCACTCTCAGTAGATCATCCTTATCTTGAGATAATCCAAGAACATTTTCTTATATGTGGAGTAACTTTTAGAGATCAGTGGTCACATTTTCACAGTCTACACGATGTTTCAGTGGCATCAATTAGACAAAACTCACTTGGCAGCAATTTTTTGTTTGGCCGTATATAAACTAGTCACACCAAACCAAGTGATCCCTAGGACAAGCAGGTAAGTAGAGAGTTTACTTTCTAATCACCTCATGAGGTCAGCACTATTCACTGACAACTACACTGATACAGGCACTGAAAATAGTTCACCTAGATTCTTCTTCAAGGTCAAGCCTGGAAACTTGTGGTAGCTGTTGCAGTTTCTATGAGCTTGCAACCTTCCTGGAAAGCCATCAGCCCACTCCTCCTCCACTGGCTGTGGAGGGAGCCTGGCTAATCTGACCTCTGTCAGTGGTATAAATGAGCCAATGTACTTTTATTCACATTCCCAATTTTTGGTTTATGGTTACAGTAACTTATCAGTTGGTATAATGCTCAAAACAAAGAGAAATGGAGCCAATTATGGTCTGTTGACTGAAAGTTATTTCAATCCCCACCAAGCACTGCCCCAGGTTATTTCATAAAGTGTCTTAAAATAGGCATATTTTGTAATTAACTTATTTCCTTAGACATTATTTTTTGTTTGTTTCATTTATTTTTAATGCTTCCTGACATCCATATGTGTATCCAGGGGTGTACAATTATCATGGGCAGCTTTCCAGAAGTGTTATGCAAGGTGATTTGGAATTCTGCTCAAGGAGCTTCATCCATCTATCCATCTTCCTTTTCAACAGTCAATTCCTTCCATCCCCTATCTGATCCACACTTCCCAGGGAGACTGTGCTAACTCAGTCCCCACACCAAGACTGCAATATGGGGATCCTCTCATAGGTACAGCTGCCTTGGTTAGATTTTATACTTTGGATGCATTTTCTACACATGCATTTTTTTTTGCATCATACTGATGCTTATTCTCACCTTCTCCTAGAATAGTCCAGCAAAAGGAAATGACAACTCCAGAAAAGTATCACACTCAGCACAGTTTCTAAGAATGCTGTTAGAAGCTCAGATGGAGGCAATGGTGCATAGATAGAATAGAGCCTACTGTGCTGAAGGGCATACTGGTCCTTCCAGCAGATCCTAGGAAAGGACTGAGCACCAAACCAAAATGGCTAGGCTTTTCTGGGCTGGATGCAGTAAAGCATTCCAATCCAATCACAAACAAGCAATATAAGCATTTTTACTACCTAGATATCTGACAGGCTGGGAGACTGAAGAGTCCAAGGAAACAAAACACCTTAAATAGACTGAACTGCTCAAGTAGTTTTGCTTAACATCAAGTACTGCCTGGAGGACACTGTCCTTACTCGCAGCCCTGGCTTGTTTTTGGTTACCATATAAAGAATCCCCCAGGGCTCAGTATGGCTTCAGGAACTCACATGCTATATAAATGTGCAGTCTCTTTCCCTGAAGCCACGTCACCAGGCACTAGAGATGAGTAGCCCAAAAATAATATTTTGGGAAGAACACTGCCAATCCATCCTTCATGTGAACAGTTTTCTCACTGGCTTGCCTTAAGGTATTAAAAGTTACAATATGAAAGCCCTCCAAGCACTCCTTCCCTGCTGGTACTGCTAGCTTGTATTTTTACTAATGTTAGTCTGCTGTGATGGCCTCTATCACTTACCAGGCAGAGTTTTGGTTTTGATTAGTGCATTTAGCCATCTTATTCCCAGGCTATAGCTTTTTCTACATCTGCAGTTTTCCTCTCACACTCATTCACAATGGGCTATTCTAGTTCTTCTACTTGCTTTTCTCCCTGCAAAAATGGGGAAAAAAAAAAATTGTTTGGCAAAAAACATTTCTCTTCTCTGTGTCAATCATTTCTAACTGGGTGCTTCCTCTTTTGTTTGTTGTTGTCATAAGACATGGTCCAGAGAAGAAATGCTACTTCCTGTTGGTAGAAAACATCCCCAACAAGACAAAATCCAAACCCACCATTTGTCCTCCCTGTCCTCAGGCCCTGCTGACCACCAGGCCGTGAGGCCATTTTCCATTTGTCTCTTGAAAAACATGAGAAACACCTCCTTTTGTGTCTGGCAGCAGGCAGCAGGCACCCTCAAACTCCTGAGAAGAATCCTGCAGTAGGTGCAGGGACTCTCCTGTAGCAGCTCCTGCACACTCATGAGGGAAAGCTGGGAGGCTAAGGGCAATAGCTGAGGCCATACAGTACTTCTTGCAGAGGAGGAGTAAAGCCATCATCATCTCTATGCTTTTAGCAGAGCACGCCCTGAGAAATACATTAAGGATTAGATCTGGTTGGGTAGGTGAAAGTACCTCAGATCAAAGCTGCAGCTTCAGGCAGCTGTACTGGAACTGGTTATGTGGAGGAAGGAGGGTTACCCATGAGGAGGTAAGCTAAAATAATCCTCAGCTCCAGGCGTGGTGAGTGGGAAGGACTGCTGAACCCACAGCTCTGGGAACATCAGCTAGTAACTGCTGGGACAGCAAGCACAAAGCAAGACAATACATTAGATGGACAAGTGTTGAGCTTTAAACTGCAGAATTCCCTTACTCTGAAAGCATCCACCACCAACTGTAGGATGCAAGCAACCCAGGATGCCAAGCTTTCCCAGAGCACCTCAGACTACCTGCATGCAGCCTTTAAATGCTATATGAGCACCACAAACTCATGTCCTTTCAAGCCAATACTACTGGCAGTACAAATCTAGTACATCTTTACTCTTAAAAAACCAAACCCTAAAGTACAGTAAGAGGAAGAGGGAGAACGAGCTTTGTTACGTGTGAACACAGATCAAAACTACTTTCTATGCCCATAGGGGTTTGAGAAAAAAATACAACAAAACCTAACTTTCAATAAGATGTAACTGATGAAAGATTTATAGGCTATTTGTGAAGTACTAAGCATGATAAATCTCATCTTGATAAATCAGCTCAAATTCCACTAGTGCCATTAACAAATCAAGAGCAGGTCAGCTCCATTCTTAATGTTATTATTATGGTGCCTTCTGTCTGCTAATGCAAGTTTTAACATCTTCTTCACACATTAGTATGAGACAAAGATTTATTTATCACCTTAGTGAATTAATTAGATAGCAGGATTTTGCAGCCTTCATTTAACAGGCAGGACATCTCCCCACTCTCTTCCTTGTGCTCCTTTAGCTTTCTGAAGGGGACGTCTATAATAAAATGGAAGGACAAGCAGGGATAAATGGAAGGACAAGACTGGGATAAAACTGAGCCAAATTAACATGCCATTCCTTTTCAAAATGGAAGGCTTTCCCTCCTCTTGTGCAATATCCTCTTCTCCCCCCCTTCCCTTCACTCTCCAGCTGCACAGGTCACCCCCTCCCCTGTGCTGACACCAGCACTTGTCCAGTTGCAGAGTAGGTTGATGCAACTCAAGATCCCAGCAGAACTTAAAAAAAAAACAAGGAAAAAAAAAACCACACCACCACCACAACAATAAAAACCCAACACCCCTCCCCACACTGTTTTGAAAGCAAGCCAGAGTATCTGTGGGAACATCCAGCAGAAGACAGAAGCATTTAAGTGCTTTAAATTGATTTAAATGCAGTCACAAACACTGAAGCCAGCTCAAGGTAAGAGGATAGGATGGTACTGCCCTTCTGATAACTGACAGCTGCTTATTTGGCTCATCCACTTATAAAACTTCATCTTGAGACACTAGAACACATTTGTGGGCTTAGGGATCATTACAACTACCAATTAGCCTGGTTTCTCATTCGAGTTAGTTCCTACACAATTAATTCTCCACATCTTCTCTGTGCTCGCCAATGCTTCTGCAGAATGGGTTGAGCATTGTATTATGTTAATATCTATATTGGTTTTAATATCTGTTAATCATCTTAAAAACATTAAAATTTGACTTGTAATATGAATCATCTTTATGATGACACAAGAATTCAATTTTTTTTCCATAAGGTGTTGATGAGCTTACAGCTTCTGAAACAGAAGCAAGTTCTGGTCAGCAAGTGAAGCCCACTCCTCACAGCTTATTTCTCAGGATATGTGACAGAGAGTGACAGATTAGAGATAAAGACTGAGAAAAAAGAGCTTCTATAGGCTCTTAGAGATCATTTGGGAGAGAAGGGTGACTGAAGAACGTACCAAAAGATGCACTGTGGAATTTAGAACATTTAATGCAAGCACTGGCATGCTAGACTGAGTGGCTTTTTCTGTTTAAAAAAAATCCCAAAACACCTAACACAGCAGTTTCAACAAAAAACACCCAGAAAAACCAAACCCCAACACTTTCTACAAGGCTAGGAACTATTATTTAGTACTAATTTTGCTGATAACAATTTTACACACAGAAAATCAACATCTAAGAACTATGCATAAAGCTGTAGTGGCCAGACACTGCTGTACACAGGGTCCCCTGCTCTGCACTTTACCATGAGCTCACGAGGCACTCCCCAAGAAATCAAATTACTTTCTATGTCAACTGCATATTTCAGCTCCAATTCTAAAACTGCTTATTCAGCTGAACATTCACCAACTTATCTCTGCATCAATCAAATATTAAATAGTCCCAGGAATGAGATGATGTAGTATGAAGCTTTATCCCCATGTGCTTAATCTTCCCAGAGAATTTACAAACAGTTGAGGCATGACCAAGATTTGCAGGTGTTTATAGGCTTAGGTTCTCACTTGGCAGTCACTGCTGCAGCCTCCGAGCACCTTGCAAGAGCTAAAAACAACACCATCAATCACCCCACTTTCCTTCCTTCCAGTAGGTAGGCGTAAATTACCTGCCTTGGATGACTGGGCTGGAGGGGAAGGAAACAGAAGCAGGGCAACTGAGGAAAACCGCACTGGAGGAGTTGAACGCGTCATGCCAAACATTCAGAGCCTGTGGTCACTCTCATACCTCTTCTGACACACGGCTCCAAAGCCAAGGTCCAGCTCACACATAAATACTGGCTCCTATATGCAGGTTTTCTATGTTTGCTGCACAGCTCTGGGGCCACAGGCAAACACACCTGCTGCAGAAAGCCATCCGTGCCAGAGGGCAACCTTCCTGGGCTGCCGGGGCTGATCCCACAGTGGGCTTGGAACAACAAGACAGCCAACATATGGGAAGAGGATCTCATCAGCATCTGGGCCGTTAGTGTGATGATCTTACAGTGACCTGCACTGCTCAGCAGGCGATCTGCAGCAGGTTTGGACCAGATGGGGTTTTCCAGGGTGTGCTCTTGGTTCTTGCTAATGGAAATAATCATGCCTGGCTGTCTCAAGTGCACGGATCACTGCAGAGGATAGGATGAGACGTAAACTTCCAACCAGGAGCAGATGGAAACATTTATTATTGTGGCTCTTCTACACTCACAGAGCCGTGGGGGTCTAAAGGGTCTGAATGCTGGAGGTTGACGACGTGCCTCTGCAGTGGGGGATGTTACAAAGCTGGAGAGTTATCTCAAGCACACTCTTTTCCTGCAAGAAATGGAGCTCAGCTTTTGTCCACTGCTGTTAAATCAGGAGTTGCCAGTTAAACAGCAGTATTTAAACAGCTTTTGTCACATATTGGTCTTCCTTGGGAAGACACGAGGAAAAAGGGCTACTTACTCTGCTTATGTTTTCTTATTGCTCATAAAAAAATTACTCCATGTTTTGTGGAACAAAGCCCTGTACAGATTCATCTGGTGACTATGTAATATATATAAGCTGGGGATTTTAGTAATTACCTCTGGCAGCTTTCCTCTCTCGTTTAACTGCTCCTCCCCAAAAGAGATTCAAAACAGGCAAGATCTTATTTTATACTTGAACACAGGATAAAATGCTCACCAACTGTTTTCAGCAGAGATGATAAAATCATGAGATGACTTGATCATCTAGGTTACACATTCTACAGGGGCAGTGGAAATCACTTAGCACTTCTTTACTCAATTATAAAGAGTGTTAATCTCCTTCACCCTTGCAGAGATCCCCGTTATTGTTGAATGGAAGCTCTCAGCAGAAACAATGCAATGGGAAAATCCTAGGCTCAGTAGGAGCTGGCGAGCACCAGACATAACTGTGGGAGTGACTCCCACAGTGGGTTCTGGCTAAGGTATGCCAGTTATGTGTTCTTATTTTATCTTCATTGTAAACTGGGGTTTTGACAAACACCCTCCCTCCCATACAAGGTTACTGAACTAATCAAGTACACAGCAGTATTTTGCAACTGAAAAAAAGATTGGCAGGGGAGGGGTTTCTTACTGTTCTTTTAAGCTAATAGTAAGGGCTAATTTTATTTTGGATCTTTAGACCAATGCTCATCCTGGGTGTCGTGGTTTAGGGTCAGGGCAGCCCCTAAGACCTGGGAACAAGTGCTTTATACACAGAAGGGCACTCTCTGTTGCCACAGGTGCCTAGGCAGTGACCTCCACTTCAGGGAGAGATGATGATCAGGAGATGAAGAGCACCACACCAGCAGCTGAACTGGAACCCCCCCTCTCTTTTAGCCATGCCTCCCCTCACCCCCTCTCTAGCCACTGCCATAGCAGCAGCATTGGCTTGGTCAGCTTGCTCACAATAGCAGAACTAATAAACCCTTGTTAAGTTTATAGCTGCATCTTTAAAAGCCACTGTTTCTGACTCATCAGGAACTTCAACCTCTATAAGCACCCCAAACGAACAGAATCGTACCCAGGACCAATCTGGCCTCACTTTTTCACTTGCTATAGCAGAGATGCATTGAAATGAACAAGTTTAGCTCCCTAACATCTGCTCAGCAAATGCTCACATAAATCAGGATGCAGAATATAGTATATTTGCCACACCCTGAATAGCAATAGTTGTGCAAGATGAAGACCAGAGTGAAATCCTGGACTTGAAGTCCATGGCAAGACTCCCATTACTTTCAGGCAGGGCAATATTTTAATGCAGATTGTTACCAGATGGTAGATTTATAGGACCAACTGAAAAATACAATTATAAGGAAAAAAAAGATTAAGTAATGTTATAACTGCATTAATTTAATTCATATTACCAAAAAAATAGACAAAAATCATGTCTCTCCCAGCAACATCTATGTTGCTATATCTTAAAAGTACCCATTTTCACTCTGAAAACATGAAATCCTTCTAACCAATACACATTCTCCCCAAAGCAAACTTATTTCCCATGCAAATTTGACTTTTAAACATAGCCTTAAAAAATAGCATCTTTCTAAGTAGCATAGTACATTTAAATAAATACAAGACCTTACCCATGCTTAGATATTTTTCCCCACAGGCTGAATAGAATCTTTTCTCTTAGAAGCAAGAAGGATAAAGACTGGCAGTTGTTTCTGATATAAATATGCAGTCTCCTAAACTGAATTTCAGCTAATACAATAAGCCTAGAGATAATACTTCAAGTTCATGCTCAGATTCATAGTGTGGCTGTTGCTGTAAGCCCTTACCTATAATACAATAAAGATATTGCCTCCAGACAGTTATCCTTAAATCCATCCAAGCCCGAGATCAATTACTGTAACTCACGCCTTTCTCAGTGCGATTGTCTCAGGTTGCCTGGATATTTAGGAAGATTAATTTGCACTGGTCACATGATTAAAAATCTTATATAACCCTAAGGGAGAATTAAAACACCTTTTTCTCCTGCAGGCAGCTTCTTCATACTCCACAAGTAAGGTTACCAGTTTACTGAGCTATTCTGAGTAAAGGCAGCTGGACCACTGAGCAGCACGCTGAGGGATGTTTACCTAGGACACAAATGGGAGATGCACTCCCAAAGTTATTCTGAAACATTTTTTTATGATCTGTTTATATTTTCACATTGGCTTCATCTGATTTTCTCACAAAGTCAGCGAAGGGATTGTTATTTTTCAGCTGCTGGCCACAAACTGCATCTGACATCTCAAAGACAAGTTCGTCTTTCTCACTCATGCCACATCATCCATGAAGCCTCCAGAATTTCAGCTTCAGGGAACTCCCGCTCATTTCCAGCTTCATTATCTTAGGCTTTTTTAGCTTGTGCTGGTTAAGATTTTGCTTACATACAAAGAGGCAGGGACCACCATTATATCACAGGCTTCCCTGTGACCTTTCAATACTTGTGGCACCAGCAGTCATTTATCCTGACAGCCCTGGCACCAGCCACTCAAAGAGGGATTCTAATCAACGTCTGCATTAAAGGCCTCCACGTAATTATTCACTGAAAATGAGAGACTGAAGTGTTGCTGAGACTCCAAACTGGGTAAACACCAGTTTGGCATTTCCTGCAGACTCTTGCTTTACATTGTCCCTCCTCCCCGGCTCCCTGTCTATCTGCAGCCGAGCTTCAGCCATGCAGAGATTTAGTCCCAAACCCCAGCCCAGTTCTCCACAGCACTAATCTTAAAACAACACTGAATAACTTGAGGGGAATGGCAACTACAAGAAAGCAGTGTCATTAGTGCTCTCTACTGGATAAACACACAATTACTGCAAAATTAATATAGCTCATCAGGGACCTCAGTAACAAAGTGGGGTAAAAACCACTTGTGTTTAAATTATTGTACTTGGACTACATTTATAAAAGCTTACTCTACTCAAAGCAAGTGAAAACCTTACAGTGAGATGTGACAAAGGATATACAGAAGTCCTTAAAAACAAAACACAGCAGAAGTTGCCACTGTGATATTTGAAGTAGGTCAATTAGAGGAAAAAACCAGGCAAGACTGTACAAGAACACTCAAGTCAGGGTAGTTTTCATCAGAAATATTCCTTCCCATTCTTCACATTCTACAGCCCTGGGCACAGATTAATTTACAGCTAACAACTGCGAAGTTCAATTTCAGAAATTCCTTTGCCCTCTGAAGCAGGATTGCATTTGGAAGTCCACAACAGTTTTCTTTTCATACCCTGCAAACACGGGGCAAGCTTCTCTTTGGCAGTCAGACTAGGTGGTGTCACTTCATGCACTGTGACTTCCAGGTGAAGAAAACTAAGGTATCATTTCTTTTGCTCCACACCATGGCCACCAGTGCCCATGGCTCCAGGGGAAGGTGGCACTGTACTTTTGCCATTTTCTCCAGCCAGCACTGACTCACCAAGCCCCACCACCAGCAGAAAGGTTGTGCTGCCCTGCAGTTCAACACTATTCAGAGCCAAACATAACACACCTCATCTGGCATTGAAGTATTGATGGTTTAAGCACCTGCAGCCACAAGCTTTTACATAGCAATGAGCAGGGACTGGTCTCCAGGAGATCCTCTTGATAATGCAATTCCCTACAGACAGCTGAAGCACACCTACCATTACAATATCCCCTTCTACCAGTGGGCATACAGATTTATTTTTCAAACAGGAGTTGTGTGTTCTTAAAAGGTTGAAGAAACAAAAAAACCCCACCCTGTTCTTACTGTTAACTTCTACTTGCCTGAATTACTGCACACAAAACAAAGGCTGTGCACAAAGTCACATCATGTTATGGGGATGTAACATTTTTTTTTTAATTGCATTTTTTGTTATTCCATGTTTGATCCATTTAGGAATTAATTTTATCACAATGCCATTTAACAGCTACCCAAGAACAAAACACTATTACACACAGCCCCTGCACTGACAGCACACATGCAGTGTAGAAAACACAGTCTGCATCCTGAAGAGGATCATCAGAGCTGAGGATGCAGCGGCAGGGGACATGAGGAGAGTGGAAATGCAGGGAGACCACCACAACATTGATGATGCCATAGCAGGAAACGTTTCATAATTAGCATGGTAATTCACACCACTGAGTTTGTTTAGGGGAGAAAAAAGTTGCCAGATAGCAAGGCAGAATTGTGGAAAACCACTTCTGAACAGAGAGCTGATGAGAAAGCTGTCCAATTCCAATTTTCCCTGCTTAGTGATAGTTCAGGGAGTCTCTAAGTTTTTCATGAAGGCACTTAAAGGAGGAGGGGAGTAAAGAGAATAATCCTGCTGGGTCCCAGTGATCTGAAGCAGAACTTCTACCCTAAGAAATGCTGGGCTTACGGAGGCTTCAGGGCTGAGGCTATCTGTGATCTAAAATAAGACACTCAGTTTCAGAAAGAAATACTCCATACCTGTGAGGAAATGTTCTTCATCTACAGCTACACTACATCTGTGGGCTGTGAACAAATGGTGCATTTCAGGCCTTTGTGTACTAATAACAAGCGAGTGTTTCCACCCATGCCTTCCTGTGAAAGGACAGCAGCAGTGCTCCTGGAGGCTGCTGTGCAAGAACACATGGAACCCATTCCAGGAATCGATCCTTCCCCAGCAGAAATGTGAGTTACAACCTTTAAGAAATCAACTACTGGAGGCCTGTTTGCTTTCTAGTCCACATCCTTAGATTCACATGGCTTATTATCCTCACACATCTTCATTCACATCAATCCCCAGGTTCAAAACACATCGACAAACCCCAGTGATGGTGGTATCCACCTAGTCACTTGTTTAGAGCTCAGTCAATTCCCCTCCCCAGTGAATTCTGCAGACCTGCTGTTTCATGGTCTCATCAGTAGGAAACCCCTCTTCCAGCCCTGGGATTTAAAGCACAGCAGGGAACTAGAAGCTCCTCCTGGAGCCAAAGCTTTTTTCTTTTTTTTCCAAATAAGATTATGATTCGGTCCTTTATTATGTTAAAGCTTCATCTGTTCTTCACCTTGGCAGTTCACAGGTTCAAGTTACTCAAAGCAGAAGTGAATATCCAAGCCTGAAGAGGTCTTGGATGAAGGGGAGGTTCCCACGATTTTCTCCTCACAGGCAGTACCAAGCTGAGTCCTGAGACCACATGAAGGCAGCACTTTCTAATGCCAGAGGGAGGTGTGGGCAGCCAACTCGAGGAGACTCAACTTCAAACTACACATTCTGAGGGCACCCTAAACCTTTCCCTTACCTCTCACACAATTCACCACCCAGAAATAATTCACAGATTATTAACTGCCCTGTTAATTGTTTGAGTTTCCTAGATATCCCTGCAGTCAAGAGAAACAACCAAACCCAAAAAACTCCTCTCAACTTGTAGTCTGGGGCAACTTGGAGAAATACACCAAAGCTGAAAGCAGCCTTCAAGAACATTGTCTTTATTTACAGGAGGCCTGAATGCTTCTGTGCCAGAACTCCCATCTGCACTGAGATCTGCTGCATTTTAACCAGTGATCATGTTCTTTATTAATGCAACAAGTTTAAGGTCATTTCATCATCTTTGCAGATTTTAGGGACACCAGTTCAAAAGATGACTCGAGACATTGTCATGTCACTGTAACTGAAACAGACGTGAAACTTGTTGACTACCTACACTCAGTTTTCTGGGTTTAGTTTAGGGGCTCTCTGCTCTTAGCTTCCACGTTTTCGTGTGAGATTCTTCAAGCTGAGATTTACAGATACAATTTACAATTCAAAAAGATCCCAACAACCCATCACTGTTATTTTTTACTAGAACATCTTTCAAGTCAAACGCATAAAAACTTAGGTACTTTCAGACACCTTCTGAGGCATTTACAAATATATTTTGATTCCTTTATGCAGCCCAACATGTACAGTAAAACACTCACTTGTCCCACTCATTTTTAAAAACTGCTATGAAATACTATTAAACATTTATGCCAGTTGACAACAAGTAGATTTAAGAACAAGCCTACTGCTAAAAGTTTTTTCATCTGTAGCTCAGTAGAACAAACACCATGACAGATGCAGCAAGAAAATGAAGAAACTTTTATGGAGTTGAGCACTAAATATTGTAATTCTTCAGAGAACAGTTGAGAAAGGGCAAGTCAGCTGAAAAATGGTACTGACCTTTAAAGCCAAGTACTAACATTCCTATGTTTGGCAAAGTATATGCTCTCTCCTCAGAACTGGAACAGCTTTGCATCTCTGAAAACCACTTAAGGCTGACACCTTTTTCATTGTCACTTAATGGACACTGTAGGAAAACAAGTGGTGAAAGAGTTCACAGCCCTTGCATCAAAGTTTGTGAGAACTCTACTGAAAAAACACAGATCCAAAACACAGTCATGCAGCAAAAAGCAATGACAACAGTCAATATTCACAGAGTAAAAGCAACCATTATTATGAACAGGTCGATTCTGATGCCTGTTCTCATCAAGTTAAAACTCTTTTCAAGACTACAGCTCAGAGAAGTGGTCTCCAAAGCAAGGTGCATGCACTCAAGGGAGTGTGCAAGACAACCTGTTTGGGTGCAAGAAGTATGGTTTTCCTTGTACTACTAATTTCTAATAGTATTTAAAATCATGTTAGTGTTTTACTGCATCTTGACCTCATACTTGTTCAATTCTGTTCTTGTGTATGTACATAATATATATTAGGACAGTAATATATAATTTATAAATAAATATACATATATTGGGTGCACACTTAAAAGTTTTCATGATAGGGGTGTGCAATCAAAAAATTTGGAGACCACTGGCCTCAAGGATGCTGGAAGGTACCACAACTGCCAGCCCAATCTGAACAAATTTTTCCAGGTCGCTTGGATAACAAAGCATCATTCAATAGGCCTATTGAGAGTATTCCCCCCCTCAAGCACACGGATACAATGGAAATTTTAGATGGATCAGGCTTGGATAACAAAGCATCATTGACAGTATCCTTTGGTGGACTAATATCAAAGTTACAACTTCATGGCAGATAACAGGCAAAATTATCACTAAAACATATGCAACTTCTAAATCAATTAGAGCCATCCTTTCCTTTCTGCAGTTTGATAGTCTTATTTTCATCTTGTACCAGCACTACTTCATCATCCCCCTGCTCTTCCTTCCCACACACCCACTCTATGGCCACCACCCAACCTCTGCCCGATGCTTGCCATAGCTGCTGGTCTCTGCCAGCACTGCAAGGGGTCCCCAGCTCACCCACTCTGGGCCTAGAGGTATCCCTGAGGAGGCTGGGGGGCATGCCCCCCTTGATCTATCACTTCAACAGTGGGGCTGACTGTTAGACAGACTACTCTTGCAGCCCCCACTGCAGACGTGTGCCGAGGTAGCACCCCAGGATGGCTGTCTCTGGCCACCCACAGATGCAGGTGATGGTGAAGATCCCAGACAGCCACCCAGCAAGGCACAGGTCACAGGTGAGGCTGTTCACAAGTATCCCATCATCCCTAGTCCAGCATTTTTACAGCTGTTTTCTAAAAATATTACCTGTACTGGAGGGGGAAAAAAAAAAGGCAACAAGAAACATGTATCCTGAATCCACATACCTGCCTAGAATCCAGCAGACTTAGAAAAAATTATTTCTGGTCAAAAAAAGAAAGCAGCACGTTGAGTCTACAGGCGTTCATCTCTGCTTTGCTCTGGCTGGTTTTGTTTCTTTTCCTTTGATCTGGACACTTTCATTCAAGCAAAAGGAAGACTGTCAGTGAAAGGGGGTACAAACATGCATTTAAAAGAGATAAAAAGCATGTGTTGTATGCCAGGTGGCAGTCAAGTCTCTAACACACCTGCTGAAATGAGATACTCACTAGTTCTTAAGTCCACACTGAACATAGTGCTGCACACAAGTCAAACTTTGTCACACCATTTTTTGTACTCAACTGTGACATTTGACTCGACACTGATATGATTTAAGAGCATGTTCTATGGGCCATTCAAGTTTAATATCTATTCTGATCTCTTGTTTAGATCATAAATAATTTTGCTCATCCATAGGAAACATCCAATAATTTACATTTGATTACAGCCTACTCAAGTGCTACAACCCATTAGATCCCACAGCAAGTTGTTAAGCAGGGAATCACCCTTGTCTTAGGAACTGAGCACATGTCTTTGGATTACAAGTCTTCTGATCTTCCACTTCCCATAACTTGCTCATTTTTATGTCTCACTCCCCTAAATGAGAGGCCAACACTACTCAAAATCCAGCAGTCAATCTTTGTTATATTGTAGCTTAGTGTTCCCTTCATTTACACTTTTAATCTTTTGAGACTTAAAACCAAAACTGGCACAGTGTCCAGATGGGAAGTGCAACAGAAGAAAACTCTAGGAAGGGACAAGAAGGGACCTCTGGTTTATCAAGTCTACTTGCCTACTATCCAGACACCACTTTGCATTTCATGTCTTTCATAGATACACTGGGCTGTTCCTTCAAAGCAGGTCACTGCCTGGAAGGCTCTTCCAGAATTAGCCCTAGTAATTAAAAACTTTGCTGCTTATCTAAATCTTATTTATAGAAAGTCTATACCAACTGGCTTCTGTTCTAACACTCTTTTAGCTCTCAGTGCTTTTGCCCTTTGCCTGTCATTTGTATTAAAAAAAACAAGTGGTATTCTGATGTCATAAGCAACCTTAATGCTATAGATTAAAAAACAAACAAACAAGCTTACCCATGAAATTAAGCTTCCAGACCATACAGAAGATGAAATCTCACTTTCCAGTAGGTGAAGAAAACCCAGGAAGGAAGCACAACTAGACAGCAGGTGTGATTTGTTTAGTTATCCAGGGAAGCCTTTTCTTTCCTGTCCTGGATATACAGGCTTGCAGATATTGTAGTGACATGCACAGCAACCCACTGCAGTGCTCCACATGAAAAAAGTGTATCAAATAAACCATATGGAAGGGAGTTTACACAAATCCACTGATCATTAAAACAAAGATCAAAACACAATCTGTCTTGCTAAAAGAAAACAGGATTTTAAAGGACATACCATCCTGGAGTTTGCTACAATAGTGTATCCTTCATGAAAGGAAACAACAAAAAAAGCCTAAGGCTCAGCAGCAGTATTATGTATTTTGTATCCTTCTACTGATCCAGCTTCGAAAACAAATTAAGAATGGAGCCCAAAAGGTCAGTAAACAAACCATCCAGCATTCATTTGCAGGCAACAGAAACCAAAGCACCCTATGTACACAGTTCGGGTACTGGGTCCAGAAGATAGGAGCATGCAACATTGTTACTATAAACAATGAAAACAGAGGTACACTTTAGACTGTGAAAGCTTCCCCACTTTCACCAGTTTTACTGAAACCTTCCAAAGTAGGTATGAACGGGCCTACCATGGTTGTCAGGTCACCAAGGAGACTTGCAAATAGTCCAAATTTTCAAATCTCTTTGTGAAACCCAAAGTAAATGAATCAACACAAGGCAACAGGGGAAAAGAGAGAAGCTGTTTTCATACCATCATTTTATACCTAAGGAGATCCAACCTTATTGGCATTATTCCAGTACAAAATTTCCATATTCAACACCTAATTTAGAACAGGCAAACAAGGGTGTAGAAAGCCTTCTAAGAGCTCATGAAATAAATATAGTACAACAGGTAGAGGAAACTGCATGTTATTTTTGGGTAGGCTAGTCATTTGTATTTTTTACTGCAAGAACACCAAACCAAAACTGACCTTTACAAAACCACGATTTCATGTAGAATAAAAACACTTGCCCCTGCTTCTACTTACTAGTGTTTTAAAATGAACAGTTAATTGATACAGAGACACAAAACACTCCATTGTAATGCAAACAGTAGACAGCTTTTTAGCATGTCCTCATAATTTGGCAGAGAAAAGCCAAGTTAACCTGTCAAAAACATTTTAGAACCAGAGCTAACTGGCAGAGAAGCCTAAAAGGAAATAAAAAAGCCTTAAAAAGTTTTCAGGAAATAAAAACCCTGAAAGACTGAAAATTCTAGAATATCAGGAAGGGAGCTTTTCAAGAAAGCCTCCTCCAGTGACAGCAAAACGAGAAGGCTCCTCACACTGGTCTCATAGCATTCCCCATTTCCACGGCTGAACCCCGGGGTCGGGCCAACTGAAGTCGTGGTGCCAGCGTAGGTAGGTATTTTGGTACCACACATGGCCAGAACAAAGCTTGGAAACTACTAAAAAAAAATTCAAGTGGTCTGCTCCAGCTTTCTTAAGCAGTAACATCTGAACCTGCAGCAAAGCAAATCACACGGTTTCAGTGATAATACAGAACCAGCTTGCAAGCTAAGTTACCTTTCAGACTAAGCTCCATATATTTGATACCATATGAGCAAGGTTTAATGTTCTCCACATATTTTATGCTTTTAAAGGTATTTTCTCAGAAATGTGTTTATTTTGTACAGTTAAGCTAACACCTGCCAGATCTGCATGCTTTTAAAGGATGCACTTCTCACTCAGTAGAATATAAAACCACAGTAACACAGTGCAGAATTTTGTAAAAAGATTTTAAATAAATTTATACTTCACTATAAGATTATTCAAGTTAAGAATTAACACCAGATTCAACAGTGTAACTCCTTGACTTCCATTATCCTCATTGCACATCAAAACCAAAGTTGCTATTTCTGCCAAGGCTGAAGGAGCAGATCCTCCACCCGTGCTGGCCTAACAAGCAAGCACACAGTGCTCCATCAACAGCTTCATTTTGGTCTTCTGCAGACAGATAAAACCTCAACTCATCAGAAATTTCTCACTACAAGTAAAATCAGAAGGCAAACTTCAAAAGGAAGAAGTATGTATCCTCAGCAAGGATCAATACAAGGAGCCTCTCTGTGATTTCACAAACATAGCTTAGTATTCATGACCAGCTTTTCCTTAGCAAGGCAAGCCACAAAAGTTATAGATCACTAGGTATGTATTTTTTTCAGCAAAAATAATGGGCACCACACTTACTGCATCTCAAACTACCAGATTTTTACTTCTGGAAACCTATTAGCTTTCTATAAATGTACTGATTTCTAATACTGACACAAAGGAAAATAAATAAATCGACTACTAACACATCTTTCCACTTCTCTGCAGCCTCAGAAAGTTTAAAGTTACAGTACTGCAAGGCACATACAGAATCTCTTCCTCTCCAATACACAGCAGATATTCCCTGAAATAATTGTAAAATCCTCAAAACAATTAGAAATGCTACAAAGTTAACAATCTCTATTTAAAAACATTATTCCTACACAACATGCACTTGTTTTGAAAACAACTTAGCAAATATTTATAAATTATTTTTTCTTCTTTACATTTACACTGGAAATATAGTCAATATTTTTTAATCTGGAAAGTACATATCATGTCCCATTTAAGTTATTGCCTTCATTATAAATTGCATCCTCTCTGGAAATCCACAAAGGTATTGGATTGAAAATAAGGTGGGGGTGAGAGACTACATATGCAGCAGAGCCCGCTCGAAAGGATTTCCACAGAGCGGAACCGCAGAGTGAAAAATGAGCTTCCTTCATTCAGTGGATGAGCACAACAAACTGATGCAGGTGTGTTTGTTCACTTTAATGCAGTATCATCAGCAACTACTTTAAAAAAATTCTCCTTTTTCTGTCTTTTGGGCAAGTGTGTCTTATAAAAGAAACTGAATTTTTAAGAGGTAGGTTTTTTTTTCCCCATTATGCGCTTATTTATTTCCAATATAACATAGCCAAAAAAATCCCAACGTTTGCTTCTGAACAAGGATCGAGTCTCAAAGCTTGGTACAATATCTGACAAAGTTCAATATTTTATTTCTCCTCAGCAGTACAGGGCTGCTTTGGAACCAGTGTATCCCAGGTTGTCTTCATAGTCAAAAAACTAATCTCCCAACAGTACTGAACCCACCCCCTCCTCCTCCACCTGTCGGTCCACAGCTTCCCGGGGGGTCATTGTCATCAAATCCATTGGGTCGGAAAGAGCACGAGGCTGAGGCAGCTTGAAGTGCTTGTGTTCGAGCACTAAGCTCTTGCTCCTGAAACCAAAGAATAAAGACAACTTGAAAAAAAGCCAAACAACGATCTCGAGTCCTTGAAATAGCTTATTTCTAGTAAATTTGGAACAAGCTTTTAAAGCAACACCACTGACTTCTGGACTCCCAGGTCTGAAAGGCTTTGTTGAACCTCAGGTGGAACATCCCCAGCCAAGCAGAGGTGTATAATGTTGTATATCAGTAAGTATATGAAAATCACAATTAAACTGATAGAAATTTATGCTAAAATTGTATTTTATATCTACATGGGATATACACACACAGGGTGTTACTAAAGAACTAATACTGCTTATCAAAGGCTATCAAAACATTTTTTGACATTTCACATGAATTTTCATCCCAGCAATTTTAAGATGCCCTCATTCATGCTTACCAATTAGTTGATTAAATCTCTGTTAATTATTTAAAAGACACGTTTTTATTCTGCTCAATCAACTGCATTGAGTAACAATGTACTCAGATAACAGGCAAAAGATGGACAAGCTTCTTAGGTTCCATTCAGTGTAGGTTTTTAACTTGCAAGTGCTATTGCTACACAAACTCCGTTGTAACACTAGGAAGTCTCAGGAACACTCAAGCACTCCATAAAGCCAGAGTCAATCGGTGAAAAGAATACCTGCAGAAGTGGCAAGACCAAGAACACAACCTCCTGCAAGCTCCTTTTTCAGCTGAATGCCCCTGTGACTTCTTAGGCACCTAAGAATGGGATGAGCAGAGGCCTTTCCCCCTAACAGGGGATCGCACGCTACCTTGTCTCTGGCCAGCTAGTTTCATAAACCTTGCAGCAACTTCCCATCTTTAGTAACCCTTTCTCAAATTGGCCAAGAACTTCAAAAATCCAGGGACAAAAAGCAGGTGTTGGGCTCTGGAAGACTGAGAACAACGAGTCAGCAGGCCTGTGCAAGCTTTATTTTGTTAGGAAGCCAAATGAAAGTATTCAGCTGTTAAGGGTCACACTGCCAGTCTCCTTCACGTGACACTTTGTCACTACATAGCTCCCTAAAGGCAGCAGGAGGAAATCTGAACAGGGTTTTAGTAATTACATGGGTCACCTTGAATTGTTCCTTTTCTCCTCCACCTCCTGGTGAAAGCAAGGAACAGAGCCAAGCACCAGGAAGACTGTTTGTATTCTACTACCATGAACACATCCCTCTACTTTCGCAGGTGCTAAAAACAGTACTGGGGGGTTTAAACTACCCTGCCCTCTTCAAAAACACTGCCTCTGTTTCAAACCATTTCACTCTGCTACGGGCTGAAATGCATGCTCATTTTCAAAATGATACCAGAGGCACATGGAGGCCATGGGCTACACAGATATGCTGGCCATATTCCCAAAAGACACTATGTAAGAACACACATATTGCTAGAGATCTGCTAGCACACCAAAAACTGAGTACAGGCCTTACATAAATAGTCTGTTTACCTGAAAAACTAGGCTGCAAAGCTGTTTAGCTTTGAGTTTCTTCTTGAAACCAAACAGTGAGACTGTCCCTCAGCTGGTTTTAATTTTTTTTAGAGTATTTCAGAAAAATGTTTGTTTCAATGCAGCACAGTACCAAACCAAAAATGGAGATATCCCCTCACTCCCTCCGCCACTTTAATCCCTCTAGAAAAGATTATTTTCTGGCAACTTTACACTTCTTAAAACTCAACAGTTGAGTTTTACCAAATAATCTGTACCAAAAAAAAAAATATAAGCATCAAGCATAAGCTTGCAGATTGTGCTATATTAAATAATCTTAAAATTCTAGGCAAAAAGAACACGAGTTTTAGTTGCAAGTTTTTTTTTCCCCCATATTTAGATAGAAACATGATCTATGTGAATTTGCCTTACAGCAGTTACTGGATAGCACAGGGTTTAGAGACAGCTATATTACTTCATGTGTATGTTCTGCTGTGTCCCTTTTACAGTTCCCTTCTACTGCCACTAGGATTCTTTACAGAGTGGAAAGTCAAGAGAGGCACTACAACAACAGAGCACCTTGCACATGATTCTCACAGCCCTGGAGATGCACCTCACATTTGGTGGAGAGTTTCAAGCACAGCTCTCATCAACCACTTGGAAATGCTGTTCAGAAGCAGCCATAAGGCACAAGAACAGGATGAGCCTCAGTTGTGACTTGATTGTCACCGTGTACAAAACATTTTCTGTAGTGGCTGGAAGGTATCTTTTCAGATGGATTATATTCATCCCAGGAGACACTACCTCAGGTAGGTAAAACCTGAGGGTCAGTACAATTCTCTGGACTGCAAATAATGCAGAGCATCCCCCTTTGCTTTCTACTTGTTCCCAGA
The DNA here is from genome assembly GCA_013399075.1 of Chloroceryle aenea. Classification (NCBI taxonomy): domain Eukaryota; kingdom Metazoa; phylum Chordata; class Aves; order Coraciiformes; family Cerylidae; genus Chloroceryle; species Chloroceryle aenea. The sequence continues at coordinate 49,037 of VWZY01000030.1, forward strand.
ACGGGGTTTTTCATTTAACTGCAGTAGTGCCCATAGTGAAGGACTAAAAGACTAAGACTAAATAAGGAAAATTTTATAATGAGGGTGGTGAAATACTGGCACAGGTTGCCCAGAGAGATGGTAGAATCCCCATCCCTGGAAACATTCAAGGTCAGGTTGGCTGGGGCTCTGAGCAACCTGCTCTAGTTGAAGGTGTACCTGCTCACTGCAGGGGAGTTGGACTACATGACCTTTAAAAGCCCCTTCCAACCAAAACTATCCTACCATTCTATGATCTGATACAGTTGCTAAAAAAAACATGTTTTGTGCTACCCTGTACAGTCAGGGTGAGGTGACACACAAAGAAAGATGGTTAGGACACAGAGGCTTCAGCCAGACAGTCTGTAAACAGCAGCAGAGCTGCTGAGTTTTCTTGTCTGTAAAATACCTGCAGCAACTATACTAGATTTTCCACAGTGAGATTTAGTTCTTTTCCAATTTGAATTTACCTAGAATTTCTAATCTGAAGATTCCTAGAACTTATGGAACAGCTTAACCCCTTCAAAGAGCACACAGTAGAGCACACTTTTACTGTTAAACCATTCAAACAAAGCAAACTATACCAAAACTTAAACAACAGCAGGGTTTGGGGTTTTTTGTAACAGCAATCAGAGGGGACTACTGCTAGGTGAAGTTCTTGGAGCACAGGGAATCTGCAGCTGGCAGTGCTGGTCCCAGAGGGAGGCAGAGTAAGCAGGGAAGGGAAATCAGAATCTAGTCACTAGTATCTAGTCTTTGTTTCAGTGGGCCTAGCATTTGGGTGAGCACAGTTGTAGAAATAAAATTCCACTCTAAATAAAGTGTACTAGTAAGAAGTTTTAAAGTATATTTTAGTTCCTTCTGTAATTTATTAAATCAGAACAGTTTGAAAGCATCTCCTGCATAGAATTACAAGTGGTTAAACAACCCGTTGAGAGCATCTCCACTAAAAATTGCAACCAAAATGAGTTTAGGCCATTTTACCTGATGGCTCCCATCTAATGGTGACAACCTTCCTAGGAAACCTGTCCAGCAACATCAAGATGGAAGAAAGATTGGTGGTTTATAAGCTTAATATACCAGAATATTTAAAAGCTAACTTCCTCTTTCTTTCAGACCATCTCTTGCACATTTTAAGGATAATATTCTTCATATACAATTTCCATCTTACCTGCAAGTAGAGTTTGTTATCTTTTGTAATTGCATCCATGAGGTCTTTTTGTAAGGGAGGGTCTCCATTTACCCAGAGTCCATTTGCCGAACTGGGGTTGAAGCCACAGGAGCTATTCTGCTTTTTGTAGAACAGAACATAAGCAGTGTCCTTTGGAAATCTACTGGTGATTTTCTGGACTGACTGAAATGAGGTAAACGTCACCCTGCTGTCATTGAACAGAAACCATTCCCTTGGCATCTCAGTGTCCAGCTCGTTCTCTACAACAGTACAAGGACTCTCCTCTGTCAACAACTTATCCTGAGGAGAAACTAAAGAAAGAGCTGTGGATGGGTTGCAGAAGCCTGAAGGTCCTGACCCAGTAACATTTCTAGCATATGAATAATAATGTCCACTTTCAGAGGATACACCAGAATGCACCACCACAGAGCTTAACACATAGGGCACCAGTTGTGGGCAGGTCACTTCATCAGCACCCGAGGGCTTCAGTTTTTTAGCAAGATTTTCTCCACTCTCAGAAACCTCAGCACCAACAGACCAGCCTCCTGAAACTACAGCTAGAGGGGATGTTGCTCTTTTGACCGGCAGTTCCAAAACAAGTGGCAGAGACACATTGTCCAAGATTTTGCGCCTTATGTGACACTTTGGATCATATGAAAATCTCAAGAGAGTGAGAATGAGGTATTCAGGTTCCTCAATGATTTGCATAGTTTTCTCAGCGTTCTGGAGAGAGGCACACTTCTCACAATAATACTTATTGTCTCCACTGAGGATCTCAGGTGCCAGAAAATAATTCAGTAAGTCTGTAACTGAGAGAGTGTTTTTACCCACTAGCCTCTGAGACATATCCCCATTATCCTGAACTTTGTTGAGCTCAGAGTTTATGGTACTCTCAGAGTTTGGCTCAGTAGACAATTCTTTTATGGTTCCTTCATTCATTCCTGTGTCACATCCACCGTTTATTTCCAAACTATCGAGAGGTGTTTCTCCAGCAGGACTAGTTGTGAGAGTATTGGCTTGCACCACGTCATCATCTTTCACTTCAGAATGTTCCATACATTTGGGGCCAACGTTCTCCAAGGAAGTTGGAGGACAGAAAGCTAGAGACAGGTCTGTGAAAGCTTCTTCCTTTTGAGACATACTTTTGCAGTTCAGGCAGCAAATACTGGTCTTCAGCTTTCCTCCAAACATCTTCTCTATCAGAGTTCTCTCTTCACTTCCCATACAAGGTGCTTCAGCAAATACTTGTGCTTTATGGACAGCTTCTTGAGTCTGGGACTCCTCATTCATTATACTTCCTGAACTTTTTGCTGAGGACAATGCTTTCAAGGTTCTCTCTTCCTCGTGCAGCCTGGAGACAAAGGAAAACAAATCCAAGTAGCTGTGCTTTTTTCCAAACAAATACTGCTGCACCTTTTTTTTTTCCAGTTACACTACAAATTGCAGATGGTGAAGTGGCTAGAAGTGTATTACAGTAAAAAAAGCTACTTGCTATTTTTTTTTCTATAAGCAAACTGACCCATACAGGTCAGTACTACCCAAAATAGAGTATGAGAGAAGCACAAATGCATTTAATGTGGGTTTCATTATATAAAAGGGAACACAATGGATATACTGAGGCAACTGGCAAGTGTTAAAAAACCTAACAAACAATGTTTTAATTATTTACCATTATATTATCTTAATAAAATCAGTTCTCCAGCTGATTGGTTCTGTATGTCAGATTTCGTAAGAGAACAAGGAGTTATTTATCTAGTGCCAGACTATTTCCAAAGAAAAGAAAAGATCAGGATTTTGTAGCCAAGAAAGTTAAACTACAGCAAGAAAAACACAAATGTAAAAATAAATGCACGACAGGGAAAAAAAAAAAAAGAAATCAAACCCACTATTTCACTGTCAAGAGAAACTCTTCTCCAGAAATGGAATGTGTCAAAGTAATATTGCTTAAGCCACACAACCACCAAAAATGTAAAATTTAGTATTTTATAATATATTACTATTTATATAATAAACACAATATTTAGATAAACCAATCAATTTAAAATTCAAGTATTTTTGGTTTGGGTTTTTCCTGAACCACAGTAAAATGTGCTTATTTATTAAACTGGCTATGAATGCACGTACAGCTCTTCATGACATATCTGACCTGTCTAAAACATAGCTGTCTACCAACATGAAGTTCCAGATGCACAACCCAACTGCTTTCAGCAGCCACGTTCATTACACATCATGACCAACACACCCCCCAAGTTTAGATTTGTTAAAAAAATAAATAAAGCAACATTACTCCACTGTAACCCCCTTTAAGTGTTGTGACTACAAGATGGTATCCAGACTTTACCACACATCAAGCCAATGAAGAGAAGTGCTTCATAGACAGAGCAGAAAACCAGAAAGGGTCAGGAATAAGGCCTGAAATTCCTGGTCCCCACTTGTGTGTGGAACTGTTACGTGACCACTCCTATGAGTTCAACATGGTAAGACTGGAGATTAATTTCCATCAAGGGCACAATAACTGTACCTGTCTAGCAGGAATCTGAGATATTCTGAGCAATCCTGCTGGGATCGAGGGGTGAACCATGGTGGTCTGGAAGCCTCAAAGAAAATTCTAGGAGCATATGCCTCCCTCTGTTGATGTAAGAGAAGGACAGACAAGGTTACATGAGAACTACTTAACAAGCTGGTTATATTATTTTGAAACTGACCACTGAACTTTGGACTACATTTTGCTAGAGGAACTGTATGAAACAAATAGTCCACAAACATTTAAATCACTCAGTCATAGGAAGAGAGCATAACTAATTTTGCAGTAATCAACTCTAGTGCAAAGATGAAAGTAGAGGATCCTCCAGGCAAATTTTAAATGTGTAGTGAGTGTAAATCAGATGCTACAGAAAACAGCAGCTACCATGCTTGCTGGCAAGCTTAAAAATGATTTATTTCTTCAGAACACCAGTATTTCATAAATACCAATTTATTTTTAAGGTGATCCAGTCACATCCCCTTCACAACAAGTTTGTTACTCACTAAAGAAAACAGAAGTCTCTTTCTGTCACTAGCAAAATATTCTGACTATTTAGCAAACCTCCCTTTAGGATTTGAACTACAATAAAATTTAGTGTAAAAACCACTGCAGAAAGTCACTGTTTAACCTAGAACATGACATAAGGGCAGTCAGCCAATCAAGTTGGGTCTTCCTTGGCTTTTTCCATTTTGGCTTCTCAAAGAAAACCTGTTACTGCCCACTTATAAAAACAAGTGGAATATCTTAGCACTGTGTTATGAAATCTAAATTTCTTTAAATCCCTGCACACTGTCTGAACATTTGGAGGCAGACTCATTCCCCTCCTAACATATCATATTTATATTGTATATACTCAAAAAGACCCCCACATCATGTTTGTTCCTAAATTTTGGTATCTATCTCTAGTTTGAAAAAAGAGCAAACGAAATAACACAACATACCTGGGTATGGGCCAAAAATGCAAAAAGATGCTGCAGCTTTCTCATTAATGAATTACACCCATTTAGATTCAGAGATAAAACATGTCTTCTGAAACTTAAAGAAGAGACAGGCATTTGTTTCCTTGCTAAATTTAACAACAACATAGTCAGCACTCCAGCTCAGATAATTACTTCAATTTGAAAGCACAAACACTTCAGTACCTAGATTTCTGCAAAACTACTGTACAGTAGGAATTAATACTGTAAAATAAAGGAGTATACAGGGTTGGTTTTTTTTCCAATAGCTTCTAGATTATAACAAAAGCATCACAGTAAGATTTTACAATAATGAAGGGAGCAAGGACAGAGAGGAAAAAGGAGCAGGTCTTAACACTCAACAGAAGCATCAGGATTTTCAATGTCTGAAATGAGTTTCACAGAGCTGGACTTCAACAAAGCACTTGATAACCGAGTGCAAAGAAACCCACTCAGCTCTAGCAAGCTGAGGGACTGTGGGACACAACAATATTTGGTGAAAAGCAAGAATGTTAACAACTGCAATAGCTAATTTGTAATGACAAGAGCTGTCAAAAAGAACTTACTCTGTAGCCATAAAAAGTGCCTGAATGACGCTGTTCATGTAGCAGGTATTTCCTAGATTAATTAGACCTGTCTTCCCAGTTTCAGATTTTCCAGAAAGTCTAGATAAATAAGATGGCAAAGAATTGGATTGAGAAGTCCAGGCACTCTGACTGAGAATCAACTTAATCTTCTCTTCAGTGGGTTTGGGCATATCCTACAAGAGAAATATTTAACACAATAGGTTTTTGTATTTGTTTTTATAATAGGTCCTGCCAGTCAGTCATCTTATACTTCACTTGCTCACATATTCTCCTTCAGAGTTCTCCTATCCCTGACAGACTAAAAGATACAACCCCTCCCAAGCCCTCCTCTTCAGAGCTGCAGGCTGGTGGTCACCTTGGACCTGCATATTCAGAGAATCCTCTGTCACCAAAAGCTCTCAAATGTCAATCTTTAACAGACCTTTACAGCATCCTTGGTTCTGCTAGAAATACCTTCCTGCTCCATCAAATCAAAAATACAATAACGAAATAATAAAGTCCAGGATAGTGAGAACTAAACTGATGGGGGCTTTTTAAGCATCTAAACACTTAACTGCAATACTACTGCTACATAATCAAGCAGTAATACCTAAGTGTGGGGGGGTTGTCTTTTTGTTGTTTTGTATTTTTTTCCAATTTTATTTTATTTCTTTTGGGGTTTTCAATTTTTTTAAGTGCATAGTGGACACAAATATTTATCTAAAAAAACTGAATTTTGCTTTGAAACCATGTAGGCCACAATCCTTTACCCACAGAGGCATGAAATACTGAATGCAGTATAAATATGTAGTGCTTAATAATGGTGCTTTGGAGCTAACCAAAGATTAACAACATGCCAAGTACTCCTCAGAACCAACTTCTCTTCAATACTATCAGTGCTCTAAACTCATATTTGAAGAATTAGAGTTTCTAGCTTGGGTTGAAATGAAATGCCTAGAATAAACCTCACAAAGGTATATTAATAGTTACATGCAGCTTCAGAAACTGGATTATATTTTTAATAAAGGATCTCATTTCAGGATTTTCTTAAAGCCTGCTATAATCCTACCATGGACACTCAGGATCATTTTTGTAGCATATTCCAAATACAGAACTGACATTATATAGTTCACTCTCTTCTCCTCGAGGAAGTTCTAAATAATTTAGATTTATGGGATTACACCTTTTATATTTGGAAAAACAAACCCAAACAATTCCCTCCTCTTAATGTTCCTAATATACCTTAATAGCTTCCAGAATGGGTTCATAGAGCTCTGGAAATCCTGAATAATGATACATCATGCAGTGTATCAAGTCAGTCAACTGCATCAAAAAGGCTGTACTGGAAGGCAAGCCATCTCTTTTGAAGTACTGAACCAAACCGACCACATGTGGGACTATCTGAATGGGAAAACAAACAAACAAAACAGGCTGTTAATTGCATTGTCCCTTTTTTTTTGTTTGCTACAGAAAGCTTTACCTTTTTACACACAACAAACGTTAGGGGACCTTTTGTTCTTAAATAAGTGATTGAGAAACAATGACTTGAAACACATACATTATTCTTTACTCATGACAAATTTCAAACAGCACAGTTAGTTATTCAGTGGTCTCTTTAGCTCACGTGTAAGTTCACAAAGTTCCAAAACTTGACAAAATGCACATTAAGATTTTAAATGGTCAAGTGTCAAGTGTCCAAAGTACTCATCTTATGGTATTCTGCCACCACGGTTTGTGAAGTATCCTCTTAATTTCACTGATACAGTTTTTAAAACAAACCTTTAAACTTTTCTTCTACAGAATCTAATGCTTGGGATCTGAAGCCAACCGATAAATAAAGGCAATTTCAGTTTACCAGACCAAAACTGGCTCACAGCTCCACCTAGTGAGGGAGCCAGGCTCAACAAACTCATTTACAAGCCAAAACCTTACCACAGGCAGGGTAATCTATTTGAGGATTAATTCCTTACTATTTTAAATTGGGTATAAATCAGAAATGTTTACTCGACCTCCTTTCCCTTCCTCAGTGCAGCTCTATGCGTATTTTTAAATGGGTTTGGGGTTTTTTTTATGTTCTTCTTAAAACATCAAGTAGAAAGTTACTTCAATGCAACCCCAAAGACTTCTCACTGTGAGCTAAAAGAATTTCAGACACCTGTCAGTTTCAGAGGGATCAAAATGGTGAAAGTGGGTGGTCTCACTTATCACACATCAGTTTACAATTATTATTATTATTTTTTTGGTAGTGAAGACAAGAAATACAGAACAGAAATGATAAGAACAGCCTAATTTTAAGAAAGTTTACCAATTACAAGAATGAATATACTACACAAAGGGGACAGGTGCAAAATACTCATTTGTTGCTTTTACAAATATCAGCTCTCCAAGTATAAGGAATGTTTTTATGACTGGGAGAAACAAACTGTACTCTTTGGGTAAGCAAGATATCTACTGTTTAAAAACAAAACCACCAGGATTAAGTGTTCAGTGTACTCCAGAGTCAACAGTGAAAGCTGCAATGAAAAAATTCCCTCTAACTCTGTAATACAGAGTCAGTACATATCGATCAGAAAGGAGCTACTGAGCTCCAAGCATCAGATTTGCATGAAGCAGCTCTGAAATACAGTAACTTTGCACAAAGTGCATGGGAAGAAGAGAAAAAGTTCAGGTTCTTCCCTCTGTTTGGCTCAGCTCTGAGGTACATTCTTAGAGCATTCTAAAAAATACTTCAAGTTATACTCTGAACACAGACAGAAGTACCACTTCTGGACTGAGGTTGAATTAAAGCTTCATACATCTGTAGATTTTAGCATTCCATGGTACACACCATGACACACTAAGTGCAAGACAGTGGTTTTTCTTTTATAAAGAACCCAAGACACTGAGGATAATGATGCTCAAGCACAGGGAAGGTGAATGTTAATTCAGCTGCATTGCAAAACCTCATTTATATTTTTCAAATGTCTATTTAACCAAGTGACATTCAGACCACTTCTTATAAAAAAGTAAACAAGCATTTTAAGTGAAAATATTACAGGATACTACGTAACTGCAGTAGCTCTGAAAAAAGTAGCAAAGAAGGCTGTTTAAAGTGGAGGGAAACTATTGACCATGAAGTCCTGAAGACAGAGGTTTATCCACATGTACGTATGCAGCCTATGGCAGAAGTTTTCCTTGTTAAAGCAAACACCTATTTCTAGAATAAGCTCTCATATTTTACATTTTTCCCATGAATGTTTTGTCTCGGGAGCAAAGAAAAGCAAGACAGTAACTAGATGAAATATTTATGGTTTGAGCATATTCAAGACTATTTGGCTCTTGCATTTGTGACTCAGATTTCTACTCTAGGTAAAGATTAAGGCAGCAGAGGGAGGCAAGAGAAACTTCAGACTTCTATCATTAAAAAAGTGTAACAGGCATAAAAAAAAATTACTCTGCTACTCAAAGGGTTTGTGATCCCTTCAGGCCTTAGAGCCTTGTGGACAGCTTAGAAAGACAGTGTGCCAGGCTGTTACTACAGTTGTCTGAAAGACCTATGTTTTACTTAACCTTTAAGCTAAACACCAAGTATGGGAACAGGGAAGGCACTATACATCTTGCTATACTAATAGGAACTGTCACCACCATACCCCAGTATCTACCACTTGAACTGGTGAGCTGCATTTTGAAGAGTGGCCATTAAAACCAGTAACCTGCACTTTGCCCAGGTGCACACTGAAACCCAGAGAGCACAGCTCTCTTACAGTGCAGTACTACGTGGTCTCGTGCCCTATCCAGGGTGAGGAGGTTATATATATAAAGCAGCTAACCAGTTATCTGTTTTCCACAAGTAGTTGGACTTTAAAATCTAGTCACAGCCTAACTTTATCCGTAGACTTCACACCACGAGACATTAATTTCCAGAAGTATATGGTCAAAGATAAAATGTGGTGCACAGATACTACTACCACAAATACCTATGTACCAGAAAGAACAATCTGTAACTGGAAACAAGCATTAAGTGGTTGAACCTTTAAGTAAGAGAGCCTCATGTTATGTGAGCCACAGAAATCTGACTGGAACATTGATTGAAACAATGAGCAAGTCCAAGCACATCAATTCTGTTACTCTTTACACTCACTCAAGAAATCACACATGAATGGCATGACAAAGAATGGAAAATCATTTATTTAGTAACTTACCAAATGAAAAGCTTCTGGAGAATGCTGAAAACTAAGTAACATGTGGGAAAGGACAGCAAGGGCACCAGGCCTCACTAGAGGAAACCAAAGTCGATTAAAGACCTAAAAAAATCCACATTTATTTCAGTACATCTAGAAAGTGAAACTTCAGTAAAAATGTAAACAGATCTCCAAATCCACAACCTTTTGAAACAGACAGAACCATTACAGGCAACTGAAAGCTACTAATACATTTATATCATCATTACAGAACAGTAACATCTGTTGCAATACAAATGATGCTAAAGAATTGCATAACCACAAGAAATTCCTTTCCCTCTCCTCTAGTTTTAAATGTTCTCTTCCAACATACCAATTCAATCTTGAGCAGAGTGACATCAATGAGGATGGTAAATTTCTGGACTGCAGCCAGTCCTTTGAGCAGTGCAATCACCCACGTTTCCACATGCTGAGCCAGAGGCCAGGACAGCCAGTCAATCATTCTGAAAGATTATTGAAAAATAGTAAGACAAACCAAACCAAACCTCAATATGCCTCTACTTTTCACCTTGACAAAGAGATTCTATATATTACCCAGGTATTTACACAGAGACTCACAAGAAAAAGCTCAAGAATGTTTGGCAAGTAGTAAAATAATTCATGATATAACATCTCATTTAGTTCTGAAACTAATAAATTATCTACTTAATATATAAAAGGTAAATACATCCCCCTCCCCAAAATACAAAAGCATATAAAATATTATGTACATTGTTACTTATATTCTTAGATAACAAATCCTCATTTTACAGACATTTCATTTTGTGGCAAAAACTTTTCTATGGGTGAAAAAGTGCCAGAACCTGGGAACTCAAAATACTCCTGGTTAAAAAGGTAAAATCTAGTCAATTTTAAATACATTGCAGCAGGTGTTCAAAGGATCTTACACTTGCTATTAGCAGCCTGGGGTCTGCATGGACCCCAAAAGGAAGAATTTCACTACAGCTAAGAAAAAGGAAAAGTGAAGGGACTTGATCTGTGCCTAGAAAACACAGGGAAGTACCAGCAATGGAAAATGGGTATTTCATCCTTCCAAATTAAGGACAAATTACAGCAATACTTAAGGCAAGCAGCAGATCAGTTGAAGCAATTCTAAGACACAGATGACACCACAAGGCAGTGCCAGCTAAAACATGACATTTAGACTCTGGTCTTATGAGATTTTATTGGGCAATATATTGGATTTTCTTTATTTGTCCACAAAATCCCCTTCTTCAAACCAGATGAGACACCACTAATGAAGTAGAAGGAAAAATGTTTCCACCATGAGGGTGGTCAGACATTGAAACAAGTTAAACAGCAAGGCTGAGGCATTTACATCCCTGCAGAAAGCTCTGAACTCGATTGGACACGGCCCTAGCAACAAGCACCTGACTTTGAACCTGGCCGTGCTTTGAGCAAGACTGGACCAGATGGTTTCCAAAGGCTTCACTCAATCTACTGTAACACTCTGATTCCAGTCTATAATTCAGTGACAAGCAAGTCAGAGGTGTATTTCTTCTTTTCTGAAAAAGCTCCTCAAAGATTATTCATTTCAAGAGGCTTAATTCTAGCACCCAACCAAGAGGTGAAAAGTAACCAGTCTAATACACACTCACTATCACTATGAACAGGCATAGCTCATGATCATCAATCTAAAGAAAAAGATGTTCTGCCTGGAGTTTAAAAGAGATCCAAACAGACTGAAATCAGTTTCCTAACTAAAAGATAGCCATGGTCTTTAGCAACACCTGACACACATTCTGGGCACGTTTTATTACCATAAGCATAAAATTTACACAGTTGATAATCTAGATCAGAAAAACATGTAACCCACACATTCTAAAATGTATGTATCTTAGAGTTATGTACAACCTATACACAGAACATTCAAAGATTCCTCTGAAACATGGAACCATTGAAACTGCCCTTTTAACAATCAAGCACAGATCTTACTGGGTTTCTTCCAGATTACTAGAAAAACAACTTGGGGAAAAACACAGCAACATCATCATAATTGCTCTGAATTTACATGATGCTCTCATTTCCTCATGATGCTAAATTCAAGCATGTTTATTCTGAGCAGTTTTTCCATATATTTTCAAAAACAGGTTATCAAGAGAGTAGGCCTAAACTGCTTCTGCCTGTAAAGAATTAACCTGAACCCAAAAATAGGCCCCAAACTTCATCATCCTGCTGTCTTCAACCTTCCCTCTTCCCAACTTGTAGGCTTGGTGTTTTTCAGCCGTGGCACAAACACCTGCACAGTTCATTTAAGCCTAATGACAAAATACTTGGTTTACTTAATTAACTTTTTAGACAACAAAAGAGTGTAGACTCCTCCATTAGACCTACTGTTCTAAACTGCCTAATTACCACCCTTATCCTATGTGCACTTTCAAACATGCTGACTCAAGATACAAATGAAAACCAGTGCTTTTGGGTAAGAACTGGGGCTCACCATGTTCCATCCTGTTGCTCTGGGTAAGTGATGGCCCATCCTGTCTACAGTCAGTTTAACAACTATTTAATGTTACTAACAGGACATCAGCTGTCACTTCAGTACAATTAATCTGGTGAAGAGAAGCCTCGTTCTCTGTAATGTTGATACAGATAGAATTCCCATCTTTAATATCTATTTCTGATCTTAAAAGCAGAATCAATGCTCCTGAGAGCAGAAATAAAAGCCAGAACTGGAAACAGAAGTACAACTGCGAATCCATTCAATTTATTAGTCTTCTAATTACATATTTTCTAATCTGTGTTCAACTTCAGACAGACTCTGCAGTGTCATGGAAATCATCGTTAGGAAGTGAGTAACGAGGTCTCTAATTTGCAGTCACCAAAGCTCTGCTGATACTCATCAAGAGACCTGGTTGTACCTAGAGTCCTGCATCTCGGGGGAATGATGAAAGCCTGGTGACAACATTTGTCATCTGGTGCTCCAGACATTCCAGCTGCATTATCCTTCTTACAATTACCCCTCTGAGCCAGAAGAGAGTGATTAATGCCAAGGGTTGCCAGAAGTAGAAAAAGAAATTGGATACAGTGTTGCCATGACCAGATCTACAAACAAAAGTAACAAGGGGTGCCTAAGAAGTTAGTTCCCCGGAACAGCACTAGAAGCAATTAAACCCAAGCATCACTTTGAGGAATGAAGACTGCTCTTTCAAAAACAAGAGGAAAACACCTACCACGCAGCTAGCACTTACTTGGTAACACCTCCTGTAATCCCCAAAGCTCAGTGCTGTGTTACTGCCTAAGCAGAGGCACGCAGAGAGGCCAATGTAATGCAGTAACAACACGACCACATGGCCTTCAAGCAGGTAATACAACATCAGTGTTAAAATTGCACTAGCACAGAAACTAATCACCAGCACGTTACTGGCAAATTATTAGTGTGCACAAATCCTCCTGAATTTGCCAGCTTTGAATTTTAGACTGGGCACACAGCTTTGTTAAAATCTCTTCAGTCAAACAGATCCCTTTAAAAGCCCTGAACAATATCTCTTATCTCAAATAATATAAATTCTGCTTCTTCTCATTAATTATGTTTGCAAATGAAAGATGTCAATTTAATGCAAATACAAGGAGTGTTTTCAGTGTGAAAAACACTTCAGCATTTCACCAAGAGATGCAAGTGCCACACTACATCAATTTGTAAACACTGCGCTCAGATGCATGCAGTTAAAAAAACCTAACACAGCAGCCATGAAATTCAGCCTCTTGTTTAAGTGCTTTATTCCTTTTTCTACCCTTCAGTGCACAGTAACAGCTTCTTCCACAGGCTTAAGAAAAAATAAATTCAAAGAACTTCAGAAAGGTCTTCATCTTTCTCCCACTGTTTCTGCATCACTTAGTCACACATCTGAAGATACTAATCAAGGCTGCAATCTGGAACAGGCTGTTAACAGTGCCCCTAATCTCAAAGTTTACTCATGTTTAGATGAGTGACAAGAAGCATAATATGCAACTGTTTTTACATCTTTCCTATTCTATTATTCAAGGATCACCCAAAAAGCCTCTGGAAGCTCAAGTCGAGACAGAAATAGAGAATGCCCCCTGTGGATCTTACTAAAAAGTCATGAAAATATGCAAGCAGGAAAAAAACCACCACACCTCAAAATGAAGCAGTAAAACTGATTTCTAACAGTCTCGTCTCTTGAGAGGAGGTGATGATGGATAAGAGAATCTTGTGAGAGAGCCACTCTGCTTCTTGGAAAAGCAGAGAAGTTGAACTTCTGAAAACAAGGCCTTGTTTCATAGTTTGATTGTAAGAAAGAGACTTTCCCCCCTTTACAATGAAACACAGTACCTGCAAAGAGCTTGAGTCATACTTGCATCTTTCACATTTGGATCAGTAGTAAGGCTCCTGATGAGTACTGTAATCATCTGTAATGGTATGTGCTGCACAAGGCTTGCCAGTGCAACAGAAGGTTCAAATGAAGTATCTGTAAGATTTTAACATGGTATCATGTAAGAAACTAAAAAGAAAACCCCACAGAAAATATATACTTTATACTATAACTTCACAATAGATGTAAAGTTTTGAGAGAGTCTATCCTATATCTAACATACTATCACCAAAAACCAAACCAAAATTAAAAGTTCCAATGGATTCAATGAATAGCACAGAATTACAAACTCCTTCTGTTCATTGTCCATGCAAGAAATGGATAATCTGCCAACTTACTCCTCCAACCTCAACAGAACTAAGTAGTGGTTTGTTTTTTCTTTTGTAAGTGCCACCAATTAGATAACTGTTTACCATACCTACTATTATGCCTAGAGACCCAATGCAGCCATTTCCCCTATCCTATTTTAGCAACTGTTTGCTAACCGTATCAGCTGTGGCAAAACTATGTTGCAATGTTAAGTTTCCCAGCTGCCCGAACAGCAAAGGCACCTTCCAGGGGGAGCCAATCCGTACTTTGGGGATTTTGGAGATCAGACAGGGCCTATTCACAATCACATCTACATTACTCAGGCAGTGAATCCTTCCTGCAATACCCAAGTTTTACATTGATACATATTTACATTCATCCCGGTTTTGTAGACTGAGCAGTTTCAAGACCTTAGTATCCCTCTGGAGGGAGCAAGGAGGAAGAGAAGCTTTTGCTATCAAGAGTTTTAGTTGTTAACAGGACACTCAACACTCTGTTCTCATTCATCACTTAAAGCATTGCAACAGGAGTTTTCCCCAAACCCACGCTATTCTGCAGCTACATAAATCACCATTTCCCCTCTAGCTTTCGCTTGTAGGGAAAGAAAAAGGGTTTTGCAGCTTTGCTTTCTCGACGTCCAAAAGGCTGCATTTTAATATCTGCATGAGGAAACAACGGTTCTAAAGCAACATCTGTAAAGAGACCGATGCTAGCGGTAGGGCTTTTTTGCTGCTCTCCTCCAGCACCCCCGTTACTACCC
>VWZY01000030.1:64629-128474 GCA_013399075.1 Chloroceryle aenea
CTGGCGGCAGCCTGCGCGCGCGTGCGCGCGGCCAGGCCCTTCCCGCCTCGGCCGGAGCCGGCTGCTCCCTTGGTTTGTCCCGGTTCAGCTCCAGTTGGAGCGGCCCGGTCTAGTGGAAGGTGTCCCTGCCCACGGTGCGGGTGTGGAACTGGGTGACCTTTGATACTTTGGCCCAAGGTGACCAAACTGGCCCAGCCTGGGCTCCAACACTCAAGGCGTTTTCACACTCAGAGATGTTTCCAGTGCAATAAAGATTTCTGCAGTTTCCAAGGACTGAATGGTTTCTCTTGAGAGCCAGGTAAACAAGAAAGGTCCCCCCACTGAATTAAAGCCATCATTGGCAATAAGAAAACTTGAAACCAAAACACCACTCCCTTAGTCAAACAAAATCCTTTAGGCCAGCTCATGGGTCATGTATGCTGGGTGTGCTGTCAGAACCCTCTCTTTGGTTCTGTTTCTCAATGCAAACTCTTTCATGGTATGTGGATGACTAACACCTGTAATTTGACAACAGGAAGGTATGAAAAATGAGTGTAATTATTCCCCAGTAATATTTGATGTGCAACAAGTGCAGCACCTGGAATTTAGGTTGGCAACATAGGCTGTTAAGGGTAACGGCAAAGCCCCCCAAACCCTGCAAGGACAGCTGTATCTGTCCAAAAAGCAAAACATGAAAGCAAGCATTTCAGAGTGAACTTGAAAATTGAGTTCACTGTTTATAAAATACTTTTTGAAATATGTATTAAAAACTTTAAGCTGCTCAGAGAACTTTAAGTTTGCTCCTCAGTGCTCCAGTTTTCTGTTTGCTCCTCAGAGATGCAAAGTCTAGTTCTAGAAATCACTGTGCACAAAAAAAATTACTCAGTCATTACACTCCAGTATAAATTGTGTTGACCAAGGTTTTTTTTTTCTGAGAACCTTACAAAGGTCGGAGACTATTGCCACCTATATCTTAATTATCTAAATTATCTTTGTAAAATAAACTGTATTGGTATGATATCTAAAATACCTTTCTTTTTTTCCCCCTTCCCTCAAAAGGACATTGTAGTTAATATCCATAAGAAAAAAATTAACCTTGAAGAAGGTTCTGGATTGCAGACCTTGTATACCCGTTTTGCTTAATGCTTTCCTGAAAGTTTTAATTTTCTTAGGTCCATTAGTACAAACTCTCTTTTATAATGTTTTGTTTGATGTTGTTTTTTTTTTTTTTTTCCTAGCACTGTTCATGGTATCTTCTGAAGCCAGAAGGGGAGAGGAGTCCACTTAGGAGTGAAGTCAGAACTCTGCAAGTAAGTGGAAGGGCTGAAATCAAGATGCCAGAGACACATTTATGGCAAGAGGTAAAGTGAGACCACATCTGGAGAGAATAGGAGAAAGAAAGTTTGGAAGTGTTAAAAGCTGGAAGGATGCTCAGATATGTCAGGGAGTATGAGAAGGAGATTAAAGGAGGAGAACTGGAGAAAGGCAGGTGGTATGGCAGGCTCATGGGGTGTACAATGGAGTACGAAAAACAGAGGGATGACAAGTGGAGCAGTTGCCATGGGTAGGAGAGAAGCAAATATGAAAGAGCCAGAATGCTCAGCTGAAAAGCTGGAGATGTGGATGGCTTGCAGCCACAGGAAGATATTGGGGGATGCAGAAAGCACGAGCAGCTCCAGATTAGCAGGTTCATGGGTTCCTGTGAGGAAGAGATCAAAGATCTGAGGAGGTTTTCGGTGCTCTGTCCTTTGTTTACATGTCGTTGTGGATGGGAGGGGAGGCAGCCGGCTGCTTGGGATGGGGAAACATCCCGAAGATGGGGCAATTTCTCAGAACAAGCCACAGAAAGGTCTGAAAAATCTACAGCCCCAAGAGAAACTGTCAGTTGGAGCTGAATAGTTAGAGGGAGGGCAAAGTACCTCTACCATAGGAGCTTGGGAATAGTATTTTTATTTGCATCCAGATGACCAAATATGAGCACTTATTTGCTGAAGTTATTTCAGGTGATAGAACTAGCAACAATAAACCAAGTGGTTAAGAGTTACGCTGCTGGTTGAGTCACTGAGCATGCTCATGACCTCAGAGCTAAGAATAATCTGAGTCGTGGGGATGATTGTAATTACAGCCTCACTATTAGATATGCAATTATCAATATATATTTATGAGCTAAATTTTGGAATGCAGACTGTTCCTCTGTTTTCAGAGGAATCTAACTCCTATATATAAATGGATTACTGAGTTGTGATAAAATGAAAAAGAATGAAATTGTCAGTGATTAAAATATATCTTAAAATATTTTCTCTGAAAAAGTAAGAAAGAACCCACAGTTGTTTCATCAAGACCAAAGATTTTTGGCAAATCTGAACAATAATTAGCCTCACTATGAAACAGCAGCAGAAGGATGACCATGGTGGCATCTTCTTAATGACTCAAAAATCTTAAAGACAGGAAGGCAGAAAGGAAATTTTTTCCTAAGAACCTGGGTTAAAGATACCCCTGTCATCCTAGAGACACTTCATACCTTATGCATGAGATGAGTGCTTTACAGCAGAACACTTTGTAGGTAAGAGGGCCATCCTGCAGGGCCACCCTAAACGCTGGTGAAGCTCTAGATGCAACATCTGCCCATTCCTTATGCCACCCACATGAACAAGTCTAACATGCTGGACTTCCTGCTGATATACAGAGATATCCACAGTGCACGTACAGTGAATTCAGCCTCCCTGAGAGGTAAGATTCCCAGAGATCTGCAGGAGGTTCAGGGCATCTGACGTGAAGCGTTATGTGGCTCGGCTGTGTGGTTGCATGAGTGCTAAATGTAGTGCAAGATGGGCAAGAGGAGCCCAGGGGGAGGTGGCGAGCAGGCGTTGTTTTCAGTCACAGCTTTGCTGTTAGATCAGGTTCACTGTAACGTGAAACAGCTCTGTGAGTCAGGAGCTCCTGAGCGCTAATCATGGCTCTGATATCAACTCCATCGGTGGCTGCGGGCAGCTTACTCAACTGCAGGGTCTGTATCTATCAAGTATAAATAGTAGTAACTAGGTTCTTGAGAGCACTGCAAGGTTCAATTAGATAATGTTTACCGAGTATTAATTAAATATTTTAATTTTCAAAGTGTTGATTAAAAATGCTTGCATGTTGAGTCATCGTGTTCTTGTTGTACACTGTCACGAGTCCCAAAGGTTTATTCATCCAATAAACAACAGGGCACAGGTTTATTTATCCAAAAATCAAGACAGCACAGCACGTGGCCCCGCTGTCTTGCAGAAAGATGCTGTTATCACAATTATTTATTGTTATATAATTGTTATCACAATTATTTATTTTTGAGGAGAGAAGCTTTGATTTGAAAGAACTCTTTCGCCGCCTGCAGATACAATCTGTCATTATTCAGTTTTGCATATATAATATAATATATTGGCCATGTCAAGGAGCAACATCTGACTGAATGTGACTTTATTACTAATTCTGTATTAGTTTCCTTCTGTTGGAACAGAGAGATGTTGCAGAGATAGCACTTGGTGTTCAGAAGACCTCTGTAGTAATTGCCTTGAAAACGAGGGCACCCGTAGCTTCAGCCAAGTGACTGACTGTTCATAACTGTGACAAAGTCTGCAGTACAGCAATGGTGGGAGATTTAGGTGGCTCCTCAGCACTGGTGTGGCAGAATCTGCCTGGGTATTAGGTTGAGGCACTGAAAAGTTTAAGGAGACTGAGGCCTCTTATGGGATTAAAAGACATACAGTGTGGACTGCGGGGCCAGAAAGTTGATGTGGGTTGGACTAGATGACCTTTAAAGGTCCCTTCTGACCCAAAGCATGATATGATTCTGTAATTCTATGTCTTAATAGGAGACATACCCACATGAGGTAAACTGATCAACTGTATCCTGCCAGTGAAAATTTCCAGGAATAAGAAGTATCTCTGTGGTTCAGCATGGCTGAAATTTAATGTGTCTGAAATACTGCGTTTAGACTCAGGCTTCTTTGCTAGATATATCTGCCTTCTTTACTAAGTAGTCTGCTTCAGTAAGAGGTTCAGCTGGTCCACTGTGATGTGTGCATTTTGTATTTCATCCTTTTACTCAAAAGAATAACTGGCAAATCTTTGTACAATCTCTCTCTCTAACCTGCATTACATGAATAACCAAACTGCCTGTTACCAAATACACTGTTCTCACTGATATCTCTTCCACTGCACACCCTAAAGGAAGTGAATATTCTGAAACAGTGGTGGTTAGATTGATGTTTGGAAACTCAGCCATGCATTAGACTCACCATGATTGTTCTTCCCTTAAGTCTTTGGGAAATTTGGGAGTCGTGTCAGTGCCGTCCCACAGAGGTCAGGAAGGTTTCCAGTACCTGGGCATTCCCAGCAACTACCCAGGGGCAATGCATCTCCCAGCAGCTTACAGTTCACCAGTAAGAGGGGCATAACTTTTCAAAGCCCTGACAGTCTAAAAAGTGAACTTTTGGGGCCTCCACAGCTCTTCCTTCTCTTGCACTGCACAGTAAATGTCGACATAAATGGCATTGTGTTTAGGATGTTTAAGGCTGGATGTTCACATATGGAGAATCAGACTAAGTTATGCCAAACGCTCTCCAATTCATGCAATCCTTTATCTCTTTTGCTTGTGCAAATGCCTATTTTGCATGCATACATTTACAATATAAATGCAACTTCAGTGTGTTCATATGAATATGTAGCATTTAGTGGGAATTTGTATGCAATGATACATACTATTATCAAGAAAAAAATTGGTAATGGTGATTGTCTCTTTCAAGTACAGACTGCTCTTAAAACAAGAAAAACTGTGCCTGTATGAAGTGCTTTCTTTGAAAAATGATACATTTGATAAAATTCAGATACCTGCTGAGGAAATAGTCTGTTTATAGAAATAGAGTTATACATCAGCCCAGCTATCTGACAGAAAGTAATAAAAGTAGATTGCTTGCAAGGTCATCTGTGACTCAGAAATTAGACAGAATATGGACTGTGGAAGTCAGCGGTGGGGCTGTAGCAGAGAACAATGCATACTTCATTGAGTCTGTACCAAAAGATGTGTCAAATATCACACCTTTCTTTGGAAGAAGAGATGCAGGAGGTGAGGAAAATATTAAGCATTGTACTTCACTGCGTATTATGCAGAACTGACAACAGGTTTTTCACCATGTGATATTTCTGAAATTTTAGCAAAATGTTCCATAATTGCACATAGATCCAAATAGGTAAATATTCTAATTTGTCAAAATATGACAGCATATTTCATTTGGAAAAGCAGTAGGTTTAGCTTAAGTGAGACTGCTGTTTCTTTTATCAGTTTTTAATGAGCCACTAAGCAGAGCCAGTGCTGAAATCCTTACAGCCATTGGCTGACACTTACAGTGCCTGCTGCTTAATGAAGGAGTAAATTATATCATAAATCTCCTATTTTTATAGCCATTTCTGCATTTGAGGAGTGCAAATCACCTTGCAAATTTACGGGTTCCTGCTGTCTCCTTCTTCATATATTATCCCTGTGTATTGTAAAGGATACTGTAAAAGAATGTAATTTGTCAAAGACCAAACATCCAAGATGTTTGGCTATCAGAACTTTGGGATTTACATTTTATGGATGACATTTGAAGGAATAACTGAGGAGCAAATGCACATTATCATTACAAACAAATCCAAAAGAATATGCGAGGGAAAAAAAAAAAAGGTAGGAAGTGAAGTTTCACAAAGCAAAAAGTTTATCCCTGAAAGCTGTGACCATGGCTCAATGGTGTGTACCTTAAAGGAAATGCCTCACCTTCTTACAGCCTGGGTATTTGCCAATATTGAAAGAGATTTGTGCCCTGTGAGGAACTGAGCATCTCTGTGGATGTTTTCTAGTTGTTACCTGGCATTTATAACACAGTTTTTCACTAACACAGCATTCTGGCTTGTATCAAATCCTTTGGCCTGAGCTAACAAATAAAATGGTTCTGTATATGCCTTATAATGTGACACGAAGGGAGTCTCGGTGTTTTCAGTGGGACTGCTGTAATGCTCAGCTGGTCATCATTGCCTGGGACTTCCCCACTCTACTGATGTGTGCAAACTGCTCCCCAGTAAAAAAAATCCACTGTCTTCCCTCTTGGTTCCTGCCTTGTTTTGCCTTGTTTTGCTATGGCTGTACATTTTTGAACTCGGAGGTCTCACTGCTTTTCTTCTCTTAGTTATTTCAGGGGGTTGTTGTTTGCATTCTTTATAGCATACATAGGGTCTACATTTTCTCTTACTTCCATACTTCTGTTATTACCACTGGTCAGGCTTCATACATTTCATGGTGTAAATGACTTCTTGGTTCTAATGATTTTTCAAAGATTAAGCATTAGTTTTCCCAGGCTCTGAGAATTTTGTCTCAGGTTGCAACCATGATTTTTCTATCTCCACTGAAGTCATCAAAAATCCAAGATGGGTTCATCAGTTGTAAATCAGTCACAAACTTACCCTAAAATCTTTTTGGTTTGGTCTCTGTTTAAAAATATCCTGCTTGGACCTCAAGGCAAACTTGAGATGACTACAGTTTCACCACGAGCTCCCTCCTGGCTCTCGACTCTGTCCTGGCAGATAGTTGCTTACAGTTTTGAAGCAAGTCATTGTTTAATTTATTCCTGTTTAATTTAAAAATAAAACTGTCAGATTCATCAAAATGATGAGTCCCCACTCAATATTCCCTTGGTTATGCTCACAATACTCTGAATTACTGAGTAAGTACTGTGTGTCAGAAATGTCTGACAGAGGTCCCTGTCATCCTTAGTCATCACTCTGACTTCATCTAACCTGTGTGGAGACACCCAGGTTAGTTCCAGCTCTACCTCAAATAATAGGCAGTGCAATCTTTTAGTTCACAGGGGCACAGCTGGGCTGTTGCTGTTTCTGGCACTGGAGTTCAGCTGCCACCAGTGTAAGCACCTCTGCACTATGCTTTGTTTTCGGGTAGGTCCTGCATTGCCCAAAGAAAGTCTCCTTGGTCAGGTCAAACAGGCTTTCAGAGCCTACGTGCAGTGTCAAAGCCTTACATCTCTGGAATCTCCCTCTCCTGTCAAATACAGATGGAATCAGCCCTGTTACTCTGGTGCTTCTGATGAGCAGGAGAGGGGCAGACACATGGACATGACCACAATACCCCTTGTTTTCTTTCAACACTAAGTGAAGGTGTCTGACTTCCAGATCAAGGAATCCTGAAACATAGCCAGAGATCATACACACTGTGTACAAAGAATCACCCATCAATGAAGTCCTGTGGGACGAGGAACACAGTAGCTCCAGGCAGAAATTACTTCAGAAGGGACAGAAAATAAAGAGTATTTAAAGCAACCATGCTTTAATGAAACAGAAGTCAGATGCAGACCCACTAGCACAGTTCCTCCAAAAACAGGGACAGTGTCAGAAGTGCCTTTTTAAGAAGTGAGTTTTTGGAAGAGTTTGTACAGCTGCTATTTTATTTAGCTTTTAGATTGTGGGTTGTCTTGGTTTGGTTTGTTTGTTTGTTTTGTCTTTGCTTTTTGAATTCAGCTTCAATATTTGAATCCCTGGAAGAATTTTTAGCAACAAAGTAACATAATTCAGGTTATTTTCATTTGGAATCTGCACTAATCTTCCAAAAGCAGCCAGCCTGTCCACAAGATGACACTTTCTGCAGTGTTGCATACACTAATTCAAATGCATAACAACAAAAGGAATTCTTACAATTTCTTGGGGTTTATGTCTGAATTCTTTAGTGAAAATTTGTATCACTAAGACAATTTACTGTACCTCAAGATTACTTCAGATCTAGGAAAAAAAGAACTCTGAGGTGCAGAAAAATAACTCGGGGTCAGATGTACACTCTGAAATGTGAAATTGTGTAAACACATTTTTATTTGGAGTCCGTTTTAAATTTCAGCACAGATGGAGCCTGTGATAATTCAATAGTGGTGGTATTTTGTCTTCATCTTAAACCAGGAGCTGACATGTTCTTCGCTTACAGTAGCTGCTGAGGGGAGCTTAGGTTAATGTGTAAAATAATTGGTTCTCTGAACAGTTGGGCAGAGTCTCAATCAGTTCCAGTTTCAGTATCAGATTTCTTTTAATCAGAGGGAAGTACAATCTTTTTCTGGTGCTCTTAATGCACTGAAATTGGTTGGAAAGAAATGCTTTGAACAGTGCAGTGCAGAAGCAAATGTTCACTGTTACAAATAACATATGATTAGACAAATAGACTGAGCTTTTAGAGCTTAGATACGTTGAATCATGTGTCAGGGTGTACTATGGACTTTTCTGCCCTGATTTCAATGAACTCACTCTTCTGTGAGAGAACCTATTTAAAGTAAAAGTTAATTTCATGGAAAGCATAAAAACATCTAGAAAAATAATTATTTTTTTCCTTATCAAAGATGAAATCCTCTACTACCCATTATCTAAAATATGAAAAATTAATACTCATTACTGGTAGCTGAAAACAGTTATAAACAGGAAGCAAACCCAGCCCTATCTTTTAAAAGTTACATGGCATATATTGATAGTTTGATATAGAACTTATCCAAATGAAAAGAAGGTGGATACCAATAGTTGCTATATGTATACCAATAGTTGCTATATATATTTGAGCATCTTCATTTTCCTAGAATGATTTAAAGGCAGTGAGAAACACAGAAGATTTATAGTGTCATAAACTACTGTAGGAAAATTTGGGTAACAGGGACAAAAATTAGTTTTTATTTAAGTGGCTATAAATTGCTTTTGGTTTGTTAATGCTTTTAGCTCAATGTAAATCAGACAGCTAACAAAAACATGGAGCATTCTTGCTGATAGAAAGAATTGTCATTTCAGTTTTTCAACAAAGGTCTGGCTTAGGTCAGTGCCCTGCAGAAGGCTCAAAGGTACTTGTTACCCTCATCATCCCCTTAGGCCAGTCACCTTCCAGCTCAGCCACTCACCAGAGCTTCAGTCTTGATGTAAGTATTTTTGTCTCTGTCCTGGTTTGAACTAGAACAGAACTAATTCTGTTCAGAGATTTTACTTTTCAGCCAAGTCTCTTCTAAGTGACTGCACTTTCTGAAGTTAACAGCATATTTTTGCAGACAGTGTCTGCTTCTAGAAGTGATAGCTTTATATTTATAGTTACTACCAAGGATTGGTGTGCAGAAAAGCTCTTGCTTATACCTGCTCCTGTGCAGACCATGGTCACTGCTAACTGTTGTGTGCCATGCTGGGGGTGCAGAGAGTAAAAGGCTGCACCTTTGGGGAGGAGTGGACGGGACAGGTGACCCTAAACTTACCAGCGAGGGATTCCATCCCTTATACATCATATTCAGTATAAAGCTGAGGGATCATGTGGGTCAAGCTCTTCTTTGATGGCCAGCATCTGAGGAGGACTCTGTCCGTTCTTCTGCCTTCAGTCCCAAAGCATGCATTCCCAAATCCAGCTCCTGAACCCAGCTCCTGAATCTGGTTCCTTTCTGCCTCTGAGTCCAGCCTGGGACTTCCCCAGACTGATGCCTGCTCCACAGCATCAGTCGTGACAGTGATGTAATAGCCATCAGGGGACAGGTTCAATACTGGGTTTGTGTATATTCATATAGATTTCATTTCATTGTTATTATTTTCATTGCAGCTGTTATATTTTCTAATCCATAAGTCACTCTCCCTTATTCCCTTTCTATTCACATTCGGGAAGGAAGAGGGGTTCACAGAGAGCATCTGTCATTCATGTAGTGACTGACAGAGCCCTAACATTTGACAGGTTGAGAGAAAGGCCATTAGAATGGTCAGAGGGCTGGCACACCTCTCCTATGAGGAAAGGTGAGACAGTTGGGGTTGTTCAGCCTGGAGAAGAGAAGGCTTTGGGGAGACCTCACTGCAGCCTTTCAGTACTACAAGGGGGTCTATAAAAAAGATGGGGACAGTCTTTTGAGCACGGTCTGTTGTGACAGGATAAGGGCTAATGTTTTTAAATCAAAAGAGTGTAGATTCAGGCTAGATACAAGGAAGACATTTTTTACTATGAGGGTGGTGCCACACTGGCCCAGATTGCCCACCGGGGTGCTAGAACCCCCATCCCTGGAACTAAGGTCAGGTTGGACAGGGCTCTGAGCAGCCTGATCTCACTGAAGAGATCTCTGCTCTCTGCAGGGGAGTAGGACTAGGTGACCTTCAAAGGTCCCTGCCAGCCCCAAACATTCTATGATGCTGTGATGATAAGGGGGTGGTTAAGACAGCTGACATACCCCTGTCTAAGCAGTGCTGCCAAACCAGACATCCCTGCCTGAATGTGCTGCTGGGTACTTGCGAGTCCTGCTTTCTATCAATAATCTACAAATATCAATGCTTTTGAAGTTAAAAGGCCTTTAATGTCTGGTCATTTAAAGTTTGTCTTTCCTACTGCCTCATAGAACAAAGATTAATTGTGGCCCACAACTTGCTTGTGATATAGGCATCGGTGTATTCAGTCTGAACGATTCAACAAAGGTCAAAAAATGATTTTACAGCACCTGGGACTGTTAGAGAATTATGCTTGACATTATCTGGTAAAGCAATTTGATTTTGTTTATCTTGTAATTTATCACTATTTTAAAAAGTGGTTCAGCAGGCTAAGAAATTAAACCCTGAACTTTCAAAGTGCTTTATGACTATCAGCCTTACTAAAAGTCAATAGGGTGCACTATTTAAAATGGCTTAGGGACTTTGGAAAATCCTCCTCTGTAAACACCTTAACATTTTTGCTGATGAAGCTCCATCTCACGAACCCTCCTAAGTTACAGAAAGAATGAAATGGAAGTGATTTTTGCTTCATTTGAATAGTTAAATTATGAAAAAGATAACCATAATAGTGCTAGTGACACACTTGCTAGCACAATAGAAATAATCAGGATTCCAGTTTAATGAGATAGTGTAGAATGGGGGAATATTTTGAAGTGCTAATGAAAAAGAAAGGAGTGTTATGAGCAGTAGAAAATGGTAATTGGTAGATAGTAACACATTTACAGAATAGTGACAGTTTCAGATGAAAAAGCTTCGTAAGAATGTTGATTAGCTTAATTGGGACAGGAAAGGTTTGCAGAAAGAAGGAATGCAAAGGAAGAATTCTGTCCTTGCAAAGCATCGATTGGTATTAATTAAAACTGAGACAGGACAAAGCTTCGGAGATGCAGATTAGTGCAAGTCTTTTTATGTGCAGTATAATTCCTTTCATATCCATGCAGCCAACAAAATGTCCTTTGACCAACACAGGTGAGCAGTAGTTGACCATGACATTGCAGAACATTTGGAAGAGTTCTAATTGCAGCACACTTTACCTAGTGCCTAAAAGTTTGCATGGGTGGAATATTCATATTCTGGCTGCTGGTTTCCATTGTCCTCTCCACATAGCAGGCGACGTGGGGCAGGAGCTCCCTGTCCACAGGACATGTACGTTCAATTCTCACTCTGTGTAACCACCAGCATAATATTTAAGCCCTGCATAACTTAGTTTTCCCCATGACACTGAGGCTTCTGGCATGATTCTGTGTGTCATATTGATCTAGATAATGAGATGGCCCTACTGGCAGGAGCTTCCAGTAGCTAACAACTGGATGCTAGTCTGAGCTGACAGAGTGTGATCCAGGTCTCAAACTGCTTGTTGCAACCTGCTGTCTGCCCGGAGCAGCTGCTGGGCCTTTTCCAGTTTCATCTCGATTAAATTAACCTGTTTCTTAAGTGAACTCTGCAACCCCACTTCTGGATCCAGAACAATAGCCATAACTCTCTTCCTCAACAAGCCCTAAACAAGTATTCTAAAAATCATGAAACCATCTTTACCTTCCGGGGAAGACAGTCAGAATCCAGCTGTCCTGGCTTTAGACACAAACCAGGGAAACAAGAAGTGGTAACGTGAGCTTCTACCTGGGTGTTATTTAGTAAGATCTGTCTTGTTCCCACTAAGCACTGGCAAAATTCATACCATCTGGGGGAAGAAGATTAGATCCACTTTTTCCTTTAATGCCCACAGGCTTCTCCATTAATGTCTGTAATTCTGCCGACTCTGGGACTGCACATTTGCTATGAATTTTATATCCCCAATTGCTTTCAGATAGGTAGGGATTCCATTTAATCTCAAAATACTGTCCTACCAATTCCTCAAACTCCATGCAATGAATACTTTTCCTTTGGTTTTTATTTTACCTTGTTCATGATACTGAAAATACTTTTTAGAAATACATTTAACATGAAATGAAGATTTTTTTTTA
The DNA here is from genome assembly GCA_013399075.1 of Chloroceryle aenea. Lineage (NCBI taxonomy): Eukaryota > Metazoa > Chordata > Aves > Coraciiformes > Cerylidae > Chloroceryle > Chloroceryle aenea. Next base: position 76,842 of record VWZY01000030.1, read on the forward strand.
ATTCAGAACCTTCTAATGCCACTGTCCAAACACCTTATCTTGCTTGTGAGTAACATAATTAATCTCTTATAACTGAAGTAAATTACCAGATTAATCCTAATCATTGTTCTCCGATTTTGTCATTACCATTTAATGGTAATTCTGTGTAAAACCTGGCATGCTGGGAATATGTAACATTTCTGAAGGGCAGGATGATAAACCGATTCCATTAGACATGTAAAACACATTCTTGATGCTGTGAATTCCCCCAATTAACTTCATTAGTTTTTGAGATTCATGATAATTTAACTCACACGTAGTGTAGGAATGAGAAATTGTAACAGTCACAAAGTTTTTAGGAGAAAAGCCACTGCCATCTTAAAAGAATAAGGCCACATCATCATGTCTTGTAAATACTATGAGCGTGTTATTTCCAGTATTTAATGCATTCGCTAAGCTTTTTACTTAATGCAAGTACTTGTCTGTCTGAGGAGAAATAAATTTAGACATTAGCCCAAATAGTGTATCAAGTTCTTACTTAATGGCATACTTTCTTCTCCTGATGCCCATGAAGCTGTGAGATTTTTCAGTTCATTACACTTCTCTCATTCCCATGCAGCGCACGCTGACTGCAGCGGGGACCGGTGCTTACAGGCAATCCCTCTGCAATGTGGCTGAGGAGTAGCAGAGCAGGTCAAGATATTCATGATTTTCTGTTGCAGGTCTGTTTGGTAGGAAAATAATGCTGTTCAGAACAGCACCAGGAAGCTGGTCACGTGTTTTGAAGTTGCAAAAGGAGAGGTAACGTGGCGCCAGTTTTTAAGGTGATGTAGCCAGTCCTGTGGTCAGATGTCTGCATGTTACTGACACTTCAAAGCCATGGAAAACCCACTCTTTTTCACATTTATCTCTCCAGTTCCCCTTGCTTTCCCCCAAAGTCTGGTGTGCAAGCAGCTTGCAAAAACACACCTCCGATGACGAGTGTGTGCACCTGAAGCACCGATGACATTTCATTTGTTAAGCTGAGCCTTTTCCCAGTTTCAGTTTAGAATGAGGATTCTCCATGCCTCATTTCCCCAAGTGGAAAAAGAGGTCTGTCTTTCTCTCTCTCTTCTCCCCCACTGCTCACTGCAGATTGCCCACAGCCTGTCAAGCCAGAGTGCATGAGCAGGAAAGACAAGGCAGGAGGTGAAGAGTTTCTTGCTGTCTTTCCCCAGTTATAAGGTAAACTGTAAAGGTGGCAATTTGTTTTTTGTAGAAAGGTAAAATATCTCCATAGGATAGAGGAGAGAATCTCTTAGGCAAGACTGGATTGATTGTTTCTCAAAGAACAGATAAAAATCCTAATAATGATAGAAAACATCTGGGCTTGAGCATTTACAGCACGTTGTGGGATAAACGAGTCTCTGAGACTACACGGACAAGCTGTGAGTATCTGCAAGACAGTTTGTTCTTGGCAAAGATGGAGGAGAGAGGGAATGTTCCCACTGCATCTGGGGTTTCTCAGCACAGGGTCTAGCTGTACCTCTGCTCAGGGAAGGTGGTAGAAGAACTGGCATAGCCACAACTAAGGCACACAGTGTGTCTTCCCCTTCCACCCCTGTGTCCACGTGGAGGTGTCAGTGTCATTGCAGCTGGGGACTTTCAACTGTCTTCCTTCAGCAGCACCATGGTTTGTTCACCTGCCTATCTGCTTGCTTGTGGGGTGCTGCTAAAAACAGTAGTCCCTCTGATGAATGTTTTAGCACAGAAGGTTTGAAGACATGGGCGTTTTTATTGTGAAGTTGGCATCTGCCAGCTTGAATATATGGTGCCAAAATAGCAGTTCCCCACCTCAGATGCCACATGTGAGCCTTCTTCTGAAAGTCAGGGTTAGAGGAGGATACAGATAGCTTTCTCTCAGTTGACAGGAAAACTTAGGGGTTTGAGGTATCTCCCCAGGGGAGCTGAATATCATTCCCTGGGGACCACTGGTGGACCTTAGCATCATCATCAAAATCACTAAAAAAGCTGTTCCTCCTCTCTCAGGATTTGTCTGAAATGTGGGACTTAGCAGACCACTGAAAAAGTTTTCCTTGTTTCCACAGGAGGTCCTGAGCTATGATATTCTTTACACTTGCTGGAAGAAGAATGGTCTCTGCAGTGTAAAAAGAAATTAGGTTTCCTTTCCTTCATCTGTATTGTTATAATGCCTTACTCTGGTGTTCATATAAGAGCATATTAGTAATGGGAAGTACAATTATAAAACCTCTTGAGTTGGTGCATGAATAAAGCTGTCAAATAAGACAAAGTGCTAATAAAATCTTACACAACTGGAGGAATATTACTGTAATAACACTGAATGAAGAATAAGTCACACATAACAAAAATACAATAAAAATAATATGACTATAGTTGAGTGTTACTTAATTAAAGCCCTTTCCCTTAGTGTCATTTGATTATGCTCCCCTTTCCCTTAGTGTCATTTGATTATGCTCCCATTCCTCCAGGGGTCAAATTCTTCCCTGGTGTGGCTTCGAGAGAGTGCTAACAGATGGATTTTTGCCTTTGATTAGGGCTCCTCAGAAGCTGATGCCACGCTGGTTCTGAAGAAATTCTGAGCACCCTCTTTTGTCATTTGCGCAAACCTGAGCTACAGTTTTCAGGCTTCTTAACATCATGTCCCTGCATGTCCCTGCTCTTTGTGTTCCTGTCCTTGAATGTCTTCTAATGATAGCACCACTGCTACAGAAAGAGAAATGGTTTGTTAAACCCAGGCAGCAGAGTCATCCTGCTATCTAGGGAATACTCGCATCAGTAGATGGGGCTGTGCCGCACAACACGAGCTCGGCTACGCTGGGTACAGCCACGTTAGCACAAGAACTGCATTAGTACACATCAGGGGAGCACATCTGAAGAAAATCTCCTGCCAGTTGTCCCTGCACACACTGCTTCAGTCCACACCACAGAGGGGAGAGCACTCCTGGGTGAGCCCAAAGGGACGGGACCTTTCTATTGGCTACACGAAGGAGCCACTGCCCAGAAAGACTGCTTGTGGAGTGTGCTTGAGAGAAGCCTGACGAGAGATTGATCAGAAATCAATAAGCCATTCTTTGTTTAAATACCACCTTTGTCTCCTACTAATCAGCTCTCCCACTACTTCATGACTGAAATGGAGCATTTTCAGTGCTGGCCCAGGTTGTAGCTACAGTCAGAGGTCTGCATGTGCAGATTACTTTTTGATTAGGTATGTTTTCTGCCTTCTCACCAAAATAAACAAACCATCACTTTTACTCGTTGAATTAATTTTCTGTTTGTTTTGGTTACTTGGTACTATATTCTGTATGACTGCTGATGTTTGAACAGAACAGCTGCCTGAGTTCATTAGTCAAGCAATGGGTAGGCTACCTGGAGCTATCTCCCCCTAGCATGTAAATACCTTGCTAGCATTACAACTTTATTTCTTTCAGTTTTACTAGTCCCCTTCACAATTTGCAGTCCTGTTAGGCCCCACTGAGGTCTTTTTTCTCAGGAATGTATCTCCAGCTCCACAGAAACTGCCTTATGGTGTTGAGACCTGTGCTATTTTTATCTGTTTAGTAGCTCTCAAAAAGGCATGGTGCTCCATACAACAAGCAGTGGGATGTATAGAGCACACTCTGTAAGCTCCCTTGGTTTTATTCTGATTGCACAGCAGAACACGTAGAAACACAGTATTTCATTTGCCTCCTTCTTTATTGCATATATGTACTGGACAGATGGATGTTTCAGTGGTTCTTCCACTACAACTGCAAAATGCTTTCCCTGTTCACTTTGCCAGATGATTGCCCCATTTAGCACATTCTTGAGCTTGATTCTTCACTTCCAAGCTAATTATTTTACAAGGTGCAATGGCTAATCTAAACCGTTATGTCAAACTGTCAATCCCCAGAACCTATTTTTTTTCCCTTAGAGAAACAACAAACCAAACATTCAGTGGAAACAAAGAATGCAGAGGACAACTCTCATTCGGCTGTCGTTCCTATTGCTGTGTAAACCAGGTGACAAAGATAGGGATCAGTGAAGTAGCACATGGTGTGTCCCATATCTTTTGGAGTTTTTCTCAACTCTTTCACTTAATGGAGTTTGGGATTTTTTTTGCTACAGTAACATCTGAGGTGATCTATACTTAGCCCCCTCTAGCTATAATTAGTTGTAGGAGATACTGCTTCAGCAATGTTGCCTTTTACAAATAGCTGGTTCCATATTTTCCCTTGGGCTATGCAAGCTTTTTGTAGAAAATAACTTAGCATCTCTCAAACAGTCTTTTTACTCCTTGTTTTCTGAGAGAGGCATAAACTTCCTTCAGGAACTTCTTTCCAGGGACTTCAGACTGATTAAGATATCTTAACCTTCTCTTTGCTAAAACATTCAGGCTAAATGATGTAGATCTCAGTGTTAGTAATGAAAACTTGAACCCTGCCAACCAGGTATAAGTCTTGCAGAAGGCTGGGCAGAGATGCCAGTATGCAGTCATGAAGTCTGTATGTCAGCAATGCCTCAGATGATTTAAAGCCCTTAAGATTATGTACTCGGAATAAATTCTGGATACAAGTAGCAAGGACTATTGCAATGCCATGGATGTGTAAAGCAAGAACCATAGTCTTGTGTTGTACCTGGGTTTTGCACTTAATCACTGTTAAAAGGAGCCAAAAGAGTGTGTTCATTCAATGAAGGCAGAACTTACAGCAAGGGAAATTCCAGATAGACTCTGGGAAAAAATGAAGTTGGATAATCTTTGAATCAGGCTGCCCAGGAAGGCTGTGGAATCTCCATCCTCAGAGGTACTCAACACTGGACTGGATGTGGCCCTCAGTAACTTTGTCTAGTTTTGAATCTGGGTCTGACTTTGAAGTTGGTGCTGTATAATGCAGTGGAACAAATGACCTCCAGAGGTCCCTTCTAACGTATATCATTCTGATCCTGTGGATATAAAACATCTGCTGAGCTGGGATGAGAATGTAGAAATTGGGAGGGTGAAGGGGAAAAGGCAATGCAAGATTTGCTGCCTACTGTAAACATTTTTCTTATGTTTTTATTCTGTCTTCGGCTATTGCAGAAAGTTTAAGAAAATGATGCTATGTCCAGATGACATAAAGTTTTTATTAAGTATTTGTTCTTATTATCATGTCTCTTCTGGAATCCTGTTGAATTTAGCACCATTGAGAGCTAGATCTGTAGCAATACAATCTGGGAACGTACTGGGAATATGCATAAAGGTAGGCCATTTAGAGTCTGTCTTCCAAAGGGAGTTATCTGTAAAACAACATCACACGTACAAGTTACAATACCTGCTTTTCACACGGTTGGATCTTTTCTGTGGACACAAAACTTGATGGGATTTTTACTGTCTTTGGTAGCCAGCTTATCCCTGATGACTTATATCCATTCCTATTGATTTTTACATCCATCCATCAGTCAGTTCTTTTGTAACTGAATCTGCAAATAGTTTCTGTCTTAAACTCTAAATTTTGGTACGGTCTAGTGCTTTAAATGGAAGGTTGCAGCTCAGAGCAGAAGAGAAAGTCAGACATTACTGTGGTAATTACGCTGATTTCTCACATTTGATTGTCTCCTTCCTTTATGAGCCTTTGAAAACAGTGCTTAAAATCCTTGGGCAAGGATGGTAGGATGGTGGTCAGTGATCTAAAAATAGCAATGGGAACATGCGCAGATTTAGCAGTGACACTGGTGATTCATGATTTATCTGATTCTTCCACTTCAAAAAATATTTTCTTGCATCTCTGCGTGGCATCATTTTACATCTCTCCAAGATCTACTGCATTAAAAAATCAGTAGAGCATAAAGTTGTTCCATTTTCAACAGAACAGAAATCCAAGTTTTTCTGGATTTCATATTTTTAGAAACTCTGAATGAGATTTCAGGCTTCAATTCTACATTTGTAATGTTTCATTTTCCTTTCTACAATACCCTTATGCTAAAGTAAGAGAAGCATTGTGAAAAGATCTGTAGTAGTAAAACCTGAAATTATTTATGCTCCAATCAGTATTTTTGCTCAGAAATGCTGTGCAAACACAGCAGCACATTGCAGCCTTTCCCATACACACAAAGAATACACTGTCGTTCAGTGATCAGTGTAAAGAAAAGTTCCTGAAGTGACATTTCAGTGTAAATTTATGATTTATTAAAGCATTTGAAATGCTCTGCTAAATCACTTTCCTCTTTCCTTTCCCTCGTGCCTTCTCTACTTTATTCATGTATAATTCCTTTCCTCCTTATATGAAAACTCTCTATTCCATAGACACTGTGAGAATGTTGCCATCCACACGGTTACTACTCCTCTGATCCCGCAGGAGGGGCGAAGGAGATGACTGAGAACAGCCAAACAACAGTTNACAGGAGGGGCGAAAGCACTGAAAGCAGTGGGAGATGACTACTGAGAACAGCCAAACAACAGTTACCAAAATGAAATCCCTCTGTAGTACTTCCAGCAGATCTTTGTGTTTATGGTTCTGTGTCTACGTTTATGGTTTGGTGGTGAAACCACTAAATATCACCATCTCTGCAGGGGCAGTGGAACTGAGCTGCCTTTTTCCCTCCTCAGGGTGATGCCCTATTTCCATCACCAGCAGAACAGTTTCTGGAGGGAAGGTGGATGCTCATTGAGATCACTGTGCCATCCATCTTCCCGGGGGATGTAACGGATGCTGCAGTGCAGTCCTCCTCAGCCAGTACTTTCTCATGGGCTACAGGAAAGGCCCTGAAGTGTCATGCAGAAACATTTATTGCCATGATTTTGCACAGGAACTGAGGCTCTGGTTTTGGTTGAGTAAGGGTATTGGTGGCTGACTCATGGCTTCTCAAAAATAAGTCAAGAGCTGTTCTGATTGCTACTACTATTATATTTTCAAATTTGAATGATTGGCTTCTCATCATCCCAAGGCCAGGTATGGAGCTTTGTGGTCAAAACCTAACCCTAATCCCATCAAAGGCAGTGAGAGCTCTTCTCAATAGAGGAGGACTCAGATTTTACACATAACAGCAAATATTTTCTCTCGCTGACTAAACAACTGCCAGGAGAATAAAGGCATTAGAGCCTAAGGTTGGGAAGGTTGGCTGTAGCTCTGTAACTCCTTTCATTCTCCCCAAGTTTGTTAATTAAGGGAATTTTGGAGGCTAAGAAGCTGTTAAATGAAGAGCTGCTATGGCTACTCTCCCTCTGGAGTTCCCTCTTGCTCAAGAGAGCTCCCTTGCTGCTAAAGATTGCTTTAGGAAGGCCCCGCAGTCCTCTACTGTAATTGCTAGTTTATTCTGTGAAGTTCTTACTTAGTTTTTTTTAGAGGCTACTAAAATGTGTGCATATGTAGCCCTGGAGCCCTAATTCCCATCTTTGTATTTACAGAGCGGCTGTGTTTAATTAACAGCTTTGACTGGCACACAGAAGAATAACACATAAAATCCGAGGTAAATAAGCACACTTTCATCCCGAGTCTGCATGGAGAAGTAGCCTTTACACCTCATGAACAACACCTCTACAGCACATATCTCTGCTTGAGAACAAATGGCAGCCAGAGATGTGCAGTCCCTAACAAGCGACACCCCTGCACTGCTGAGCACCCTCTACCAGCCTGTTCACGTCCAGTGATGTGAGCTGGGAATGCCAGGCTCTTGGCATCCTACAGGCACTGCTTTTTAGTAAGTGTTTCATTTAACAATACATCATCCCTCTGTCCTCGGATTCCAGAGCATGTGCTCTTCTTACCTGTTACAGCTCTACACTCTACCAGTAATAAAACTTGCGTTTATCACTGAAATTCAGCAGTAGGTGACTGATCACGCTTCAGAAGTGGACTTGTTGCTGAAGTTGGTATCTTATCTTCCATTAAAAGGAAATCAGATCAAATGCTGCTTACGTCATCATCTCTTTCTAAGAGTGCAAATTACATGCTATTTGAATCCCAATAGGAAAAAGTGCAGTGCACTGTTTCTCCCAGTTCAGTGAGCTTCCATGAAATGTATCCTAGCCTTCAAAGCTACACGGTGCAAAAGAAGAACGTAACCTATATAAAGCTTCTGAATCCTGTCCAAAGAGTCTGTAATTCAGGTGGCAGGAGAGAAGGGGAGGTAAAGGAGGAGAAATACATTTAGTTCATCAACTAACGCATCCAGTACAATTTTTTTGGAGACAATAAGCTGAATTCTTATTCGGATCAGCTGGAACTGAGGCTCTTGTGGTTATTTTCCATGTTGAGTTGGCTTGAGGGCTGATGTTATGCTACAAAGTATCTGTGGGCTGTTAGATTTAACTCATAGCATGTCATTTCAAATGGTTCCTCCTAATTTACACCCTGAGGTGATGCTTTATGACAGCAAGGTTTCCAGGTAGCAGAACACAAGGTAGGGATGGAAAGTTGTACAGAAAGAGTTGTTGGATTTATGGTTTTTTTTGAAACATAGGGTTCTGGTTCATTTTTTCCTTCTAAATAGTAAGTGAAGTCCTGCTATTGATCAAATCTAGCTATAATGTACCTAATTACGACTGGAGAATACCTTGGTCACAGTAACCTCTCCTCCAACAAGAAAATCCTGACTCTACATCAGCAGCCTTCAGGCCATTCCTGCTTGGCTGTGAGAGGGACTCGTCCTGCTCTGCTGTTGTAAACATCCAGCAGGGCAAAGTCATAATCCTGCAGCAGTTTGATGTTAGCACTGATGCTCATAGAGTGCTTAGTGGCAAATAACATACAGATGGAACAAATCATCTGTGATGCATTTTTTTATCACCACAATCATTTTTCCGTGATGTGGTTAGGATTTGCATACGAAGGTTCAGTTTTATGACCTTTTTTTTTTAATTTTGTGCCAACTTATTTTTCCTTATTGCTCATGAGCCAACTTTGTATTAGTATTAGATAAACATTTTAAACGCTACTAATTTGGATGATTTTATTGCAAGTGTTATGTGTAGTTTCCCTTGTTCTTTCTATTTATGTGTCTGATGAAAATCTGTAGTAGAAGAGTGATTTATTAAATGCATCTGAGGATTATGCAGTGCTTACCAATCAATGTCCCATGTTGCTGTTTACTAGCAAAATGTGAAGTACAAAAATGCAGTATGAGGAAATGTATTGAAATTTCCTTAAATCATATGGAACATAGCTATGGTAATCATAAGAGATGATAGAATAGATGGATGAAATAAGCTGAGTTTATCTGCCAGCAGGCATAAGTCAATTAATCAAGAAAGTATGTTTACCATATTTCTATTTCTGCTATCCACAAGTGAAAACCCCAGAAGGAAAAAAAAAAACCCCACACCATATCTAATAAGAAAATGCTTTTTTTTTATTGGCATTTTATTTCCCCTTTCACAAATTTCTGTAATCCTCTTCAGTGGTGTGTGTAGGTGTTTAGAAATACTCTGAAGGAGCACCTCCTGGAAGAGCTTCTGGCAGCAGGGAATTGGCTCCAGAGCACATAGCAATGTTATCAGTGCTGTAGGTTTAGCTGCAGCCCTTCATGCTTTCAGAGAGCAATATTCAAATCACTTGTCAGGATAAACTTTGTGTTATGCATTAATCATTAGAAAAGGTGGTACTGTAGCAAGAATGCAGTCTCTGTACAAATCTCTCTTTCCTGACCTTCTCAGAAGGGTGAAGACAAAAAGATTTACATTTTTCCCCACAGATTTCAAGGGGTGTGAAACTGCAGTGAAAACTCTTTTTTTAATTCATGTCCTCCTTGTGTTTTGGAGTGTACTGAAGACAGTGATTCTAAAAACTAAACTTTTATGAGGTATTTCATAAGCCTTTGAGTATTACTGAATCAAATCTATTATTTTTGGACTCTACCAGTAATTATTAGTCCATACAGTCCAGCTTATCTGCAGTTGCCTACAGTTACATTTTCCTACTTCAGACAACAAAAACCACACTGAGTACTTCCCTGGCAACCCTCCTTCACATACCCAGCTGCTGCTGCTGCTGTGAGCACCTTCATGGGATGTCTGTAGGATCACTGCACGGAGAGTACAGATGTGTGCCTATGACCCCATCTTTTGGAGCTGTACAGCGAGTTAAAGTTGTCAGCGTTCACTTAGGAAGCATTAATGGATACACATAATCCTTATGAATACAAAGAATATCTCTGAAAATACAGCTTTAGATTGACTCAGGAGTACAGTGACCTTCTGAGGACATGGAAAGGTGGCTTCAGGTGGTACCAGTTGCCCCTTTTGCCATTAACTGACTTGCTCTACTATGTTAAAAGAAGGGCTGGAACAGGTCTGTGTAATGGCTACAGCATGGGAGCGTGCGGAGAGGGACACTGTTCAGATTCCATATGGGGCCCAGAATGACATAAATTTTGCTCTGGAAACACTTTAAGTACAACATGGAGGTGTTCTGAGACAGAATTTGCTTGCAGGCTGCCGAGGCAAAATTGGTGGACTGAGGGCTGGTAAAGGAAGAAATAGCTGGAATGATATGAAACCCTAAAGTACAGTAACAGGATGTATTTTCGAATGTAAAAATTTTATGATGGCTGTTTCTTGGAGTGGGATGAAATCCTGACTGAATTGCAATTGGCAGTTTGATAGAGAAGCTCATCCTGATTTTCTCATAAACTGAGACAGGGTTGTTTTGGTTGAGGGTAAACAGTCCCTCCAAGGGAAGAATGGTACTAATGTGCTCCTACCTCTAAATCAGAAAGAATCGCTGATGTCCTTCTTTAACTGGAATTTTATTCTAATATCATTCAGTCCTTCTGACTTCCATCTTTTTTCTCCAGATAATTTTAAACAAGCACGTGTCCTCAAAGATAATAAAAAAAGTTTTATTGAAACAGTTTTTATAAAGAAACAAATTTCTGTCTGGTGGTTCTTCTCCCCTCCCCATTCTATCTTTTACTCTGAAGAAACTTTATTTTCAAGTGAGGAGAATTATCTTGGAAACCATTGAAATGCCTTGTTGAACACCTGCAGAATGATGCGTGCTGGATTTTGCTCTTATTTAAAATGTCTTTGCATAAATTAACAGAACAGAAGCATTTCTAATTTATTGATATGCTTTGACTGTGAACTTGTGTTATGAAAATTTTGATTAGTTGAAAAAAATCACGACATTTTGGACTTTTTCTCCCAGCTTGAAATGAAACCATTTTCCAGTCACCACTATTCACTCTTAGTTTAGAAAGCAGAGATATGGAAAAGGGTAGGCATAATAGCTACTGAAATTCTCTGGGATGTCTCTTTAAATTTCTTTCCTTTTCTGTAGTCCATCAGTTGTGGTTACATTTGTTTTTGTCATGCTTTGGTACAAAGGACAAATTCGATGGTGGCAGCTTGCTATTTTACAACACACCACAGCAGCAAAGTCACAAAATCAGTCCAAAGCCCACAACTTGGAACGATAATAACCCCTGTCCCTTTTGTCTGCCTGCTGCTCTGTGCACTCCCATCAGCCTGGCCCTGGGAGATGATTGTAGTTTTGCCAGCTTTTCCAAATCCAGACTGAATCGTTTGCAGCCTCCCATGATGGGTTTACTACTGGGAGTTTTCGGGGGGGGTCTGCACTCCCCAGTGCTTGGCACTGCACAAACACACAGTGAGAGTTTGTGCCTGACCTCAAAGCTGCACAGGCAGCTACATGAAGCAGAAACTGGAGCTGAGACTAATTAATCTCGTGTGTTGACTCCAAACATCAATTAGCTGGGAATAAATTTTAATCCCTGTTTGAGCCAGTCAAGATTTCCTTTGGTATCAAGAGGTAACAGGCTGTATCGCTCATTTGCCACACTGTGTTCTGGGAAGAGGTTTATTATAGTAAATCCTGATCTCTTTGGATTTCCCACTGACCCAGTCACCTTGTTTCTGGGAACACAGGCGAAGCTGCCTGCAAAGGACAAAGGTTGCTCAATATTATTTCTTCATTTCTGTCGTGTGCCACCCTTGTTAGCAGCACCAGTGTGCACTCCAGTCTGGGTACCACTTCCACAGCTGGAGTGCAAGCTGCAGCCTGAGAAGCTCAGTCCCAGCTGAGGCTGCCACCCTTAAAGGGCCAGATGCTGTTAGTCAATGTAACAAACATAGAGCAAAACAAGATATATTAATGCAGATTTGGAAGTCATATGTTAATTCAATATATAGGAAGCAAATTGTTCTAGAAGCATGTGATTTGACTACTCCTCAGTCTGTGAGAGAGCCTTTACTGGCTTGGGAGCCCTCGTTCCACTGCTGTCCAAATCACTTTTAGGATTTCTTTTTCTGCAGAACTGGGGAATAATAGTTACTGTGCAATTGAATGTAATGTCTTGGATTGTGACGGGAAAAAAAATACTAACCACAGTTGGCAGAACAGCTGGGACTTGAACAATTAGCCTCTAGACACACGGATAAAGCTCTCTTTCCCAAAGCTGTAAGACATTTTTGAGGGGGATTAGTTCCTCATTCTCATTTTGCTTTGCAAAAATTGTGTGAAAGTTGCAAGATTATATATAGAGACAAAACAGCCCATAGCAGTGACCAGAATTATGTTACCTGTGATTAATAACAAATGACAACCCTGTTTGTATGTGACCTATTTCAGTGTGAGGAATCCAGAAGTTGCAAACACAGTCTAATCTCCATCCCACTGATATCTAGTGAAGGAGTCGTCACTTTGGCTAATGTAAGAACAGGCTTCTCGTAGAACTTCTGTACAAGTCACCTACTTGGTGGTTCAGTTCAGCTTCCACGGCAGTGTAGCCACCGAAACATTGTAAAGCCCAGCAGTTCAGAGCATCCCTGCCTAACTGTGCAAGGCAGAGGTGAGGAGCATCCCAACCACTTCTGGCTGCAGAGGGTACAGGCCTCCCAGCACAGACCCATTGGGCTACCTGTGCTAGGCTGCTTACACTTCATAAAATCTCTGTAAAACAATGAATAGTAGTTGGTTCAAGACTTCAGAACTGAGATTTTCCCTTCCTTTGGTTACTATCTGACCCATCAGGGCCATAGGAGCCACTGCAGATACAATTTGTGGGGCACAGGTCCAGTCTAAGTGACTCAGAGGAGCTTCTTCCCCATCAGGACCTGCATGGCAAGGGAGTCACAAGGAGGTGGACTGGGGGCGGGGGGGTGGCTTTGCAGGGTTTCTGAGGTTTACAGAAGTCTGGGAATTGAAAGGGATGATGATCCTCAGAAGTTGATCATTTACCCTCAGGTTTAATTTGCCCAAGGTTTACTTTTTAACCTTCAGAATTGCCTAGAATCTGTAGGGTTGGGGAAGGCAACTATTCAGCAGACAATTGCTGTGCCTTTTGTTTTTCTGGGTCCCCTCCAGCAAGTACAGCACAGCATCATGTCTCTTAGTTGGTTTCTTTTGAAATCAGGCACCTTCAGCAACTCGATGCCTTTTTCTCACAGCACTGAGGAAGTGATTCATTGCTGACTGGGAAAGAGGACACTGTGCAATTGGTATCTGTTATGACTTGATTCCTCTGTGCTGTTTTATTTGCTTTTTTCTAAATAAGAAAAAATCCTGCGAAGTGGGGGTGGTGTCAGTTTTGTGATCAGATGTAGCCTGCAGCAAAATAAACATGGGAAGGGTAAGCAAGACCTCATATTTACTCTTCAAAGCTTTTTGTTCAGTATAAGATAAAGGTCATTCTGGATAAACATGTCAAGAAGGCTGGCAGACACCTAACATAACCACAGAACCAGGAGGTTTAAAAAAGATTTAAAATGCTAAGGGTAAACAAAAAATTCTAAAAGCTGTTTTTTGAAATCAGAGAGTTTGCTACTTGAATGTAAGGACAATCACCTGGGTCATGTCTTCTGAACTGGGCAGTGCACACGCTGCAGAAAGCTTCGGGTGTAGGTGATCTTTCCTGTCACTGTTTAGAGATAGAACACCAGGAACCCACCCCTCTCCCCTGCCTTGTGTTTTCCAAGCATGTTGGCAAAGTGTGATGATGCTTAGCAGACACTTAAATGCTAGATTGCAAAAGCAAACATATAGCTGAAAGAACAAGCCTCGACAGGTGCAAGTGGCAATACCAATTTCTGAATCACTTCCTGAAACCTCCTTTCCCTTCAAGGTGTCTCATTCCTGCTGAAATTAGAACTGGAATGTAAGTTATTACAGAGGTCACTGTAATCAGGAAGTGTAAATTTAAAAAGAGCCCTTTACACATTTACAGGAGTGTGTAAAATGTGCTTTTCATCCCCCTCCTCCCTGCCTTGGTCTGATTCAGAATGACATTGATTTTATTCTTCAACAATCAAGGTTTCAGAGTTTGTGTACTAACCTGTACACAAAGTATGAGGGCAAGGGAAGCCCTGATTTTGAAGCTGTTGGTTTCATATGTTGTAGGTGGATATGCAGAATCAAAAATCTTCTGGGTTTGGAGAGCTAAATGGATGAGGATTGGCAATACAGCACCATTTTCATCTGATTGGCACAGAAAAAGTTGGCCTTGGTCATCAGCATAAATCAAATCAGTAGCTTGTCTCCTGTTCTAATTATATCCCAAAGAGCACCACCATGATTCAGAAGTTGCTAATCTTCCTCACCGTGCAAAGGTGAAAGGTAAAATGACAAAGCAGGTTCCCTTTTGGGGGTCAGAAACCTGACTGGGAGCACTGGCTGAATTGTTACTGATGTTTACTTCCTTTTAAATGCAGAAGTAAGTGTGATCTACCTCACCAGCTTGTGTAAAGGCCTTCAGTGAGCAAAGTGGATAAAGGACATGTAAGAATTTGTCTTGGTGCTTCCAGATGCCTCTGACATTTGAAACTGGATAATGCAGCTCAGAAAAGGTGTTTATAAGCTGGTCATAATGCAGCTCGTATCAGCCCGGGTCAGGTTTGCATTGCCCACCTCACAGCAGGTCATCCATTTATAACCTGACAATTCTGAAAAACCTGTAATGACACAGTAGGATTTCTGAATAAGCAGCTAATGCCAAATTCTATTATCTTTACTTCATTCATTTTTGAGATGAACTCCTAAAAATCAAACTTGCTTTTAGGATCTGCTGAGAAAACACAGGCTTGTGCCACGCACTCAATTCCTGGTGCTTTGGGTACTCTGCAGAGGGCACCCTCTCCTTCCCCCAACAGCAAACTACAATATTTCAAGCCTTAGTATTTCGTATGAAAAAGACAAAGCAACTGAGCTTTGAAGCCCAGCTAGCTGCTAGGTCAATTCTGGGCTCTCTCTCCTCCACAGGTACATCCCCGGTGGCAGTGGCAGTGCCATGTGTCTGCTGCAGGCATGTTGCCATGCAGGCTCTTGCATTCCTGCCCCTGTCTTCACAGCTCATCAGTTCAGGCTGATCCTGCTGATCCTGTGATGGTGGCACCGCTTGACTTTTAAATTAGGACAGGGCAGAGAGGTGAGACAGGTGAAAAGGCAGGCAGTTTAGGCATTCTTGATTGAAATCAAGCTGTAAAATTACCATGTTTGCATACTAGATTCCACAGCATGGGCACAAGGGGTTCCAAGGGCTTTTTGTATCCACCACAGATGACTTCTTCATGGTTTAGGACAGGTAATGGAGTAGCTTCACCACCACTTCAAGGACTCTATCAAAAACACTGGGTGCAGAAGGCATAGCTAAGGCTATCAAGGCATGCCTGTCCTTGTTCCTGGTGATGCTCTCGGATCCAGCCTGATGCTCGGGCAGTCGGAAAGCTGCTCTAAAAGATGACTCACAAATGTGTGACATGGCTGGCCTAAGAAGAAAGCCTAAACCAGCTGGAAACTCCACACGCAGGCACTGAGCACTGGAACCCTGGTGCCTGTTTCCATGCTTTTTTTCCTATTTCAGGTTGATAAACATTGCATCTGGTTATTCACCAAAGTTAGTAAAAGATGATGGTAGCAAGCTTCAAGCCTGAATTCCTTCCTTCACAGAAGATACTCAGCAGAGGCAGTAGACAGTTCTTTCAAAGTGCCTTTCTGCTCTGTCACCATCTCTGAGATGTTAAAGGGCAGCTCAGTCACAATGTTTATTGAATCCTTGCCCTTTCTACTTAAATTGCCTACGGGAAGGCAGCTAATTCAGGCTTCTTGGGATGTAAACAGTAAGGATTGGGTTTTGAGCACCCTTTTTTTCCTTCAAGAGAAAAAGGAGAGTAGAACTCCATTCCTCCAACATGCTGACTCATTTACCTCTGCTCAGTTGGTACATAAGTCAGTAGCATTTACCTCCTCTGAGAAGCATAAAAATCCTCTTCTTTTATAGCTCACAGGCAACAATATTTATCCTTCTGCTACTGGTCATGTACCTAGAACATAATCACATGCTTTGCAGTTAATTTTAGGAAGGAGAATAAATAGTGGGCTATCAAGGTTATCTATATATTTAGCACCTTGGTATACTTCAGTTTTGTTCTCAAGTGTTCATTATTTGGCAGTGGTAGATAAATGGTTGTCCTGTGTCCCCTCCATCCCTGTAGATAACAAGATTTTCATTTGAACAGTTTATTGGTCTTAAGAAAGTGACTGTAGTGAAAAAAATTTCAGAATTGAAGGAGGGTTAGCCTGTTTCTGGCTGGATTTCACTTTCTGTGGTGGGTTTATGTGTTTTATGCAGTTAATCTGGGGCCAAGCAGCCATTAAGCAGAAGGAATCTTCTCTTCTTTATATTAATTACTGGAATAGCCTTGTGCAGAGCACACTGTAGGAGGAGATATGTGTCAAGTAGCAGGTTCCTATCCCACAAATTGTAGGATTTTAGAGAACATGAAAAATTAAATACAAACACAGAATGTTGAGGGCTTGTACTAGCGGAAATCTTCCGAGGGATCTTAGGTAAATGGAGTCTGTTTCACTCGCAGGAGTCTGTGTGGAGACAAAGTCATGAAGAGTCCAGGTCACCATTGCTCAACTCTTTTTTTATTGATAGTGCAAAGAGGTTATTAAAAGATATGATTTAAATTTAATACCTTCTTGTATTTGCTCTGCTCCAGTTTAGCATTAGTGCAAATGGACGTGCTTCTTGTTTTCTGAAAGAGGCAGAGGCTGTGGCATTTTGGCTGCTTCCTCCTTGATGTTGTTTGCCTTTAATTTTCACAGTCATAGTTCAATACAGATTTGAGTCCCCTGCAGCTGTTGAACCCTAGGCCAGCCTAACCAAAAGGAAACATGTTACTGCAGTGAACATGAAGCAGAAATCACTTTTCCATTGAGGGAAATCTACTACACAAAAATGGCAAACCAAAGAGAGCACTAAGGCAGCGGTTCTGGGAGGATGGTAACCTGTGCCAGACACCACAGGGAATTCCATGTTGTCCCATGGAACGGCCACCTAGCCTGGGCCTGCCACATTAATGTGGACATGTGGCTTCCAGGATGGAGCTGGGCTGCACCCCATCAGATGGAAATATGGGAAGACTTGCCAGGACTGGCCTAAACATGCATGGGGAGACTTACCTCATATTCTTCTTACTGTGTTATGGAGAGCTCCACTAGGGCTCCACTTGGGCATCCCAGCCCAAAGCCCACAGAGGACACCTGAAACCTCAGACTGTCCCATTTCATGGCTACCTACTTCTCAGAGGCTTTCCTTCATGTTTCTTCCTCTGATCACCAGGCAGAGATCCCACTCAGCTGCTGTGCCCAAGGTCCCTACAGAACTGGTGCCAGACTTGCCTTGAAGCCCAGGCTTACCACCTACAGGAAGAGGGATGTAAGGCAGACTGCTCTTCCCCTAGAGATGTCCTTAAACACGGAGGGCTGAGCCTGTTATGCCAGATAAACCTTTTCTTCTTTTTATCTACATTGTAGTATTATGTGGATTAAAAAAAATATCTAGGAAAAAAAAGAGCTTTTTCTTGCTGCTTTGTAGCAAGTTAATCTCCTCTTACATATTCTAACACCAGTAGTTCCTTATCTAGGAGTTGCAATCTTGTGTTTTGTTTTCAGTATTCTGTGAGCAAAGGAGTAAGGCTGTCTGCTATTGAAATAAAGAGGAGTCTGCTTTCCAAGACTGAAATAGTTTATCTTCCTCTCCCATTCTCACTGTGTTCTCAGCTCTTAGCTGTTCTCTTCTTAAAGGCTGCTGTGCATAACTGATTTGTTGTTTACATTTAGAGCTGTAACTGTCAGGGTGGCTATGGGGTTCTGGTCCTATATCCATTTTTTACCTATATTTACTACTGCCTCCTATTTCTTAGATATTTAGTTGCCATTTCCAGTTTGCACCGTCACTGGTTCCCTGGACCTTTTACCTGGTGCTGCTGGGAACTCACGCACCAGTCATTCAGGAGCTCTTCCTATCTACCTGAAGTTTTGTGGATGAAATTGAAGATACATCCCCATCTGCAAGGCTTGGGGACTGCCATGCTCCTGGCTGCATGGGAGAGGAGCAGGTACTGACAAACATCCAAAATATGAGTGACCCAGAAACTCTGGAAGAGATAAGTTAGACTTTCAAATACTAGGGGGATAATACTTTGGGTACCAGACAGAAATCCTGCTAAGAGGAGAGCTGAATGAGTTTGAGTTTTGACCTCTGATTTGTCAGGTTTTGTCCTTCAGTTAAGACCTCCCCAGAAGGGCATTTTTCCAGAACAAACTCACTGATGGGGAGAAAAGAGACTTTGCAGTGAAAAGAAAGAAGAAAGGATTAAAAGGTAAATAAATAAATGGAGAAAATGATCTTTTCCCTTTGAACCTTCCACCAAATCCTTTGATGTGCTTTTGGAGTTGTGGTGTCTCTGCTGAGGAAGATGAAGCAACGTCCCTTACAAACCCCTGCCGAGGTATCTGTTGTTTGGTTTGTTTACACCAGACAGACAAATTCCATCTCTCTTTTTGCTCCATCACTATACTAGACCTGGGGAAAAGGGGAAAGGCTGGTAAAAGTTATGCTAATACAGCTTCATTAGTATGTGAAACCAAAGCTTAAGATCAAGTGTATCCTATAGCTTTGACAGTTGGCCCAGCTACTCTAATGAAATCCTTTCCCTACTTTACAGCATGATGCTAAAAAATATTGTCAGTTGCTTAGATTTCAGCTCAGGATTATATTTTCATTCCTATTTATGTGATAGCTGTTAAACAATGTTATGAGACTTTACAAGGAGCAAATTCTCCACAAGAGTAGCCCCACTGAGCTGGATTTCAGCTCAGTAGCACGTGGGTAAATGCAGATTAGCTCCTTCAAAGGCAATGGAGTAAATCCAGATGTATGGTGGTGTAAACGGGTCACTAACATTATTATGACTGTGTCTCTGAGAAAAAAGAAAACAACCAAACCCCAAAAAACAGACAAGCAGACATTTGCTTAAACTCTCCTGAGAGAGTCTGAAAGAAGCTGTGTTGGGATTATCTGATGTGGTGGTTCAAGGGGAAGAAAAAGCTGACTGGGAATGTTTTGAACCAACAGTCGTTAATGAAGCAAAACTTCCAGAGCCCCCAGCAGGGAGTGTGGGGAAGAATGAAGGATCTCAGTACCATAGCTAGGTCTGCTGTCAGAACACTAGCAGAGTAATTGCACAGGTAACAGGGTGACTGCTGGCAGCCGATCCACAAATTGTTTAGGAGAAACAGTACACTCAATAAATACAAACACTGACTTTCAGGCACTGTTTTCCACTTTGCATTTTAAGTTAGCTTACAGCCCAGCCTAGCATTTAGATCACAACACACTAGATGGAGAAACTACTGCCTGGGAAGACAGCCAAGAGCTAAGAAAATTAGTGAAGGGAGAAAACACGTTCTGTAAACGTTTTGCTTGAAAGAAGGTATGCTCTGGCCTGGTATTTTACAATTTCCTTGGGACTGATAGCCTTAAAGCAGCATGCTTTTATGTGAACAACAGTTACTTCTTTCTGATGAGAACTGAAAGGTTTGGCACCTCTGGTTCCTTTCGCTTTATTTCCTTCTGTGCTCCCTTCTCTCTCCCCATCCCAATAACAGGTTATCCCAACTGGTTTAGAGCAGTCTCAGGCTACTGCATTCAAGTGGAAAGGTTGAGTCCTTCCTTCTAGTTTGTCACTGACTGCAACCTGAAAAAGGAAATGCAGAGTAGGTGTCTGAAGTACTGTGTACTACTGAGCTCTTCTCTAATTGTAGGGAATACAATCAGCTTAGTAATAAACAGAACTGTAGTCCACTAAATACTGTAAAATGAAAAATTTCGAGAGGTTTTTAGTTCTGCACCTTATTAGCCTGACACTGTGAATAGTTACATGCATTTTTTCAAAAACAACACATGCCATTATAGGATTAGAGCTTGGACAGAAAAAATTCCCTTCAACTGTGTTGCATAAAAATGACTCGGAGGGGTGTAGTGTCCTCCAAAGATGCAAAGTGTCCTCTGAAGATGCAGTGCTGTGTTTCATGGAGCTTATGTGGGTGGCTCCAGGAGAATTCTGCTTCAGATAACAAACAGCTTTTTAGGAATGGAGTTCTAGGTTAAAGCTTAGAGCTGCAAAGTAAGAATGCTTCCACTGGTTAGTGTCCTGTAATAAAAGAGGGGAAAAAAATTGGAATAACATGGCTGATTTAATTTGAACTTACTGCCCAGAGATGTTGGTAGATCTTTCCTGCAATGTAAATCAAATAATGCTATAAATCAGGGACTGTAAAAGGTGAATAAAAGGCACCTCGGTAACACATCAGTGTTTTGTGAAGTGTGAGGTCCAAGTTGCTTCTTAAAGAGAAACATCTGAATTAACTGAAAGGATCTCTAAAGCAGTGTAGCATTACATTTATTTTTCCTTTCCTAAATAGTGGAATTTATGCATTACATTTGGGGACACCCCAAACCCTTGGCCAATGCAGTAGGCTTAGGGTCTTAGGAAACTGAGGTATTTACAGCTAAAGGAAGCTGTATGCAAAATGCCTGAAACTTCAGAATAGGAAAGGAAAGGGCCAACTCCTGCAAACTTACCAGAACTGGCAAATTACTCCACCACTGGCACGGAAAGATTGTGCTAGTATGACCAGTGATGAGTAAAGCTTTGTGAAATTGAAAATAATAAAACCTATTCCCATTCCTGCATGGATCGCAAGAAGTTGAACATATTAGGTGCTTAAACACAGCAGAAAGTTGTCTTTTTCTTAAATGATAAATTGCTTGGCAGCAGAGAAGCCTCACACCAAGTGATTTCACACTCCTGTGTTCTATAAAATATGTGATTGGTTTTATGATCATTTCACTTTATTTTATTGCTTTCACATGGGTTCTTGTAATAAATTTTCAGCATTATTTTTACCAGTAGAGTAGTAAAAAATAATAATAGAGTTATATGGTTGCTGAAATGATTTATGTTTGCGTATCTCTTTACATTACATATTTTGCCACTCAAAATCATTATTAATTTATTACCTTAGATAGAAGGCAGCTGAAACAATAAACAGAAACCCTATTTGAACAGCTTTATCACATTTTTAAAAGCCCTGAGCACAAAAATGCCCAATCAAGGACATTTACAGAAAACACTCTTTCTCCAATAAAAAACAATTATGAAAATATATTAAAA
This sequence comes from Chloroceryle aenea, assembly GCA_013399075.1. Lineage (NCBI taxonomy): Eukaryota > Metazoa > Chordata > Aves > Coraciiformes > Cerylidae > Chloroceryle > Chloroceryle aenea. The sequence goes on from VWZY01000030.1 coordinate 98,275, forward strand.
TAATACAATTATAAGAAAATACCATTACTGTAAAATAACAACCATAACAATTACTAGAATAATTGTGTCTTTATATAATTAGCAACAATGACATAAGAAAATGAATCCAGATAAGTAGGCAGCACTGTTTTTTCTGGTGGACCACCATTCTCTCCATCCACAGGATGCAGGACTAGTTTCAGGCATAAACCCAGACCAGTTCTGCTCCTGTCTAATGCCAGTGAGGTTCTTGTGGTGTGCAGCACAGCCCCATCCAACTTACCCCTGCCTTCAGTGCAGGTACCGTGCTGGAGGTTCACTACAGAACCTTTACACCTACAGAAGGCTGCCTGTGGTGAGATTCTTCTCTAGAGAAGTTGGTCCATTTTTCACCCTCTGTTCTTTGCAGGAGCCCGAAGGGGATGGGGCAGAGCAGAGTCTGGGTTATAATTTTAGACACTTCAGTAAGAAAGGGTTGCATGAAGAACCTGCTACAATATACAGCAGGGTTCTCAGGTTTAATTGGCCAGATGTTTCCACATCTGTGGTAGATTACTATTAAAACCTGGTTGGTTTATGTGCATATGCACAACTTCAGGAGTCAGAGACAAGGGAAGAGCTTTCCCCGCCTGTGAAATGTTGCAGGCGCCTTCCCCGAGGCTTCTCTGCTGCCTGCAGCAGGCTCTGACCCCCTGCCCTGCCCACACTTCCAAGGAACTGTCTGGTTTTACAAGTGCAGTTAGAAACAAAGCCCTCTACTGCCCACCCACCTAAGGTTTTCTTCTGCTCCGTTCTTGTTTGCATGAAACCATGGGGAAAAAAACAAGACTGGGGTATGTCAGCTGGCTTGGTATGTCCAGTGGGGTCATTTGAGTGGACTAGTGGACACTGCTGTGGAGAATGAACCTCTGTAGTCAGGTCATCCCCCTTCCCTAGCAACCTCTGTGGCCATCAGCCTTTGATTTACCCTCGATGCAAATGCCTGTAGGTGGTAGGGTTGTAGCATGACATCTGCAAGAAGGAAGTGTTATGATGAAATGGACATTCCATGGCGAGCTGTAATTTTTCTTCTTCTTTCTTATATCCCACAGTGGAAACCATCTACTGTGAATTTGTTACAGAATTCAGAACTTCTTGCTAACCAGAATCTTGGCTGACAGTGTAGGAATGAGAGCAGAGAGGAGCCTGATGCAAACCGCTGCCAGGGAGCGGGTTTCTATTATCACTTTTTTTTTAGCCAACTCACCATGCATATTTGCCGTGTTACAATTCACATTAGATGTGAAGATCTTCTTCTCCAGAGATCTTTCTTACAAAGAAATGAGTTTGGTACCTTCAGACATTCAAGGGTTTTTTGTCCTTCACAGAAGACATTTAAGGATTCACAGCTTCAAGTAATAGCATAAGAATCTACAGTAGAAGTCCATTAGATAGTGATGTATGCCCTTTGTCTTCCACCACTTTTTTTTTTGTTTACATTAAAACAAAAGCTGGATTACCATTGTATAGTCTTGTGACCTAGTTTTTTTTCAATATGCTGTGCATTTTCAGTTTGTAATATTCATTGTACCTTGCAGAGCCCAGAAAATCAGCCATTTCTTGCTCGGGTAATTTCTTTTGTGGTAGAGATGGATCTAAACAAAGACTTCTGTCTGAACCACACACACTTATACTCTCTTGCAGTTAAAGTTAATTGCTGATGACTATTATCAGAACAGGCAAAACAAACCCTGTGGCTCCTGGCTTGCTAGAAAACAGTATTCAGCACTGGTGTGCTGTGCTGGCTGGAGGAACCTGTGCACCCTTACCATAACTGAACTCCAGTCAGGGGAAAGCCACTCATCATTCTGTGGTCCTTTGCACCTCAAAAGTAGAAGCCTGAAAGTATATTTTCTTCTTTTCTTATAAACTGAGCCCAGTACAAGAAAAGCATCTGAGTGTTTGGCAGGTGTGCCAGCTGTGCAGGTAGCTGGCACTAACGCACATGTCAGAACTTGTTAAACAGTTTCCCTGCTTAATACATAAAGAAAATCCCCTTGGGAAAACATCTTAGGTTTAACTGTGATTTGAACTACCATGGAGCTCAGTCATGCCATCTTTTCCTTCTTTGCTGGGGAGAAGTTTAATTCCCACTTAACTTGATGGGCATTTGATCTGTTTAATCAACCTGAATAAGGAAGGCAGGATTTGGTCCGGTGATTTTAAGGGATAGAAAACTCCTAAAATCTGTAACCAATTTTGGAAACCAGTTCCCTGTAGATCCCAGAATAACCCAGCAACTATGGTATTTTGTTTCAGCTTTTGAATACCAGTGGGTTTTTTTACTTTGTGAAAGTACGGGTTAGATCATCTGAAGTAAAAGGGTGCAAAGAAGCCGTGCTGTTCTTCATAGTCCCAGTATAACTACTGCATTAGCAAACTTTCCAATTAACCTGTGATCCACAGCTTGATGATGCAGTGATCACTCAAAGATGTTGCAGCTGTCCCAGAGGAATCTAAAGTGTCTAAAGTGCTGGATGCATTTATCACAAAGTCTACTTTCCACCATGGCAGATGCCGTTGTAAGTTCATTCTCCATCTGCATTAATGGCTGGTTTAACTAAAATGCCTGCTCTGGCTGAGTGGTCTCCAGAAAATCTGGCACTAAGTGAAGGCAGCCTCTACGATGCGGGGCGCAAATGCACGCGTCGCAGCTGCTCTAGTTTGGAAATAGCTCAGGCAGAAATCAATACCCAAGTGAGGCAGAAGGTAGGTGTCAGACAAAATGGAGAGGCTTGTTCACCTGCCTGGACCCCAACAGAAAACCATTCCCACACTTGGCTGCCAGTCTTGCATCTATTTGTAACAGATTTGGATGCGTCATTAAGCAACCCGCATCTCTGAGCTTAATTCACTTAATTCAGCCTTCATCTGATGAAAAACAGGCTGTGGAGCTCCACTTAGGCACTTTGTGTACTCCAGAAACTGCAGCAGACATGGGCAAACCCCCACGTTTGTGTCATGAATCCTAGGCTGCTCGTAAAGGAAGCATGTAAGGAATGATGGGATGGTCCCATTTGGCACTGCTGGGCTGGGCAGGGACCAGAGGCAGCTTCAGCAGCCCTCCTCTACCCGGCGCTGCTGCTGACAGCCAGCTGTGTGATGGCCAGGTACCCACTGGTGTCTCAGCCAGAGCTGGAGCAGTGCTGGGTGCCCAGGGATGAGCACATGCATCGCTGCTGAGCACCTCACCTCCTTCCCCATCCACCGAATGGTGGCAGGGACAGGTTTGTACCCAAAAGCAAGCAGTCCAGTTTCTCAGTTTTAGCTGAGAAGCCACCTAGTGCCCTCGAGTGAAACAAATGAAACACTTCTAGACCAGATAGTCTCTGACACCAGATAACAGACAAGCAGTAATAACATCTTAAATAATGAAATAAGCTGGAGTTTTTGTCTAGAATCTTTACTGGGGTAACAGTATGTCAGGTCAGGGATACTCTGTTCTCCTGAATGGTTTTTAAAATATTTACCTTCAATAAAAGCAGAAAAAAATCTGAAACATTCAGGATCAACTTTAATTTTAATTTTTTTTGGTGGGGAAGCAGGCAAAACCATCCCTTCCTCTAATATTTGATGATCATTCCTTGAATCATCTGATCTGCCCAGGAAAATTAGTCCAATATTTAAAATCTAACATTGCAAATGTATCAGGTCACAAAGATAACAGCCATCCTAACTGGAAACCACCTCCTGAATTAATGTTTTTAGTAGGGATCAGATTATATCAGCATCTTAATAAGAAATTTAAGGAGTATTATTCTCAGGCCCCTGACTTGAATATTAAGTAACATTTATAAATTATTTTACCTTGCTCACTTTTGAAACCAAATTCTGCCGTACTCGACACATATTTTTTAATTACTTCAACTGAAGTAAACAGAATTGCATTGGAGATAACTTGGAGCTAGTTTTGATGTCACATATTTCTGTTGCAAATTATTTGGATATCTTAAAATTATTGAAGTTACCACTGAGCATTTGCTAAAGATAATGTTTTCTTGGTTTTGCTATTTTTACAGCTATGACAAATACTGTTGTTTTCTTATTAACACGTACAGCAGGCAAGGAAGTCATATCCCTGTGAATCTGTGTTGGGTGAATTTTGGACCTTATAGACAGAACTCCTTAAAAAATCATTTACTCGAGGGACCCTGTGATGCCAAAGACATGAGCTTTGAAGACTCAAAGCTAGCAGAGCAACATGGTGATGCATTTTTAATTCTCACCACAAAGTCCAACAGGTTTAAATCACATTTTGTCTTCTTGAAATTCAGCATATTTTTGTCAAAGAAGCTACCAGGACAAAATAAACAAGCATCTTGCAATGCACTGAGTAGTTTCAAGTCCATCAGGTTTCCTCAAGGCAAAATTATTTCCTTACTTCACCAGAGAGTTTCCAAGCAGCTAAGAAGTAAATCTTTCTGAGTTCAGTGTCAAAGCTCATAAGATATTACAGAGAACAGAGAGACTTCTGTTAAAAAGTGAAAAAATATAGTTTGCCTTTTCTGTTTTGAGTATGATGACATAGTAGAAATGGCTATAAACTAAATGTTGTGAGGTGAATATGAACATCACAGGAACATGGTCAAGGTACTGAGACCACTGTAGTTCTGAGCAGTGTCTGTTCCATTTATTTTCATACACTAATTTGTCATTTAGGTTTAAAGCCTCTTCTGGCTAGATGGCTGATGAAGAGGACAAAGCTCATGAGTGAGCTAGCAGGTTACCTAGGTGTAGAGTGTACTTGTGAAGTGTAACTGCCCTCCATTAAATAATTTCACTGTTCTTGACTGCTAAGCTGTGTGCTTCTCTCTGGAAGCCCCTGTGGGGCATGGAGGGAGCAGATGAATTTGTATCAAAGATGAGAGAACAATGACTTCTCTGAGTGCTGACGCTGATAAGTCTGGCTTTCAATCATACTTGGTTGATTTCAGCATAGATTTTAGAAGGTGCAAATTTAATGCAATGTTTTCTTTATTCTAGTGTAATTCAATAGTATCTCTGTGTCTCTGTCCCACATGTAGATTCTCCATTGTCTAATAATGTGTGAGCACACATTGTTGTCTTTCTCTCAGCGTTGCCTTTGTGTATGGTTTCCTTTCTACTTGACTGTCTATGTTGAAAAACTTGTAGAAACCAAATTATTTTGAGGACTCCTTATTGGTATTAGATTACATGTGGCTGGGCTATGAAAACTGTATTGAAGGAATGGATGGAAAGACACACAGAACACATATGCAGCTTGAAACTCAAGGCCAGTTTCCACATAAACCAGCCTAACACAGAAAAAAGGTAAATAAAAGGTAAGTCTCAGCCTATGGGTAAGGGTAGGAAGAAAGAAAGATACTGACCATAGTCCATGCACCATAGTCCCTCTGCCCAGGCTAGAGCCAAAATCTGGTCATGTGATGGGACCCTGTGGGCACAAACCTCAGCTTTTTCAAGACTGCAAGGAATTCTGCATATTGAGAAATGCCAATTGCTCAGGTGCCTAAATTAGGGACATAGCTTAAGTGTAACAGTTATGACAGCTCTTCCCTTTGGCTCAGGTGCTTCAGTTTCATTCTGCAGACTCCTGGATGCAGAGGGATCTAGGACTGAATGGAGTCAGGGTCCAATAAAGAGCAATCAGGGTGTTTCTGGGGCATGGGCAACCATGGGAGGCATGTCCAAGTGCTCAGGTTAAGCATAGTTTAACAGTGTATTTTCCCTGTAAACTGAGAGCAATCACATAAGGACCAACATACATCACAGTAGGATACGAAACATGTTGAGGGTTATTTTTTGTATTATGTAAAACTAAAGTTGCTTGCCTACTGTAAATTGAACTTCAGCTACTGCTGGCTTATTGAAAATTCTCTGTGGCCTGACTTTGAAAGAGACTTCCAACTTGTTTTTTCTTATATTTTAAAGCAATACTTTAGCAATATATATTTTTCTTTTAGCTAGTTATTTTAAAGTCTGAGTAAATGATGATTCATTCAGTTTGCATTTCTAGAGCATTTTGTGCTGAAATTATCACCAAGGTAATGAAATATTTGTTATCAAGCAATAATAAAACATAATAACCTCTATCAATTATGAAGGCCTTAGAACCTGAGGTTGAGATCAACTAGTAGAAAAAAATATGAAATGAAAGGAAATATATTTTCTTGGAATATATTCTTGCCTCTGTGTCCTATTTTAGTAATTACATTTTGGCTAAAACTTCTTTTTTTTTTCCCCCCAGCAATATTGTCAATATTTTTAGGTTGAGTTCCATTACTCTAAATGTAGTATCTTATTTAATATTCCAGCTTCACTACATTGGGATTGGTTTATTCTATGTTGTGCTGCATGCTATGGAGAGATTTCAGCGACTGTTATGACAGATCTGCTTTGAAAGATCAATGACTCTTTCATGATTCTGCAGAAAGCACAATGTTCTGGGTCTATGCTTTGCCAAATAATTCTATCAATTGAAATTGTGAATTATTTTAGCAAAGAGCACATACAGTGTAGACAAATCATTTGCAGTGTTATATTTACTTGCATTTTAATTCTAAGTTATTGTGTTAACTGTATATATGATATAAACTTACCCATGTTATATGTAGTATATTTTATATGAAGAGTGTATGTAGTATACTATTGTGTACTATAACTAGATCTATCTTCTACTATATTATATATAATAGGTCCTAACTGAAGTTAGTATGTATTTTAGGATGTATACTACCTTGAATTGGAATGGAATTTCTCTTGTTGAAGGGAGCATAGGCAGATAAGCATGTTTTGTTCAACTTGGTGATATATTTCCTTCAGAGCAGCCAGGTAGATTTCAGCAAAAGATTGGATACAATAAGGGATGATGCAATATTTTTCTGGTCCCACCTGAAGACCAGTAAGTGCTGGCAGAGTTTTGTTTCTGGACCACAGTGAGTGGGGGCATCTGCCTGTGCACTCAATGTGATTTAGTTCACCACTGACTTGTTTAGACTGTGCTGAGAGCAAAAAGGTCCTGCTGCTGTGGCAATCTGCTGTCTGCTCTCGGGGTAGCCACCCATCCCCACCAGCACAAACGTCCTTGCTGGACTTGCTGTCACAGGCCTGGAGGTGAAGCAGTTAATGCTGCAGTTGCTCCTGGTAGAGCTGCAGTTGTTACTGAAGTTGTTCTGGTTCATATCTGATTTCAGTTTGACTCAGAAACTGGTTCAGGCTCATTCCCATTTTGAGACAAACCCAAAAGAAGTTGCAGAGATCATTTTGAGGCTCGGACTTCATTCAGCTCCCTTATCAGAGACTCTCCACCAGTTTCTGCCATCTCTGAACAGGGAATAAATCTGATCCTATTCCTCTGGCATTTCTGTATCAACTTCTCATCCTCTTCTGGGAAAAACTGAAGCATGTGGAGCTGTGACACTTTACATTAGCAGAGAATCTTCATTTTTCTCCTTCAGCTACAAGGAAGAGGTGTAAAGTGCCCCAGGGGAAAAGGAAGAGCGAAGCAATTCATTTGCTGGGTTGGGAGAATGGCTACTGCAGAGGCTAGGAGGATACTGATTTCAGAAGCCTTGCTTAGCTCTCTCTGGATGCCAGCAGCAAATGAAGGGGTAGTTTGGCCTAATCTGAACTACTGTTTGCATTTTTTATCCCTTGAAATGCACATGTTTTTCCAGTCATGAGTCCCACCTCTCTACAAGGATCCTAGCTGGAGGAGTACTCCAGCAGCAAGCCTCTGCCCCTGCTCCTGTCCCTGCCCTGCCTGTGTAGATGGGCTGCTCCCTCTTGGCAGACCCTGCTCCAGGGCCTGTGGCACTGCCATGCAAGGGCTGGCACGTCCAGGAGAAACCCTGCATGACAGCCCCTCTCAAGCATGAACTGCAACAACTTTTATTCTTGAAAGTTGGCGTGACTCCCATAATTTATTCATCCCAGGATGTATTCATCCATCCATTATTTATTTTCATTTGTTTTACTACTATCATTATGATTTCATAAACAGTGGCACAGGGAAAGAGATGGGAAGTTAAAGACAGAGGTAGGTGCTGGACAAAGGCCCTGGGCTTGCTTCTCCCCAGTTGCTGACTGCCTCCAGGTTTTGTGTAAAGGCACAGCACAGAACAAGCAAAACTTCTCCTCTCTCAGTTCACTTTGCTAGGTTGGTGGAGATCCTTTGTTCCACCTGAATTCCTCTCCATAGTCATTCATATTCTGTTAATGTGATGAGGACACTGGAGCGTGCAGAAGTGGTGGGGAATGCAGCTGTGTGCAGGAGCTGTGAGGAAGGCAGCACTGGATGGAGAAGTGGTGTCAGTACCACAGCTCCACCAGCTCTCCTCCTTGGTGCACTCTAGGGGTGAAGGGTTTTTTGAGCAGGAGGAATGAACCGGTCAGTAACCAGTACAATGAACGGATTCAGAGTTACTATTTCTGGCTGGAATCCAGGGGGGGATTACAAGAGAAATGGGAGAGTGTGTTGAAAGGAGTGGGAAGCAAAACCTGTGCAGAACATCACCTCCCCAGCATCCTTCCTCTGCAGGCCTGACTACCCAGGCTGTGGAGAGATGATTCGGAGTGAGCGGTTTCCTGTGGCTCGGCCGCAGCAGCTCTGCCTGTTTCCACGGGCTCCTCACTAATCAGCTGCAAAGTAGTAAGTGTTGGCTTAAACCACCTTCATGATTATGGTGTGGAGAGAGAAGTTCAAGTGGCAGGCACATTAAGGCACAAGATTGAAGGACACTGGGTTTCCCATTAGGGAACTCGAGCCGTTCCTGTAGTGCAGGGCTTTCTGCAACGTGTTATTGACTTTATAGCAGCCATAGCAGCTTTCTTCTGAGTACTGCCCTCTAGACCTCCTTCTTTCAAACAATATAGAGCTCTATTGTAAATCAATGTCCAAAACCACTACAGCAATACTACTTTAATCTGGAGGGACCACGTTGTAGAAAAGGGACATTTCTTTTTAACAAAAAAAAGTATACAGAATTTCCTAAGAAATAATTTTGAGCCTTTTCAGTCACTCAGATTATTCACTTTATAGTACAGAAACACCCATCTGTTACTGAAGAAAAAGAAAAGAAAATAACAGAAAACAAAAGAGAAAAGAAGAAAAGAAAAATAAAAGAGGATTGTGACTTTCCTCCTATATAGGAGGAGAAATAAATAGCCACAGAATTTTTATGCAAATCAGGAGACAAGGTTAAGTGGCTGTAAAAAAGCCTTCAGCTCTCAGCCTTGAGAAACATGAAAAGTGGACTGTTTCAGATTGTTGTACAATATATAGTACATAGGGTCATTTCTCACAGCACAGGAAGGTTATATTTGGGGTTTTCTTTCTGAGCATAAGGATGGGTGAGAAGAACAGCTGGGAGGTGGAGGAGCAGAAGTTAACATGCCATGTTCTCTCCTCAATAACTCTAGAAAGTGTGTTTTGCTGATTGTCCTTTCTGGGCTTGAATGGACACATCGGCTCTAGGTCCAGCAGGTCTGGGGCATGGTCTGTGTGTTTGAGTGGGTAAGCAACCAGGAAAAGGAGTTTTTAGACACTATTATTTTCCTTGGGCATCCTTACTCATATCTTTTCTACTAGATTCTAAGGGGTCCCTGGCTATCTCTGGCTGCAGCAGCCAGCTTATTTCCCCATTATTTTCAAACAAAAATGCTAGTAGTATCTCTTAAATCGAGGCAAAAGCTATGGCCAAGAATGCACCAGTAGATAGCAAGACTGGTAGGTGGCAACAGTTCCCTTATTTCTGTACTTGGAGGATGCAGAGGGAATGCACACATCTGCCATGTGGTTTAGAAATGCTATCCCACATAACACTCTTTCTTGGAGTATTATGCATGTATTGTAACGGTATGGGATTTGATAAGCACCCGAATCCCATCATTCTGCATTACAACGGGGTAAATTTGGGTCAGTTTCACTCACGCATGCATCAAAACACAGAATGGAGTGACTCCAAATATTTATGGCATTGTGATGTAAGATAGCGTAATGCAATCCCTGAATTTTCATTTCACTTAGCTGTTATCCTGCCCTCAGGGAAATCTCTTTTGCCCAGGAATGTACACTCTCTGTAACAAACAGGATCACAAAATATCAAAAAAAATGAGCAGCAGTAATATTTATAGAAGGAGGAAATATCTGTTAGTTCACTATTATAAAGGATATTGCCCTAGAGAAGCTTTTTTGCATCCATTTAAAACAGTTGTTAAGCACTTGGACTCTGCATACAGGAGCAAAACTTGTAAGGGAAAATGAACAGAACATTTTTTACATAGTGTGATCCACTGTTGAAGCTGTCTATCCGTCGAAGGTGGTGGATGTGTCTGTCCATAGCTGTATCCCAAGGCACCTGATCCCCTGTGGTTTCAATGCCCATTAGAAGTGCCCTGATCATCTCCTTGTGCAAAGACTCAAGCAGTTAAGGGAATCCAGACCATTTTATAAACCCTCTCTAACCTCAGAAGGTGAATGGCAGTTTCCAGTCTAGGAAAAATAAACAAAAATAAACTCCAGGGAAATAAGTGTTTCTGATGGACTCGCAGTTAAAAATGGGGGGAGCTTGGTCCAAAATTGAAGTTCTACGGAAACCCTAAGTCATGTGACTTGAAAGCAAGTGAAAGGTGAAAGAATAGTCCTTTGATCAAGGCACTGGCCTGAGAGCAAGCACAGGTTCACGGCTTTGCTCTGCTGCAGACTTCCTGCCTTTACGTGTGCTGTCTCTTGCACTGGGCTTTACTTTCCCTATGCTGAGACCTACGGCACCTAAATTGCTGGCTGCCTGGGAGAGGAATACCTTTGTCTTCTTCAGACAAACACCTAATGCAGTGGAAGCTCAGCCCTGTGGTGTTGTGGCACAATGGAAATGCTGCACAGTTTGGCAGAAAGCACACCTCAAGCCAAACCTTTCTGAATTTGGCATGCCTTTGCAGCAGAGAGCCAGTTTCTCTGCACAATATAACTTCCCAGAAGTTTTTCAGAGAGATTATTATTTTTTTTTCCATTGGAAGGAGCTGACTGAAGTGAACTAAAACGTTTCGGGAGAATTTATCAACCTCATCCTCTAAGGTGCTTTCTGAAAACATTTTGCTGTGGAAGGCACAGAAGGATTTCCTTCGAACTTATCCTTTATTCTTTTGCACTCTTAAAAAGAAGTTAGAGCCCTATCAGCTCTAAGTATTCTATAGTGTGTTAGTTCATGAAAAAAAGGGAGCTTTTTGACATTTTGCCTTGACTTGTGATTAAAACCAATGTAAAAAATCTTTGAATTTCCTCTCCAACATATGTCCTACTTTTCAACCAGCTCTATTGCATAGTGTCCACCGAGATCACCATTTTAATAAAAATGCCTTCAAAGCATTAATTCCACTGTTATTAATTCAAAAAAATCTCTCAGAAGTTCAGTATTCATAAAAGAAAAATCTTCTTTGGCTCACCAATATATAAATGTAATCCTTCTAATACAGCAGCACTGAATAATAAGGAGCCAAAAGCTACAGATCTAATTATGGTGCATCACTGGCTCAGGAGTCATAAAAACCTTGACTCTGAATAAACAATCCAGACTTCTATTATTAAAGTATAACAATTACTTCTTTTAGCAAACAAATTCTGTATCTTCTTATGATAAAGAAATGCATCTTTATGAAAAGATTAAATCATCTGATTACGTAAGAGCAAATTTGTGGCCTAAAAATGCCCAATGAGAACCAGTCCTGCTATCACTAATCTTTACACTGAATTTTAATCAGGGTATGGTAATGAGAAAAGGAGGAGAGAGCTGTCCCTCAATGCAGTCTGAGAGGCAAGGCTTGCTGACTTTCCTCCAGGGAAAAGAAATCTCAAAAACTTTATGCCCATCTCCAGCAGTGTCTGTCTGAGAAAAGGACGTGTAGGGTGCTGTTTGAAAAGTGCCCATCAGCTGGCTGGGTTCAGCAGGCTCAGCAGATTCAGCTCCTTCAGGGGGAACAGAGCTGGGTCAGCAGCAAGAACTTTCTGAAGTCCTTCACTCCTCTGCTGTCTGTGGACCAGGTCGCTCCTTCCCATGGCAAAAAAACCCCAAACTATTACAGGAAGGAAATCTTGAGATTGCTCCTTTGCATTGTTTTTTGTTGATTTCCAAATTGTAATGTGCAGGAAAAGAGTTTACATCATTAACCTAAGGAGCAAATGGCTGAAGTTGCATTTTCACTCAGAACCAGAGGTGGGGGCCGGGGAGTAAGGTGAGAGCACAGACCAAAAGGGGAGCATGGGAAAGTCTTTGCATCTTCCAATTGATTTCCTAACTGTGGCAAGAATTAATTTAGTCCTCGGTATATCAAGTCAAGTGGCTAAGATCACCTTTAGTTTAATGGTGCTGAACTGAGCCCAGTGTGAACTGACAGCTGCTATGACAGGATATTCAGAGAGCCCTCATCCTGCAGGCATGTCTGAATAACCTACCATTACAGGAGTGGAGACTTACAAAAGAAATAGGCAATAAAAGACTAATAATTCACATCTAGCCATTCCTTTGTATTCCTAATGGGAAAAAATAAAACCTTCCAGATTAGATTTGAGGAACTAGTGACTAGTGAGGAGCTGTATGAGAAATGGTGGAGAAATATAGTACTCTGCTGAGGAGCTCAATCCTTCTGGCAAGGGGAAGCCGTGTCTCACTAGCCTGTTGGAGTTGTCTATACATTCAGGTTAGTTGATGTATTCCACCTGGATTTCCAGAATATTTTGGGTTAGGTAGAAAGTCTCTTAATGAAACCTTGTAACAATGGCATAAGGGGAAAGATCCTTGCATGGATAGAAAAGTGTTAGACGACTGTTTTCAGAGGAGAGGAGTCAGTGAATTACAAGCAGAGACAGCCAGTGGAGAGTTCTGCAGGATCACTCCAGGATCTGTGCTGTGCAGTATTTTCATAAACAGTCTGAAAAAGGTGATGAGCAGTGAGGTGAAGAACTTTGCTGGTAATGCTAACTGATGCAGGAGAGTAAAAAAAGTCCAATTAAGAAATATTGGTTAAAGATCCCATGATCTTAATAATAACACAACTACAATTGAAATTCAAGGTAACTCAAGTGTAAAAGTGAAAACAAAACCACCCTAACTTTACATGACCTCTGCATTTACTAGTGGCACTAGAGAATGACATCCTGAGCTTGTAATAGACAGTTTTATGAACATTTCTGGTCAGTGCCAACTGCAATTAATAAAAAATTAACCTAGCATTAACAATTTTGAAGAAAAGAACAGAGCACAACAGAGAAACATTTCCCATCTTTGAATACTGCATGCTGTCCTGGTCCCTGCATTTCAAAGGATGTAGAACTGGAAAGGTCCAGAAAATGGCAACAGTCTTGTCGAAGGTATTGGAACAAGTCCTGTTGAAGGCAGGATTAAGTAGATAGGAATCCTTCAGACTGAAAAAAGAGAAGCTTGAATGATGTAAAACAGCGAGTGACCTGACAGAGTGGATAGTGATTGATTGTTCACATTTTATTCCACTATGAGAACAAAAAGACATCAAAGAGAGCTTAAAGAAGCCAAATTCAAAATGAAGGGGGAGGTTTTCCTGCAGTCGATAACAAACCTGAGAAACTCCTTGCCACAGGATGCTGTTAACACTGAGGCTTTGCAGGCATTTGGGTGAAGATGGCATGAACTCCTGTAAGGGAAACCTATGGAGGGATGCTGAGTGCCCAGAAACCCAGTCTGGTTCAGGAATCCCCAAGGTTGAAGGGCAGGAGAGACTCAGGGGAGGACCGTGTATGTTCACCCTGTTCCTCAGCATCTGCATCTGGCCATTGGTGGAAACAGAAGAGTAGCTTAACTGGATCTTCTGTCCAATCCTGTACAGCTTGCTTATGTTCTTCTGTAGCATTCTATCACTACCAGGGCAAAGCAATTTCTAGTTGCAGGTCATGCTATGTTTGGAGGTTCAAGGAAAACCTATCCTGAGAACAATATCAATCTCAAAGTCTTTGTGAGGCTCCTCTGGCTAAAATATATACCCAGAGCAGATCACAGAGAAACCTTTGTCTAGCAAACAAAGCAAATAAACCCTGGCATCTCATCTTGTGCCCTGGAGAGCTGTCTGACAGACTGATATTGAATTAAAATGCTTAGCTGCAATTTGCTAAACATACATAGTTTCATACTTTGACCTCCCATGAGTAAAATAGATACAGATAATACAATAGAGACCGTGCTGTTATTTGTAAATCTTCCTATGTCTTGGCAACAGGACCAAATATCCCAAGCCATAGATTAGTAGCAATGCTGTGCATACAATACAATTGTTAACAGTTAATGTTTAGGTCTGGATTGTCAGTTGCTCTGAAGCTGTTTACACATCACTGGCAATGGAACAGGAGCATTGAAGTGAGTGTGAGCTACCCTTTTGCATCCATTTAAGTCTCTTTTGTGCTGCTAGAACAACATAAAGTGGTCTCAGAGTAGCAAGCAGCAGGCTGTTCCAGTTTACATCTGCCATTGTTCGAGAGGGGCAGTCCCTGCCTGTTTTATTTCAGACAGGCAAAAGTTTGAGGGAAATAGTAGGAGAATAAACTTGTCACTGATTCAGCCCGTAAGTGCATGCAGCAGAGCTGCTTCCTTGATTTCAGGTGACAAAGAAGGACAAGTTGAAACAAATGACACAGAAAAATGTTCTTTAGATTCGAGCTGTTTCAACAATAATTTGTTGTCCATCAGACTCACAAAGCTTAACTAATGCTTTGTGAACTGCATCAACTAGGATATCCTTTTTCTCCAAATATCTTTTCCAGTTGATTAGCCTACAACTAAAATGTCTCTTGGGTAAGCTACAGATTCTAGAAGCCCTAATAAACTGCCTAACCAGTAATCTGTTCCCACTGCCACGCTGCTTTCACTTTCGTAATTCAGAGGGGTTATTCCATCCCGTCAGTAGAATTTTTCTATAAAAAGAGGTGATTATTCCCCACTAGCTCCGTATTTGACCTCATTCTTCCTGGTGTAAATTTTAAAATTCGTGGGATACTACATGTATCAGCTGAATTCTGCATTTAAACCCATACCTCCACTTTTAATAACGCCCCCAGGCCAGCATCGTAGAGGTAACCAGGAGTCACTTCTTACAGTGTTTTTTTTAATGCAGGTTTTAATTTTTAGATATATGTTGTTAAAAGATATCCATTATCTGAGAAATAGAAACCATCTTTTTTACTACGACATTGGTGCACGGTACCATTTTTTGTGGGCTTGTGGGAAAGCAAGCAACAAGAACTCAGCTCTAACTGCAGCAGACGACCAACATAAAAATCAAGGCTTGTGTTAGCAGCTCTCCATCCTGCCATGGTGTGCAACAACAGGCAAAGCTTTTAGCCTGTGGAGACTAAGGGGGAAGTAATTCCAATATATAAGACACAGGCACTTTCATTATCATTAGCAAGCATGCTGGATTATTCATGAAAGTCCCACTTAGAGATATAGGCAGGCATTTGCCATTTATTCCTGTGAGTAATTTAACTCAACACATCACTTTTTATGTTAACCTTGTGGAAGGTATTTTGATCTTGATTGGGTTTTTTATTAACACATTACTAAAACTCTCTATCCCTTTGCACATACCCATCTAACACTGGATTGCAGAGCCACCATATATAAGCCTTATGTTGTGGGGAATCTTGCAAGGAAATCCTAAATGAGGAGTCTGGATTTAGCTGGAAGTGTGTTGGGAGGACAGGCTCTACAGGGCCACCCCCCTTCAGCAGGGTAGGGAGACTGTGACATCCAGCTTGTGAATATTGCTCCAGAAAAAAAAGACAGCTGAACTGGCTGAAAAAGTGTTTCATAGGAAAAGAAGAGTTGCTCTCAGGCACTGTTCCTTCCCAGGCTTCTCATTCCACAGTGCTCCTCTCCCTGCGCCCTTGGGAATCCTCGGGCAGTTGTGGCACAGGGCTGTGTCCTGCCCCACTGCTCCTCTGTATCGCACCCCGATCCCCAGCGTGTCCGGGAGGATGAGCAGGGTGAGGCACCACTTAGCATGGCAAAGGATGGCTAAGTTTGCCTCTGGGTGCTACAATCTTGTCTCCAAAGAAAAGGTGGAGCAAACCGGTAGTCATTAAGTAGTCATTTATGTGGTTTTGATTAGGCATGGCCAAGTTACAACACACTGGAATGTGTTTAGTAAATTAAAGGAATTCTTCATAGCAATCTTACCACGTTAATTTGGATGGTACTGGGAAGGAATAGAGATGTTGGAGGAAAATGATTTGCCTAGTTTTTATGCTAAAGAGGCAAACATAAATTTACATCTATTTACATATATTACCTATTTATTTACCTCTTCAAATCATGGTCTGTGAGGCAGTGGTAAAATTAAGTGTTGTCTATGCTTGAAATCTGGTGTTGTGTGGTGAGGCAAGCAGAAGTAGGTAATTTCTGTTTTGCCCAGTGAGAGGAAGGCTCACTCCATTGACTTGCACTTTTCCTTGACTACACCACTGCATGTAGGTATATGTCTGGGTTTTTTTCATTGTAATTGTAGCTCAAACCATACAAAATGCACTGACAAGTTTATGCTCCTAAAGTGATAATGCTTAGCTAAAAATGATCTGCTTGGCACTGGTCTGCTTAGCACTTTAAACAGGTATATACTTCAAGATGGTTGGCTATATATTTTTTTTAGTTTTATTTCTTCATTACTGAAAAATAACTTCCTTTCTAAGGAAATTAAATAGAATGCCCTGCAATTGCTCTAACAATGCATTTATCCACCTTGGAATCGCTCTAACAATGCATTTATTCCTACTAAAAGGTCATGCAATTTCTATGAGATTTTGGACTTTTATTACACACTACAATTCTCTATCAAGCTGTACAGTATGTATGAAAATAATACCCCAGGGAAGTCTTTTGTAGTTCATTTTTCCATGGACCTTTAAATAAATGCTTTATTTTCCACACACTTCCTTTCCCCTCTCCTCTGCTTGTTTGTTCTACCCACTGCCATCTCTCTTCACTACTCTCACACACGACGGTCACAGCAAAAAGCCAGATAAATCAATGGAGTCTTCGATTTAGAGCAGAATGAAAAAATGGGGCTGTAGAAACACTCCTCAACGAGAGGCAGTGAAGGTTTGACTGGGTTGTTGAGAAGGGAAAAGCATCTTCTTGGAGGTCGATCTTCAGCTGTTAACTAGAATGATCTCTGTGTAATAGCCCTGGTTTCTGCAGTTCCTCTTCTTTCTTGTCTCAGCTCCTGTGCTGAAGCTGTTATTATGGCAGTAACAGCTATTTATGCTGTTTATTCATGTTATTTATTATGTTATTTTATTTATGCTGTTTATTTATGCTGTTTATTTTGCCGGCCATCTCCGTGTGTGCCGGGATTAGCGTGCTTGCAACATGACAATATTACAATATTCTTCCTCCTGCTGGGAAAGGTGTAGAAGGGAGGGACACCCCACACTACTCTACAGCTCACACTGGAGCAGAACACTCTGCTGTGCTCTCTTCCTTCATGGGGAATGGAAGACCAATTGTTTTCTTTTTCAGCTTGTATCTCTTTGAGCTTCTTTTTGGATTTTGTTTGAAAATCCAGTAAGGAGAAGATAAGGACAGTTGAAGTGACAAATATAATCATTGCATTTCTTCTTCAAATGGCAAATTCCACATGCTTGAGTGTGAAGCAATAAGTATGCCCAGGCTGGACATTTTGATAGACCCCCATTACACAGTGGTGCAGGGAAACCAAGACAGGTTTCATGTTATTTCAGATTTATAAAAGGAATTACAGATATTTCCTACAACCACTATGCTTTCATTTTATCTGGGCCAAAATTGAGCCGTCATCAAAGGCATTATTTCCGCTCAGTTATGGGTATTTTAAATCCCTGCCAATATTTCTGAGCATCCACAGATATAATTAAAATAGGTAGTTCAGCCCAGCTGCCAGGTGCAGGAGATGACAATTAGTTTTTTTCTTACATCCACCACCCTCATTAAAGAAAACCCCATGCATTTCTTTCTTTACAAGCCAGCCTCCCTTTAACACTGCATATCAGAGATTTCAGACTAGCACTTTGTCTGGAGATGGTTTGTTTTTCTTTTGTTGTCTAGATTTTTGCCTGATCAGTAAATAAAGGAAATCCAGGAATGTATTTCTTATTTTATTGAAATGTAGAGGTAGAGATTCAATTGCCTGTATGTAGTGCACCACAGAATGCAATAAATATTTCCCATATGCATACTACTTGATGTCACAGATTGGAAAATGCATAAACCAAATGTCAGGTGAGAAAAATGCTAGATTCTGTTCATTAATTGTTCTTCTAGCAGCTACAGATTTAATTGTAAAGAAACATTCAGACATATTTGCAGACATTTTAACCTTTTTATTACTACACTTTTACCTTTGTTAACAGCACTGTAGTGACCCTGGGCTTTATGCGAGTTTTCAGTTCCAAACTGGTGTTTATATACCACGTCTTTTAGAAATCCTAAAGAGGAATATAAATGCCTCCGTGTTGGTCAGAGGAGATTACATCTGTGATGAAACGCATACACTCGGTACCTAAATCAGCTCTACCCCATTTTGATAGCATTTCATGTTACAACAGCTTTTTGTGTTCTCTCTTCCTACAAATGTATTTATGGGAAGTGTACTCAAGAGCTTTAAAGCATCCTACTGCATTTTATACCTTGAAGAGCATCAGATCTTACTGTGCTTCTCGGTCCTTGCTCAGATTTTGGCTGGTTTATCTCTGCAGTTGTATCATTTTCCAAATGTTGATATGATTGTCTTAATGACAGTTAAACAAAGAAAAGTTTCAACATACAGGAAAAGTAAACATCTGATCTGTGAATGGCAAGAAGCCCTGACATACTTCTACCACCCTTCATGAAACCTGTTGTCTGATACTTCAGCTCCCTTTGCTTTCTAAGATTCAATATGAAAATGAGAGACAAAAGGCATCTTTTCTGTAGGTGTAATCAAGAGAGATGGCATTCAGCACTTTCTTCAGAAAGTAAAGCCCTGGTGAAAGCACTCGATAGACCCAAGCTCTTGGATACTCATTGCTAGCAGCAATTTCACAGGATTTTTCCTTGCACGCTGCCATCCTACTCCCATCTCTAGTTGTAAAATGCTTGTTCATTCTCCAGGGTTTAACCCCTGCCCTCGTTAAGGAGAGGAAAATGAATGGCGAACATAGAAGCAGTGTTGTGATATAAATGTTATACAGTAGATGTTTTCTCTCTAGCCAGTTTCACAGGCAGGTTAATATTGTTCTTCAAGCCACAAGGACAATCACCCTGTTTTTTGCAGGCAAGTTGGAGCTCATTCTGCATGTCCTCTGAGCATNAGCACAGTGGCTATAAGCTTGTAGTCTGAGGGAGGTATTCCTCGATAAGACTATGGCCATTGTTTTAATCTTCCATCTCCTTTGTTCATACCGAGTTTTGTCACGAGGAAAATGCCACGCACCAGAACACATCTGGCAAGAAGGTGAAGATGCATGTCATTCTGCATGTCCTCTGAGCATGGCAGAGGTGAACTTGCACTGACTCAAGGACTTTATTTAATCTATACCCATTATTTCTTATATCCAATAAATGTTTGGAAAATACTTCTCTGGGGGGATTCTTTCTCCCTAAAGGAGATCTTGTCTCCAAAACTGTAATATGCAAATGAAGAATTCCAGAGTTCCCACACGGTTTGTTCTTTGCCATTGTTTCTTCTGGAATTTTGTCTTCATTTAAAGTAAATTGAAAGCAACCTCCTCAGGCCCACTGCTAACTGGGCACAAAAGGCAGGAAAGGTAAAACATATGTGTATGCTGGAATTAGATTTCTGGGAAATCCTAATGCAAATCAGTATTTGCCCCAATAGACATTGCAGTAGGAGCATAACATTTCTACAAGAACCTGAATTTCTTTCCAAAGCAGGAAACTTCCCCCATATTCCCTTGGCAAAGTTTGCTGGACAGTAACCCTGTGGAAGCCAGCATTTGCTTCACCTCTTCTACACTCACCTTGTTTTGAAGTTGATTTAACGGATCATTGTCTCTCCAGAAAACAGCCCCTGTGCCATGTTCAGTACAGGCTTTTCTCCTCCCTTGTCCCCAACATCCTAGAAATAGCAAACCCTCTAACGCTGGCTGCTCGTGCGAGCTCTGAGTAACACTGGAGAAAAGACAAGGTAGTCACAACGCGTGTTGTCACACTGGCCTGGGGGTGGAGGAGTGATGCGGTGCGTCCGCAGCATTTGCCTCTGACTTGCTGTCCACCCCCATCCTTCCTTCTCAGCTCATCTCACACTCCCCCCCCAGCCCACACCACGGAGTTAGGCCACTTGGTTCATGTTTCCTGGGGTTCTGCTGTGTAATTTCAGTGAGAAATGTTAAAGGTGCAAGGTAAATGTTACCTGTGATAGGTTGGCAGGCAGTTGCATGTACATCTCTTGCAGAGTGCGTGGATCCTGTTCTTAGTCAGAGGCTGTAATTTCAGAACAGTTCAACAGGGTCTAACAGAATTTCTCTGAACGCATTGCAGGGAAAAAAAACCAAAAGTAAACAGGCTCTGCCCCAGTGTATGAAATGTAGATACTTTAATATTTCTCTAAGAAGCTGTACATTGTATTTTTTTTTCTTACTTGACTTATAAGCAGTCTATGCATATGTCAGTTGATCTCACTTTGTCCCTAAAAATAACAAGGAGGAAGTGGTTACAGACTTATTTTAGATATTAACACCAGCTACACTTGCTAAAATATTTTTCCAGGAGCATGTGTTTTTATAACTGAAGTTTAACTAGCATTAGTTGCTAAGTAGATGGTAACTAGTAAAAGAGACAAAAAAAGTAATGCTTGAATGCAAACATCATATTGTAATGGGTTTACACTTGGAATGTAGAAGTTACTAAGTAGTCTTTACAAAAATAGTGGTAGTCACGTAGGTTAATTAACCCTGAAGCAGCTGAAATGGTGTTTACTCCAAAGGCATTTATCCATAGGCAGTTAAGCAAGCAAATTAACACACTGGACTTACTGTTACACACCTACCAAATATCTATCTTTTTTAGAACACACAAGTTAAAATGTTTCTCTCTAACTCAATGTGCTCTGTCTGTACAGCGATCTGCTCCGTGTGGTTCTGCTCCAGAACACAGAATGCTTTGTTTTTCCTGATAGCAATGAGATATTAGAATGTTTGCAGACAAATACATAAAGCGTCGAGATAAATATTCTCTCTGTGAGGCTGCAGAAATAAGTCCTAATGCTTCATGAGAGTAGCTCTGTTAAATTCAGTGGAATATTTGCATGTATCTAGATGACCTAGATAATAAGACTCAGGAAGGAACAGGGGATAGTTCTTGAAACCAGTCTACTGCTAAGCAGAGAAGCTGAGAGATATTAGTTCCTGATTAAAATGGTCTTGACTTCTCATATGACCTGACACATGACTTAAATTCTTTAAAATATATTCCTCTTAGAAAGAATAGTGATACTTTGCTCTTGTGTTGGTTGAGGATTTTAACTTGTGCTAAATGCCTCGATGAATTAAAGGCCAGCCTGTCCTAGATGTGGAGTGAAGCAGGCAGTAGTCTGAGGAAGACTCAAAGAAGATTTGGTTCCTTCCTAAGCCTTGTGGCCCTTGTTAAGCCAACAATTTCACGATTCCACTTTTTCCCGAGCTCTTTGAGGCAATCTACTGCCCTATGCAGAAAAAGGGATGAGTTTCCCCTGACATTTAACAAAATTAATTATTTTTTCTTGGTCAGGGTAAGGCACATAGGGCAAAATTCTTTTTTATACGCTGAATGGCACATGAATGGTGAAAGGCTGGTTATAGCCAGGGCCTAAATCTAACAGCACCTTGTGAGGTCAGCGAGGGAGACTATAGCTATTGTACAAGTGGGTCAGACCCCATACAAATTAGTAAGTGAAAGTCCCAAAATGATACAACAGGTCAGTGACAAAGCTGGAACTAAAACTCCCTGTCCTCACCATCAATCACCAGGTACTAATTATTTCCATTTATATCATTTACTTTACAGTGCAAGGCAGATACTCTTTCCAGACAGAGAGGAGGAAACAGACCTTGGCCAGCAGAACACAGAGCCCCACTTTAAGCAGAGAGCATCATTAGCTCTCAGCCAGTCAATTCATGTTGCATACAAGTTTCTACAGGACAGACAGGGTCAAAATCCAAAACATATCAAAGATCAGGAGATGAGACATAATCAGCAAGGCATATATCAAGCTTTCCAAAATATTCTTTGTATTACTGTTTTAAATTGCAGTACAGGGAGAAGAATACACCATTAAGCAGTGATGATTTTAGATTAAGCATTTACCCTAAGACAGGCTGCAGTATCATACACAGACAAGAGACTGTTATTTTTGAATGGCATCAAATTGTGAATTGAAGCACAGTGGGTAGGAAAAAGCTGCAAAAGGTTTTCAAAGTGATTGCTCATCTGTGGAGTAAAATACATCCTTTTTAAAGTCCTGCTGTGACCAGTATAAAATGATCGGGGTGAGAGTCTGCATGGGGTCTGCCACTGTATAGGAAACAGATGAAAAATCATTGTCTAACATAGGCCTGGCTACCTGACAGGTACCTGAATAAGCGAATACAAAATGGTGATACAAAGTTATCCTACCAGTAAAACTTCTCTGAAATCAAGGCAGCTGTGATTTAAAGCATTAGCTGATTAAAACAGGGGCTAGCAAATTTTCAAACAACAGATGTCAGAACTGTATTCTTCTTTCTTAAATTAGAGGCAAAGTGTGACAGCAGGAGCTCAGCAGAAGCTCAGCAAGAGTGAGAAGAGGTTTCCCCTTCAAGAGATGAGATGTTGCCAATTAGCTGACTGGTGGCATCTTACTTGGCTCCCTGCTTCTGCTGCTTCTGGTATTCTCACAGTGCTGTGAGCCAGCCCCTCCTTCAGATGTCTTTCTGGAGGTGCAACAGCCCTCTCTGTGCTACTCCAGACCACTGGCGTTCTGACTTGAGAACTGTCTATATCTTATGAGAACTCTATTTTGCCAGTTGGTATTTGATGTAGTTAATCTACTTTTGTGGTCAAGGACATTCCCTTTGATGCATGGATGAAACACAGTGAGAGAAAAATGAGTGCTGGAGGCTTTACAGTAGTTTACCTTATACTGAAGGAGGGTTGATTTAGATTAAATAATATGAAGAAATTCTTTACTGTGATGGTGGTGAGGCACTGGAACAGGTCACCCAGAGACATTATAGATGCCCTGCCCCATCCCTGGAAATGTTCAAAGCCAGGTTGGATCTACCTGATCTAGTAGAAGGTGTCCTTGCCCATGGCAGGGGTGGTGGAACTAGATGATCTCTAAGGTCCCTTCCAACCTAACCCATTCTATGATCTGATATGATTCCATGATCCCTTGAGTTCCCCAGCAGTTACTCTGCAGGAACTTAAGAGGTTTCGAGGGATATGGCACAGGGCACCAGGGTTGCCCACAGCTCTAAGGTTTTGTTAGCATCCATGTCAGAAATCCACTCAGCAGCTGTGAAATTTACAATCCCAGGCTTTATTTATATGCACCATGCCCTGGGAAAATTGTCTCAGTCTATTTGAAAGGCAAAAATTGCTTCAGAAATCCGTGGCTCCACACAGTGATGGACTCCACAAAGCACTCCCTCAGTTCTCAGCTCCACCCATCACACAAGCCTGGACTCCCCTCCAATTCGAGAGGGAACAGCCAGTAAATGGAAGAAAAGACACCTTCTAAAGATGATTTTTCTATGTGCATTCACACCTTATTTCTGAGCATTCTTTTAAAGCTCTAAGCCCCTCTTTTTTATACAGAGGGCAGTATCTGTTAAAGTTTCAGCCTAAATTATTTTCTTCAGTTTTCAAGTGTTTAGTTTTCTTCAGACAAATGTGGTTTCTTGTTGGGCTCAGCTTGCTGTGAATCTGTAGGGTATGTGTTAGAGGATATATGCATGCAGCTGCAAAAGGAAATACATATTAAATGAGAAGAGAATTCACATAATCATTTTATCAAGCTACAATGATAAGGTGTCCTATCATCTCCCTACTCCAATTTGGCAGGCATTTGTGAATTTTCAGTTTTTTAGATGTTGCTCATCTTCAGCCAGCTGCCACAAATGGAGCCAAAATCTATTTCAAAGGAGGGTGTGAACTACTGTGTGAACTACTCCACTGGAAAGCTCTAAGGGCTTGGTTTTCTATTGCAGCAAACCTTTTAATTTCCCAATGCAAAGTGAAAAAAACAAACCAAAACCAACAAAAAAAAATTGGTTTGAGAGAAAGTTGTCTTCAAATATAATGTGATCTAGATAATTACACCAGTGGAGGGCAATGCAAATGTGAACTCAGCTGCTTTCTGCCAATTGGTCCCTTTGAAAAATGAGAGAATTGGGAACATCTGGCCATTGGCAGGCTTTTAGTAGGCTCTGCTATCCCGAAGGGTGGTTTTGTCTCTGAATGGTGAGGCAAAAGGAGGGCAGGATTACATTTAAGATAAAATGAGATTTCTTTTGGCAGACTTTTAAAGAGAGAAGATCACTAATATTCTTTTGGTAAGTAAGGAAATGTTATTATTTTAACTTCTGAGAATGAAACTCTAATTTGGGGGGCTGGCTGTGGGGGAATAAAAAGTGCCATGAAACTGCACTTGAAGTTACAGGAATTAGGTTAAATTTGGGGGTTTGATTTTTTTGGGTTGGTTTTGTCGGGGTTTTTTTGAGAAATTTTCTTAAAAGATGATTTTTAAATTTTTGTCATTGTTGTTGGTTTTGTGGACATCAACATAATACTTTAAAACAGCTCTGTTTTGCCTTTGGAGAAACCTTCCTTGAAATTCAGCCTAGACAGAAAATGTGAAAAAAGCAATGGCAAAATCCTGTCAGCAAGTAGGGAATTGTGTCTTGCTTCCATTTTTGCTTGTCTGATGACTTTATTGTTTTAGACAGTAAACTAACTGCTGGCTTGGCCTTTCACCTTCTGTCCCAAACAAGTATTGCCAAAAGATATTGAAGTGTTTTTGCTTCCTGAGATAAAATAGAACAGTGTGATTTTTTGGCAGAGGTTAAAACATCCAACAGGCATTAACAGGGTGTTTGGCCTGTAAGGTGGCACACAATATACTAGCAGACCTAATAAAAACTGTGGCTTCTGTCCTGTGCAAAGGTCAGTAAAAAGACCCCTAAAGTCTACAGAGTTTGTGTTTGTTTGACTTGACCAATAATTTAAGCACTGATCTTGGTTCTTTATAGCCTTGTATGCTGTATAGTCCTTTATGTTGGTGCAAAGTGAGCAGAAAATTAGATGAAAATATTTTTTTTTTCTTCTTTTGAGGCTGCAACCCTAGCAGACTTCAGTACAAGATCTGCAGATGTCTGTCTTGTCTGGTAAATTTGATCCAGATGAGGCCCAGGCACACAACTTCGTTATTGTCAGAGTGGCCAGAACACATGGTGCAGTGGTTATGTGAGCTTTGAGAGGCTACTTGATATAGGCACTATTCCAGTAAAGTCACTCCATGATGACGTTTTGAGCAGTAGACTTACTCTGTTCAGCATTTTCTGTTGCATGAATGTGGTATTTCCAAGTTTGCCTTAGTCAGGAAAGCACATTTGTTGTCCTTTGGAACTCTTCTTGTTGTTCCTTGGTTTTATAAAAAACTTTGCACAGTGATAAACTCAGAGAAACTGCTCTTGAAAAGAGAACAACAGTGCCTAAGGTGGTGTGTCTGGGCCTTCTTCCTGACAGTG
The DNA here is from genome assembly GCA_013399075.1 of Chloroceryle aenea. Lineage (NCBI taxonomy): Eukaryota > Metazoa > Chordata > Aves > Coraciiformes > Cerylidae > Chloroceryle > Chloroceryle aenea. The sequence goes on from VWZY01000030.1 coordinate 124,031, forward strand.
GCCTAACAAGTGTAATTATTGTTGAGGTTGGTGTAGATGATAAATATTCGCACAACACATCCAGTGTACAGGAAAACGTTTATTTGGGTCACTTTGTTACAGTTGTTCCCTGCTCCTGTGACAAAGTAAATAAATATAGCCAAAGTGTCAAGCAAGCAAACCTATCTGTCTTTCAGCCGGAGGTGCAATCTACTCTTGACAAGGCTCTGTTTGGGTTTGTTGTTGGTTTTTTGTTTGCACTCCCCCCCATCTCTCGATCAGTGCACAGTGTGATGCTGTCTCTGCAGTCCATATCTGTATCATCTCCAGCAGTTCTGGATTGCTTTTCCTCATTGTCTTTTGATGAAAAGTCTATGACTATTTCAGATAACTGAAGAAGTTACTGCTGATGTTGCTCTCTTTGGTAGATGATATTTGTCTCAATTTCAGTTTCACCTTCATGATACTGGTTATACAGCTCTTGCTCCAATCAGTGTTGATCCTGCAGGTTGTTTGATGTTGGCAGTGGCCTGCAGAGGCCTCAATGGAGCCACTGGCACAATCCATTGCTCCCACAGAACAACCTATAAAGTCAAGACCTTGATTTGTTCAGTAACACATGGTTTTCAGTTCCCTTGCAGAATCTAGTTCACCATCTTCTTTTGCTACCATTCCGTGGCTGCACTGTAATATGTAATATTGGGTATAAATTTATATACCAACTATGTAACATGGGGATAAATCACGATTAGATTAGCAGGGTAACTTTTTGCAGACGTTCATCATCAGTGCAAGTAACAAGGTGTGAGGCCCTGGGAGCTAAACTGTGGTTCACGGTCACTGATTCTGTTTGTTAGAGCCTGACATAGTTCACCGATTTCAATTTTGTGTGGTAATCTACAGTGACACACTTGTGCAGGAAGCTGTACCAGTCACGTTCAGTCCTGCTTAGGATGTGCTTTTGCTGATTTTTTACTTGTGCTTTGGGTTTTTGTTCAGTGCCAGAAGCAGCTTTTGGTTTCAGGCAGGGTTGTTGGTTCCACCACGAGGAGGACAGTGGCTTTAAGGGGTGGGAGTGATCAGCCACTGATGCAGAAACTATTTTTGCCTTCGTTAGTTACAGTTTTATTCTCTAGCTCTTTTGAGTTGAAGAGCAGGTATAAATTCAGTGTTCTTTGCTGTACTGTGGTTAGCATGAAGAAGCAATACAATTATGCTATGCAGTCATTCATGCTAACTGGGGAACGAGCAGCCTTGGATTTTTACGCTAGCTGTGGCTTCAGAGCTGTTTCCGTGCTCGGGAATACAGAATGCTTTGGATCCTCTACAATCCCCTTTTGATACTGAGCCTAAATTTAACTACTCTGTCAAACCCAGCCCTGCCTCCTAACAAGGTTGGCATGACAGACCCAGTTGCACTTGGTGTACATTAACTGCTTTCCCTCGGTAAAGAGAATGCTGATAGAAGATAATGCAAAAAGAGCTTCTTGAAAGCAAACCATTTTTATCCATCGAAATGTACTCTGAGCAGAGGCCTGTAACAAGAAAGATTTGCATTTCCCCTTGCTTAGACCTTTGCCTTTCCCTGAAAGTTTAGTAAATTCCTATCAACTCTGTTATTTCCTTCTGGGCGCTGGGGACTCAGATCGCTTGCTAGAGTTTCTCCAGCAGAGAGGCTCTACCCCAGCTGCTGACAGGCCATTAAATCCTACTTCTTTTCCTCATTCTGAACATCTTTAATGTTTTAGTGTTGTCTTTGATCCCAGGCCTTGGCCTGGAAATAGTAAACCTTGCTAGCCAGATTGGATTTGGCCAGCAGAGCAAGGATTTTCTTCAATAGCTCCACGTGCAGTTCCCTTGGGAAGTCTTAAGTCTGTCACAGTTTAATTTCTTGTTTGCTCCCTCCCTCATCTCCTTATCCTCATCTTTTCCCTAAGTAAAAGACTCCTGAGCTGACTCGACAGTCATAATAGTATCAGAGCAGAAAACTGAGATGTACTTAATATTTATAAAGTGGAATGTAGGATGTCTTACACAGGAGCTGGGAGAAAGGGAGATTTTAAAGAAAGAAGCACCTTGATTTGCAAGATGTTGGGAAATACAAGGAAGTAATAGGAAAAATCTGCCCCAGCAGGTGTTTCAGTTTAATTTTGCTCCTCTTACAGTTGTCTTTTAAAAGGCTGGGCTTCCGATGCTGCTTTCCATGTACCAGAATGAGTTGAATTATACAGCCAAGTACTTTGTCAGATTGGTGTCTCATCTTCTAATGGTTCAAGTCTGCATTGCTATTTGGAGAATGCTTTTATATCTTGTCTGAAGCTTTCTAGTACATTTATTATGAAGCACAGGTATATGTAGGCTAAAATTTTCAAGCCTGAGCGGATGCAGTTAGACACCCTAAATCCATATCTAGGCACTTAAGGAAATGTGATTTTCAGAGATAGGGAGCACTGAAACACATTTGAAATAATTTTGAGCTTAGTACTTTTGAACATCGGATAACATTTCTTATGCTTAAGTGTAATTTCAAGCTCTGAAAATTGTGACTATATGATGAAAGAGAACTTTAGACTATGTAGCCATTTAAAAACATTTCAGAGGGGGATAAACTCTGATTACCTTATCTTTTTTTTTTTTTTTTTCCATACTGACTTAGAGTAGGTTTCTGAACGTCGTCCTCCAGTAACATTTTTCATATTAATAGACGAGTTATCTAAAAATCAGACTTTCCTTCCTGTGGTCTGCAGTGTGACTGGCTGTACAACAAAGAGAAAGCGTGCTTCACAACTGTACTTCTGGTAACTGCTCCTTGGACGTTCAGTGCTGTATGTATTTAACTTTCCATTACTGAAATAACTAAGCAGCCACTCACAGTAGTTCCTTCCCAAATCTAACGGGATGTCAATTTTACAGACTTTGTCCTCAGTTCTGAACAGGTTTAAGTGTTTGGGATTGCTTTCATTTGAAAAGTAACTGCAGGCTAAACCTGAGTAGTAGTCAGCTCTTAGGGGAGCACAGACAGAAACACCCTGAGCTACTGAATTAGCCCAAGCTAAATTTTGCCAGTTCCCTGTTTACGAGCTGGTTTTTCACTGGAGTCTGCTGGTATTGACTCCTATGCCAACAGAATCTTTTCTGCTACGTGTTATACTACAGAACATTAAAAATTGAACAAGGAGGAAGATTAGGAAGAAATTCCTGTTGTGAGAAGCAAAATATTATTCATGAGAGGTACTCGAGAGACTAATTTCTGAATTTAAAAGGCAGTTTCATTTCGTTATAATGGTTAGTTCAATATGAGCCTGATTCTGCAAACATTATGCATGAGTAGCTTTACATAAATGGGTAGCTCCATCAAGTTAGGTTTGTGTACTTTTCAAGTGTTTGGACAAGTCCAAATCTCTCTCGCTTGTGCCTTCTCAGGGTTTTCCTCTCACTTTTTATGTAAGATATAATGCAAGTATTTCTTTAGCTCTCCTTTGCTCCCAACTTTATTCTCTGTATAACTTTGTTTTGACTTGAAGCTCTTGGAGCTAAATCAGTCTTGCTTTGCACAGATCCTTCTCAGGCTTTGTCCTGGTACCTTGTAGATGACTGGAAGCTATTACAGCACAGGAAACACCATAGCAAATGCTATTGAGTAGGCTGAAGTAGCTATCTCCTCTGTATTCACTTCTCTTGTGTGGTGTATGATGGTGTAGGAGGCGTTTACGCGGCTCAAATCCCAGACGGTGCCCTGCCATAATGCACAAGTAGTCTCAATAGGATTAACCAAACTTTGAAACACTGGAATTTATCTAACTAAGAGAAATAAAACCTTGGATTATATAAAGATTATTATCAAGTGAGTAAGCTGCTTTAGAAATTACTTTCTTAATTCCTCTGTTGCCTTGTGAAACCAATTTTCAGATGGCGTCCCAGAGATGAAGCATTTACCAGTCAAGCTTTGGTGCGGGCTCAAGTGGTCAGCCCTGCCATCAGTACCTCCTGAGGTGCCTTTCGTGGGGAAGGGGGATTAACTACGCAAAGCCCAAGAAAACTTCCATGCAAAGTAATTTATTTACAAGGAGTGAAGCTCAAAAAGCGTCCCCGGGCCTTGTCTGGATGCGGCCTATCCCCGGGCGCCTGCGGGGTGGCTCCTGGAGCTCCCACGGAGCCAGAACCAGGGGGGCTGCGGTTCCCTGCAGACCAAAAGCCGCTTTCTTGTGAGGAAGTGAGCATTTTCTGGAGCAACAGCCAGAGGCGAGGTGAAGCCCTCCCACCGCCCTCGCTAAGAGGAAGGGGCTTCCCACATCTCTTACCCCCTAAACTTTTGCACAACAAAGGCAGCCAGCCCGGCGGCTCCGAGGAGCCGTTCGCTCGCCTCAGAGAGCCCCTCTTCCCAGCCCCGAGAGGGAAGTGACTAACGCCTCCCCCCGCCCCTGCTGCGCTCCTCTGAGTGACCGTGCCTAGGGCTCGCCAGCGA
>VWZY01000030.1:129131-180474 GCA_013399075.1 Chloroceryle aenea
CTGACGAGGCGGGTAGCGGTCCCCGGAGGTGCCGTTAAAGGGTTAATTTGGTAAGAGTAATTAAACCATAGGGCACCCATCCCCATCTGGCAAATAACAGCGTCAGCTGAAATGCGATGGAAACCACAAGGTGTTAGATACAGGTAAGTTGAGCAGAGTTGTAACTCGAAATTGTATCAGGCAGAAAAGGGGGCTGGGGGATGATACTTAATTTCTGAACTGGGATCGAGTGCAGCTCTATTTTCTTTCCCCTAAATGATGTACAGCTGTTGAAGCATGGAAATTAAGGTTTGTGCTGTGTGCTTGTCTGGTTGGTCCCCAAAAGCTAACTCGGTGCCTTATAAAAATAATAGGATGAAGTTTTCGGCAACCTATGTTTTCATCTGATGCATAATTATGTTTCCATTTCTCTCTTGCCAGCAGAAATTAACTTGTTTATTTACCCATTAATGATGTGTTAAAATAGATGTACTAAAATCAGGCCATTTAAATGCCACTTAAATCTAGCTTTTAATCTCCAAAACAAGACTGATTTTCAGTCTTCAGTGGTTTACAGGCACCCTCCATCTATATTTAAAGCATGTCTGCAAAGCAGGAATGATGGGGGGAATGTCTTTTTTCTCCATCTGTATCAAAGCAAGGGTTTGTGTAAATAATTGGTTGCTAACTCGACTTCTTGTATTCAGGTAAGTATTTAAAAGTCTGACAGCAGCCTTTGAAAAGGCTGTGTTCAGCCATATGATATTATTTTAAATTATTTTTATTTATTTTTTACCTGATTACATTTGAACTAGCTTTAAAGCCCAGCGGTATCATAGGTTTCTGCATCCTGTGAACCTTTATATTGGATGGGGTTTGTGCATGTAAGTCCTCATTATTGTAACTATCCATGCAGGACCAAATGCTGTTTACTTATTCTGATGGTTCCACTAGAATGAAGATACAAATCACAAGATTAATAGGAGCAGAAATTAGTCCTGTGAGATTATTTGCAGCCCCGGTGACATTAGTGGGAGCATGTGGCAGTGTTACTATGGAAGAGTCCTATTCCTGCTTTTTTTTTCTCTGCTTTCTGACAGAGTTTCTACAGTGCTCAAGATTAAATCTTTCTTTAAAGCTTTTCTTTTACTGGCTTTCTTAGACTACCTAAAGCTTCAGATTCCTGTTGTCCCTGTGTTCCTCAAACCTTGCAAGTGCTATTGATCTCTCTTTTGCAGTGTTGGTTTTTGGGTTTTTTTTTTGTGTTTTGGTGTTTTTCTGGAGAGATTTATCTGTGAGGCTGCTTTAGTTCTTTGTCATCAAAGAATTCTGTTTTCCTCAGGCTAAAGTCTATCACTTTGAGCAGGTGTATCCAGGTGCCTCTTACAGTTCTTCCTCTATGACCATCTCCTCATCCTTCTGATCTGACCCAAAGATTTCACAACATTTGGTGTAGATTTTGTGAATTAAAATGCATAATTGAAGCTGTATTTAGCACCTGGAGGCCTACTGTACTGCAAGAAGCCAAAAAAAAAGTGAGAAAAAACCCAGTCAAACCCAGAAAAACCCTCAGAAAACCAAACCCAGGAGTAGAAGATCTGCCTGGAGCATCAAAGTCATCCTGTGGAGAACAGCACTGCTGGTTGACAGTAACGAATGGAAGCTGTGAGATAATCTATAGGTGAAGTAATTGTTCCAACAGGCCTAGGCCTAAATTCACCATGGATTTTGAGGAAAAATAGTGGGATTGATACATCTGCTGAATTATTTAGCTTGTTACAGCTATATATTTTTAGCATATGACTTCTGCAGAGAAGCATGAGCTCAATACTTTTTGGATTGATGTAACATTTACAGGAGAAAGTAATTTGCTAAGAGAGAAAAACTGAAAGGCAGTTACTCCCAACATTAATGTTTAGTCAAAATTGATGATAACTCAAACTAGCTTTCTTAAATAGCTGGGCAGTTAGCTACGTTTCTCTGCCTAATTTATATTTTTTTATCTCTTCCTGTATGCCAACTACTTTGAGTGATGGAAATTTTTAGGAAGGGTTAGTTTCATTTGGCTTATGAAATCTTTTGCATTACATGAATATTTTATTGTTACCGTTGATGAATGGCAAATGTTATTTATCACACTTCCTTCTCCCAGAGAAATCTGGACTGATATAAATTGAACTCTATGAAATATTTTTCCTTGGTTTTTAAAAATAACTTGGAAATTTAACTTCACGTGTCAGAATGTGGAGTAGACGGAAGGCTGCAGTCTTATCTGGGGAGAGGTGGCAGTTCTGGCCTCACCAAGCCCTTCAGTCTTGCCTGCTACTTACCTGGGTTTAGGAGCCCTCCCCACACTTGGGTAGTTCCCATACAAACTTGGCAGTCTTACTACACTTTCGTCTCAGATTCTTTGCCTTGTTCTTTAGGACCAGTCACAGTTGATTTTGCCCTTGCAGCTCTTAAGAATTTATTATTTATATTTTTTAAAAAGGATTGCCTAATTCTTTCTTAACTCTGCCAGATAGAGATCTGGTCAGTTATCTTATCAGGTTCTGCTGTTTTGGATAGTTGATCTGTTAGAGAAAACCTGTTGGGAGACGGGATACCTTGCTTGTCTTACAAGTCCTGTGTACCTTTTTGGCAAAGTATACTGAGATAACAACTGGAAAGTGAAGTGGGCATGTTATGTTGTGCATGGTACACTTATTGATTTGTCTTTTAAGAGGGAGCAAATAGAAGAAATTAGATATTTGCTGACTCTCTAGATTTTTCAGGTTTTTGGTGACAAAGTTTCTCTACATTTTTCTGCAATGGGTTTTTAAACTTTTTGATGTCAGTATCTTTAGTGGGACTATTAAAAAACGTAGGACTATTTCTGCTTCTAAGGTGTTTTAGATCCAAGTTCTGTCGGATTTACCACCTTTCTGAATCCAGAAGAGACTGGGCAGGACAGTTGTTCTGTTTGCAGTAGTTTCAACTCTGTAGCTGCACAGGAGGCTTAATATTGCTTTCCACAGCTTAGGATGCTAATAGGCTTTTTGCCTCAGCCTGACAAACTAAGCCTCTTCTTCCTGTTTGCCAGGCAGTTTGCCCCATAGGTTCCTTTAGATTGTTTTTCCTGCTGAAGTTGGCTCTAATTAATGAAACTGTAGAAGACAACACAAGCTAGAAGGTGCTTACTTGAAATAGTACCGTGTCAAAGTTGTTAAATGTGATGCTGTTTATCAAGTTTGTTTCTTTGGCAGGCTGAGTCTGCTCTCTGTTACTATGAGCTATGTGCATGGCATTAAAAATCATATCCATCTGCGGGGAATTTTTTTTTGGTGGATGTTTTTAATTTTGTTGTATATCCTGTTTCTATGAAGTTTCACCCTATGCTGTGACCTCAGGGAAAACTTGAGGAGTACAGTAGCAAAGTCCATTTGGACAGTCTGGGGAGTGTTTTCTCTTAAACCAGGTGTACATAACTAAACCACTTGGATTTGTATCAATTTCTTTAACTCTGTTAGCTGTATGTTTGTCAATAAGAGTTTCTTGCTTGCTGCAAAAAACATTAATTTGGCAAATAGACTGAAATTCTAAGTATGAGGCACTAAAAAGGCTCTGTTTTTATTGTAATTTTAAGAGGTGGATGCGTAATGGACAATTAAGAAGGAGGAAGTCTTGTGGGAAATAAGCTTTTATTGTATTTTGACAGTTTTTCGTGTACCATCAGGTTTTGGATGGTTTGTTTATTTCTAAACTATGAACTGAGGATATTAACAGCAATGCTAGTAAGATGCACTGAACCTGGGGTGCGTATTTCCGTTAAAAAAGACTCAAACATGAAAGTGATTATAAAATCCTAGGCACTAAATGTGACTTGGTATCTTGTGTATTTACTGCTGTGCAAATGGAGCATTAAGCAGAGTGCATCAGCTCCTTGTTTTTGTACAGTGTTTCCATCAGAGCAGTAACATTGCTGCTCTGCCTGGATTGTGTTTGCTTTTTGTGTGCGTAGAGGCCTAAAAAAATCAGGTATCAGTCAAACTGAGTTTTATAGGATGCAATTACTTTCTCTGCCATAGTGACATAATATTGGAATAAATCTCTTTAATGGGTTATTCCAGTTTATGCCATAGATGAGAACAGAATTTGGTAGAGGGAGTAGGAGATGCTGCACTTGACATTCAGAACAGCGTCAGGCTGCTATTTTTACAGTTTTAAAAATACACTTCCAATTGATAAGAAGATCTTTAATTTTGGAAATTAACAATTGTAATGGTTGGAGCCTCTCTGAAAGTACCTTTTTGCTTTAGCCCAGTAAGCGGGTGGGTTGGGCATTCCCTGTCCAAGAGGCAGCTGCAGAGCTACGCTCTGTCTGTTGTCACACACAATTGGTGTGGCTCTTGTCGAATGGCCATGTGGCTGGAAATGGTAAAGATGGCAACCTTGCCTCTGTGGGGGAAGCCAGTCGTAAAGCAGACTCCCTGCAGGGCAGCTGTTTCCTCAGGAGCTGTGTGATCAGGCTCATCAGGCAGTAGTCAAACCTTGCAGTAAAGGTAGAGGGTGTCAGTGATGGAGAAATAAAATACCCCCACCAAACTCAACCTTGAGATAAGTGTTCTCAGTTTAGACCTGCTGTTGAGAGGCTGTTCAGTTCTATCTGTAGTTTCTGTACAAGCACAGATGGTTCACCTGCATTCAGCAAGTTTTCACTTGGTGAATCTAAACATTTTTCCAGAAGAATTGTATCTGACAATTGTTTAACCACTGAGAGAAAAGTATTTGTATATCAGTCTTCATTGCTTTAGCTAGGATTTTTTTTTTCCAGCATTCCTGCTGTTGCTGTCAGACAGGCTGAGGTTTTAGTATTCTGTTCCAGCTGGCTAGTGCAGCCTTTTCCTTCGAGGAATTGATAGTTTCAGAGTAATGTAAACAAAAGTGGTGCCTTCTATTTTTACAGAAGGTTTTTGGGGTTTGCATACCTCAGGTGCTGATAGTTGGAAGCTTGGAACCTAAGAATGTAGCCTACACTAGATGGCAGTGTGAAATATGAGGAAGTCTTGAGACAGTTGGAATTCTTAACAAACCCACCAGAAACTGCCACACTTAGGGCTCATTTCATAGCTAAGAGTATTTTTACTGTGGGTACTCCTGTTAAATATGAGGTCACTTATTTTTCATGATCTGAATTTGTCTTGAATTTACCTTGAGTAAGAGCCTATCTTTGGGCAGCTGCTGTAAGATAACTGACATACTGTAAATTCAGTCTACAGTTTCATCTTGGTTAGCTGGCTTGTGTTTGTAGTTATTTATTGGTTAGGAAAACCACGTGTATTTATGACAATGTGATTTGAGAGAGCTTTTCTCCTACAGTTTTAAAATATGTATCAGCTGATAAGCCAGCGATGGATGAGACTTCATTTTAGTATCTTTATAGCTGTGTTATGGCCATTTATAATTTATAGGACAATCTGTATATGTTGGTTTTATTAAGCCAAAATAAATTAAATTGTATATAATCTCCAGGGCCAATTCCTGATGTCAAATTGCATGTACTGTTAGAGTTTATTGTCTTTCTAGGAGGTGTCCACGTGTGGGAAGTGATATATGTGTATATATATTAAACCAGTTTCTGGAATGTCAGTCTTTTTAAAACAGTATGATGTATAAGGCTCAAAAAGCCCAAATGCATCCTAAAGTTATTCAGGCATTGTGAGGGGGCTTCAGTGAGAAGGGGAGTTGGGACAGTTGTTTGTGAGTATACCTTGAAGTGATTTCAAAGTTTTCCTGTAGCAGTGTCCGATTATACAAAAAATTATGATCAAGGTGGAGAAAGCAGCGTTTACAAGGAACCTTTAAGTCAGTTCCTGTGCCATCAAGATGTGATAGCCCAGAGATAGATTTCCCTACTAAAGCATAAAAAGCAAGAGGGATTAGAGGACCCAGACTATAAAGGTTGTGTGCATAGTTGTTGAACTGCTTTGTTATGTATTTGCAAGTAAAATTAGAAAGCAGTTTGATGCAACACCATGAAAGCTTTACGTCTTTCGAAATTGGATTTTCTTCCTCTGACAAAAATGAGAAGCCTGGTCACAATAGCTTCTTTAGAACTGTGTATTGCAAAAAGCAAAGCTATCCATGTTGGGATTATTACGTGTAGTCAGGCTGTCAAAACATTAGATACCTAAAGATACGTACTACTTGGCACTAAAACTGATCATGAATCAATCTGGTGATAATTTAGGAAGACTGTACATGCTGAAGATATGTCATGATATGTTGACTATGTTTGATGAAAGAATATTGTACAAAATGCCAACTTCTGAGCATGACTTCTTTTGAAGTAGAAGATAGAAGTACTCTAAAGCAGTACGAGTGTTTAGGGGGGAAACGACTCCTTCCTTTCCTTGCTTTTTAAGAAGAAAATACCAAGTACCATGGATACCTGAAGTATCCACATTTTGGAGGTAATGGTAAAGGTTCATTACCAGAAAATGCAGGTGTTCTAATAAAGCTTTACTTGGAGACATACTGCATGTGTGTATATGAGTCTTTGAGGCACATGGAAAGTAGTGTCCCTCTACATGTATGTTGTCAGCTCTAGCTTTATCATTCATAGATTGCTGCAAAGGGATCTTTGTAAATTCTCCCTGGCAGCACAGAGTCTTAGTTGTTGCTTGAAATCCTTTTTGGTTTGGTCTTTGCAGATAATTTGTTTGTTTTGATTAGCAGTAGTAATTCCATAGCAAACTGTAGTAACCTTGCACAAAAGGAAAAGCATGTCAAACATCAGCTCATTATAAAAAAAAGATTGCAGGTGCCCCTGTTCATGTGAATAGGAGTTGTCCTACAGCTTGCAGCTGAAGAGTGATCTAAAGATGTGTGGGAACCTGACAGAGCAGATCCCTGACAAAAGTGCACTGTGAGAAGTCGCCAGCTGACTCGCAGGGTGAAAGGAACACTGACCCTGGAGCAAGATCAAATGGCAGTTTATTTTAGACCTTTATAAAAAGTACTCCAGAAATAAACTGTCCAAAGCTCTCACCTTCAAGCAAGATCATGGGGAAACTGAAATCTCTTTGTCCAGCTTGGGTTGGTGTTTCATAAAGGCTGAGGAGGCTTCATCTGTTCAGGTGTGAAGTCAGCAGTCCCATTTTCTTGTTCTGGAGGTCAGTCACTTTCCTGATACCTCCCCCCTCCCCGGGCTAGCACTTGGCATCTGTTTGAGGTTTACAGACTTGTTCTCTAAACCTTTACTCCTGAGAAGGGTCTTATGGCAAAGTCTTTGGGGTGCTCCTGAGTGTACCATGCCCATGCCATGCTGTGTGATCAAAGGTGCATTAGACTACCAAAGTAACTCTCTAAGCTTACAGTTCTTGGTAGTATGATGTTACAAGGAGGGTAAGATATTGTTATTTATTTAACATTTTTTTTTACATGTATAGGAGACAGTTGCTCTGTTTCTGTAGTTTTCTAGTCTGTTACTTGTTATGGCTGCAAGTTGGAGAAATTACTGATCCTGATCTTGGAAACAAGGTGATGAGTCCCAAATTAAGCAAAATAAGCAGAGCTCCTGGGAACACCTCACTTCTTACCAGAGCATTTGGGACAAAGGGAAACTCACCCTTTTAGTGTCCTCCTCTTATTTTTCTAGTACAGCCAGACCTTGCTGTCTTCTTCCAGGTGGTAGCATTTGTTTACTATCATATTTAAATAAATCTCATCTTCCACTAAAAACATACACAACAATTGCTTTCCTGCTACTATGAGAAGATACATTTACAATAATTATTTAAAATACCTAATTCAGCACTTGCTCAACTTGTTGAACAGCTTGTTAATGAGGTGTCCTACAGTTATCTATGAATATTTATTAAGAGTTTTATTAACAAGAGAATGCAGAAAACCTGAACTCTCTTTCAAAAGAAAAATTATGGTTGCTCATTTACAGTGTGCTGCAATTACCTTAACAGTCAGTTTTGGTGTGGTACAGGAGAATGACAGGCTTGGGCATTTTGCCTGAAGCAGTGATTTCCTCCCCCCCCTCTTTCTGATGTAGCTCATCAAAACAATGTAGTACAGGTAAAGTGGAATTTTACCTGAGGTTTTTGGCTGCCTCTTTTTTAAATACAAAAATAATGAACAGCTTTGTCCTCATGAACTGTTCCAGTTAGGGAACATCCCAAAACCATCCCAAAACATACACACCTTTTACCCCTTTTGAATAAAATACCAATGAAGATCTAGGCTATGTCTCTGGGAATTTGTGTTCTTGTCAAGATACTTCCTACGTTTTGAAAAACATCAGCTTTGAGAATCTGATTTTGTGTTCTGAAAGAGCAGTGTCTCCCACTATAGTTTGAAGGTTAAGGTAGAAATACTTTGAAGAAAATTGATTTAGGAAGTGCAAGAATACTGAAAGCATAGCAGAAGATATTTTTTAAAGCCATTTTAAAAGACAGTACCAGCTTGTCAGTTATGACCCTGTTTTTTTCATTTCTGTATTTGGAGCAGTGTTGCAGCTTTACATCCAGGTGATTTGTTAGTTCTGCTGTAGTAAATAATTCAAAAGTGCCTTTGTTGTATAGTCAGCAATGTCACATATCTCTCACCTCCCTTAAGTGATGGGAGCAGATTCTGACCCCATTTGCAGTGCTGTGTTTCTGAAGCTTATGAAGCACTCAAAGATCATGGATTTTGGTTTTGGCTTCGAAAAAAAAATAAAAATCTTAGGTTAATTTGAAATTATTTTAAATCCAGTTGTTTCTGGAAATGCACAGAAGGGACAGGATAGTCAGAGAGACAGAGAAGTGCTGGTATTTTGAAGGGAAGTATAGATCCCACCTTGGAAACACTGATGCTGTGGTCAAATCTCCTGATAGCTTGAACAGGCAACGTAAGATGTGCCTCTCTTAGAGTGGCAGTGAGAATCTGCAGGAAAACCAGTGTCACTGTGAAAACCACTGTTACCAGACACCCCGTGGTAAGCTTTTACTGGTCACAGGGACCTTGTCAGGTTGGAGAAAAGGGGGCCAATGTGAACCTCACAAGGTTCATTCAACAAGGCTAAGTGCCAGGTCCTTCACTTGAGTCAGGCTGTCCCTGTATCAGTTCAGGCTGGGTGATGAACTGGTGGAGAACAGCCCTGCTGAGAAGGACTTGGGGATGCTGGTGGATGAAAAGTTAGAAATGAGCTGGGAATGTGCAGTGGTTGTGTTCTGGCCAGCAGGTTAAGGGAGGTGATCCTCACGCTCTGCTCTGGGGAGACCTCACCTGGAGTACGGCCTCAGTCTCAGGAGTCCTCAGCACAGGAAAGACATGGAACTGTTGGAGTGGGTCCTGAGGAGGCTACAAAAACTATCAAAGGGCTGGAACACCCCCGCTGCAGAGAAATGCTGAGAGTTGGGGTTGTTCAGNCAACAAGGCTAAGTGCCAGGTCCTTCACTTGAGTCAGGCTGTCCCCGTGTCAGTTCAAGCTGGGTGATGAACTGGTTGAGAATAGCCCTGCTGAGAAGGACTTGGGGATGCTCGTGGATGAAAAGTTAGAAATGAGCTGGGAATGTGCAGTGGTTGTGTTCTGGCCAGCAGGTTAAGGGAGGTGATCCTCACGCTCTGCTCTGGGGAGACCTCACCTGGAGTACGGCCTCAGTCTCAGGAGTCCTCAGCACAGGAAAGACATGGAACTGTTGGAGTGGGTCCTGAGGAGCCTACAAAAACTATCAAAGGGCTGGAACACCCCCGCTGCAGAGAAATGCTGAGAGTTGGGGTTGTTCAGCCTGGGGAAGGCTCCAGGGGGAACTTACTGCAGCCTTTGAATGCGCATAAGAAGGGGCCTTGTAACAAAACTGGAGAAAGCTGTTTTTGGAGAGCAGGACCTGTTGTGACTGGTCAAGGTGTGATGGTTTTAAACTGGAAGAGGGTAGAGTTAGATTGGACATAAGGAAGAAAATATTTACGGTGAGGGTGGTGAGGCACTGGAAAGTTTTCAGTTGAGGGCAGGTTGGACAGGACTTTGAGCAGCTTGATCCAGGGAATGTGTTCTTACCTTGGAACTAGATGATCTTTACAGGTCCCTTCCAACCTTATTTGGGAGATAACAATATTTGACTGTGTTCTATTTTTTTGTAATAGCAAGTTTAGTCTGTTTAAAATCTTAATGAACATGGAATTTAGGTTTTAACTACTGGTAAAACAGACCTTGAACTGCAGTCAGGCTGGTGTGTTGTTTGGCTTTTTCTTTTCTTTCTTTTTTGGTTTGGTTTTGGTGTTGTGTTTCGGTTTCTGTTTTGTTCAATGAAAGGTACATATAGCTATTTTTTGGACCTTAATGAGAAGTGCTCAGTATGCTGGATCGTTAGTGAAGAAAACGTGTGATGTCAGCAGTACTGGGTTTTGCTCTTTTCTTCCTACATGGTTATCTTTCCTCTTGTTCCATTTCTGTCCAAACAGTGTTGTTCCCATTCTAGCCCAGTGAAGGATATTCACAGCTTTCAGACCTACTTCTTGTCATACCCAGACTACCAACAGAATCAGACAGTGTAAGCCAGGATGTAGTGTTGAGGTGGGAGATGCATGCAACTTGCCATGCTCCTCTCAGTAGAGTTCTCTGCATCTGACAGATGAAGCAACCAAACAGGAACAAAATTCAGCTCTTGTAAGATCTGTAGGTAGCAGGTGCCTGTGTAGGTCATGGGCTGCAGTGGCTCTGGTTACAAAATAAATATAAGAATTTATTCTATGTTCAAAATAAAAGCTGCCTTTGTCCATCAACTTAGAAATCATTCTGTGTGAAGAAGGGGACACAAAGTGCAAGTTCATAAGATTGAACAGAGGAAGGCAGATAATTCTTTTTGCTTGCTAAGCCACACAGCCACACAAAAAAAAAGTCTTAAAAGAATTACCAGGCGAGGAGGAGATAATTAAACCATCAAACACAGGGAATTTCACAACCATTGTGGGTAAACAACTCTGGCTGCTCCAGGCAAGGGACCAACTTAATTAAAAACAAAAATAAATTAAAAAAAAATCTAATTTAGTTAACCCATTTATCAATGAATTATGTTGGAAAACCATTGGTCTTTCTATGGACAGTAGCACTTTGCCTGGAAGAGCAACATGTTAGAAAGGGAACTTTCTAAACTTTCTTTGGCATTAATTAAAAAATTTACAAACAACATGATGTGCATTTTTTTTTCAATCCTAACTACCTGATACTTTTTTTCATTATTTTTTTCCCTCTTCTAAATAAGAGGAAAGCTGAGATCTGTAGCAGGAATTGGTTTTTTTCCTGTTTATTAAAAGCTAAATACAGATGACCTTTCTATTAATATTTACTGTGTACTCTGCAGGTGTAAAACTAATTCTCAGTTTGGTCTTGACAATATGAAACTAATTAAAGTTTGTTTTTTCTTTCTTCTACCAATGTGTCTGATAAGGCTTTGTCTTGCAGAAAAATATATTTTATCTCATTTATGAATAATGGTACTTTTAATGAGATACTGACTCTTAGAAAATATGCTGAGTTATTTAAAAATTAAGGAAAAAAACCCCAAAACACCTCAACAACCCAATGCAAAACTCTTTTGTGTTAAGTTCTTCATCTTGTTACAGCAGCCAGCGCAGGCTTTTTTAAAATCATTTTTTAACAGGACTAGGAGTGAATCAACAGTGAGCAAGACAACAGGCAGTCTGCAACAGTATGAAAGTGAAGTGTTAGTAGAGGTATAAATAAATTCACAAGTGACAAAGGCAGGTAGACATTTGAGAATCCCAAAGTTAACTCACATTAACATACTGGAGAACAGATCTCCGGTTGCACGGAAGAGGTGGTGGTGTTTGAGAAGTGTTATGTAAGTTGCAGCACTGTTGGAGTAGGGGTTGGATTTAGACAACTGTGAAGCCAACAGTTTGGAAGCTCAAAGGAGCCCTGGTTTGTATTCCATGTGATTTGGAATGAATGGCTCTTCAGTGCTGGGCAGCCAGTATTGAGAAGGCAGAGACCAATTATTTTTTGAAGGGAGGAAATGGGGGGAGTTGTTGTTTGTAGTCTGCAGTGCAAAAATCTGAGAGTGTCTTGCCCCGTTTCCCCTCAGTCACTGTGTTGAGAGGCTTCTGCTCCCAAAGGTGGAGGTTTTACAAAATTAGTGAGAATACAACTTTGTTATTTCTACTAACTGTAGTATCTAGTCTCCTCAAAACTCCCCTGGGAATAACAGCTTTAATCTTGGCAGACAAGTTAACCTGGACAGCATTACTATGATCTTTATTGCATAGTTTTTCCAGGGATTTGGTTTGGGGATTCAGAGTCAGACATCCCTGTCCTTACCAGTCTGCATGTCATAACCAAATAAAATCAAACTATATCTGCTTGGAGGAGTAGCATCAAGCCAACCATCCCTCTCCTGTAATATACTATTCAAATTAAGTTAGGTCAGTGATTAAAAGCGAGCGGATGAGAGAATCAATTGGGAAATTTGCTGCTCCTGTGGTTTTTAAGGGCAGGAAAGGGACGATAGGTGGGTGAGATCTTGAAGCTCTGTATACAGGGTATAGTATCAGTAGGTCTGATTCCAGCTCCAGGACTTGAACATTTTCAAAATAGTCAAAGAAATGAATAGATAAATTATTAAAAGCAGTATGTTGGTCTGGCCAATCATCACTCATCTCTGAGGGTGTTTGAGCAGTGGCTTATCCAAGGCAATGCTCTTTGCTCTAGGTTATGCACCTTCTTGGCTTGCAAGCCTTCTCTTGTCTGTTATTGCACCACTGAGGCTACAGCATCACCAGCTGAACATGGTCATTAGCACATAAGAAGTGTATGGGATTGTCCAGGGAAGCTCTCAATTGTTCAGGTCAAGATGAGTGTGTGAGCTCAAGGCTGGACTGTAACTAGAGCTGCCCAGTCTAAAACTTTCAATCACCATTAACCTCAAAATTCAGAAGGAAACCACACAATACTTTCAGCCTTCAGTTTGAAATGACATTTTTACTTGTACTTGGTTTCCTAAACTGTTCCAGGAAGAAAGCAGCATTCTCATAAGAAGCTTCTGCTGCTGTGCTTACACTAAATTAACAGTTTATAACAAGTTTTCCTGTTGTGTCTGGTTCTACTGCTACCCTGTGCCTCTCTGACATAATTTTGGCAATGTTTTGACTTGGAGAGTATCTCTTCTGGCTCATTGGGACAGTGATTTTTGGTAATAGCATCTAGATTCAACTCAATGTTATTACAGGGCACAGTTATCTAACACCTTTTTTCGCAAGTAATTTTCCAATCCAACATTTAGTTGTGGATTTAATATTTAAAATGTGAGGATTTTTAATGTTAAGAGTAATATTAAGGAGCATTAATATTTAATTTGATGTCATAAGAAATAGCTTCCAGTCATTTTTCCAGATGAGATAGCTAAGATATCTCTCATAGCACCTTTGGAATTTTGGTGCTTCTTAATCACCCTTTGCTTAAGGGATAAGGCATAAAATCTTCCTTTGTATGTGTCTGCCAGAATTTAGATTAAATTGGAACTAAGTAAACAGTAAATTGGAAGGAATTTAGGTTAAGATTCCTATCTGTAGATTTTAAAACTAATCCTGAAAACCAAAGCTGAAAGTTCTCATCTTTGTCAGCATCACGGGAAACTCTGGATTGTTCGAGTTCGTACTTCTGTGCCCCTCTGTCCCTGGCACTTGATATTTTACAGCTTTGTTCTTCACTCATGAAAGCACATAAGTATAAGTAGGATGTAGTAGAGAAGTTGTCTCCTCGGATGTATGCTCGTAAGAATTTCACTCTGCAGGGCAGTTTGCTCGTCATAGTTGATGACATAACTGGAACAGAAGATTCAGATTGGACCAAAGAATTAACCTCGATTGAGGTGTTCAGCTTGGAATCTGCATCCCTATTAAAACCAGAACACATTAGTGGTTTTATTAAAAGTCTTGCCGTGAGTTATGACTTGAAAATCTCTTGTGAAGAATTTTTTGCAAGTTTTCTTCTCATTTCCTTGTGCCTCTGCCCCTCAAGGTTCAGAGGCTCTTCTGTTTGTGCAATTAGCTGCTTCCTAGTTTCCTATTCTTTGGCTTAGTTGCTACACAATATTGTTAAGAATTATTTAGTGATTGGTATAGAATTGTGTATTTCCATATACTGAAATTATATTTTCAACATTTCTTCATTCCTTGTGTCTTTAAAAGTGGTAACTGTCTGTCTTACTCTAAACCATAATGTTCTTCTTCATACTGAATGCAGGAGGTTTAAGTCTTTTCAATGCACAAGTGTAGAGTTTCTGGCTGGAAAATGCCCTTTTTTTGTATACCACATAAAACTGTTCAAGACCATTTTATGTACTGCCTTGTACAGAATTTCTGCCTCTATATGAAATGAAAGCAAACCACGTTTGTGTGCAAAAGATTTGGGAATACAGTGTTTTTTCTGGAGAAAGTTTTTGTTGAAAACGGTGGAAATCCAGCTTTGTGGGAAGGGAACCTCTCTAGTTCCTTTAATGAGAGCCAGGGATAATTGAAGTAGGAGGTAGTTATGAAGGGTCAGCATGAGTAAGGATGAAAAAGATGGGTACTGATAGCCTGGAAAGCTGGAGGTGAAGTGACAGTCCCTTTGTTCATTTTGCTGCCTTCATTGTTTTTTTCCTCAGTTTTTGAGGCTGTTTTCCTGACAAATTCTATTAATTCAGCAGATGCAAGTTTGAAGTGTAGTTGTGCATTTTGTTTTAGAGTAAGGAAATCAAAGGAAAAGTAACCAAGTTAGATAAACTGTCTCATTATGTATCTTGTCTCCCAGTTTTGGTGGTGATAGGGTAGCAGCAAATAAGTTGATTGCACAAACCTTTGGGCAGTTTGAGAAACTCTTATACCAGAAAAATGAGAGATGACAGAATTGCTGGGAGAACAAGGGCCAAGATGACATTTCTGTATTCCTCTTAGTTTCTGCCCTTGATTTTCTTTATAAAACTTAAGTGCAGCTTACTTCAGGGCATGACACATAGCTGTTCTCTCTCTTAAAAAAAAAAATCTCTCTCAATTGCATGTCAAAAGTAGCCCTTTGTTTTCACATCACATTCCTATGCCTGTGTAAATATGACATTCAAATAGAACGTTGTAAAATTTTAGTATAGTTGACCAGTAAAATGCAATTTATTTTAGATAGTCATGAGCCTATTTATTTGTAGACTATCAAAAATTTTGTGCAAGCCATAATCAAAATGGGAATTAAAAAAAATAAAAAAATCCAGTCATACTTTTCCATTTAAAGAGAATGGGGAGTGATTGCAATTTTTTGTTCAACACAGGACTAAGTTATCTTAATTAAGCAATCTGTAAAACTAGGACTGATTGCTTACTCTGTTGGGACAGAAAGACTGGTTACAAGGCACTTGGATAATAGTAACGTTTAGTGGTGTATAATTTATTAGATGGAGAGAAAGCTTTGTTCTTTGAACAGATGAAAATTTGATCATTGGAGAGTATCAGAAGACTTGGAAATGTATATTGCAGATAGGCAGGAAATAAAAGATTGTCTAATGGTAGTTCCTGACTTGCATTTTGCTTTGCTCAAGTCAGTATCTTCTTGAATAAAGGTTGGTTGCTGTGTTTCCCCTACTCAGTGAGGACCATACTGGATCCACCCAGTCTGGGTCCAGCAACCCAGTACCACGAGGGAGTGGTAAGTTCTTATTTGTAATACTTGATGGGTTCTTATCTGTAATACTTTCTCTTCTTCTGTCACTTTATCAAAGAAAGACAGAGGAGCATGCAAAACCTTTTCAAGTAGCATTTATTGGGTTCCACCACGTGAAATAAGAGTGATAGGAGTAGTGTGTAGCCAGTTGATACAGGACAGCAGGGTGTATGTATTGAACTTGTCACACAGGCGTTTCCTGGATGCTGTAACTGAAATGCATAGTTTGGTGGTGGTGGTGGTGAATTTATATCAAGTGCCAGTGGAGCTGGAATGTGTACTGGTCCTCTCTGCTCTGGAAGGATCATTTAGCAGACCCCACACAGGAACAGGGCAGAATCAGTACCATGGGAGTAGGTTCTCTTAGTGACATTAAAAAGTAGCAAATAATACTTTTCTGGGCCTATGATCTAGGGGTCAAAAGTTACTGTTGTGGAGGTTTTTTTAACCACTTTCTACCAGTGGTTTCCTTAATTTAGTTTTAATATGCAAAATACCAGTCAAAACTATAATTATTTTATCAGCATCCATGGATATGAAATAAAATGGGAGAAAATGCAGCTGTCAGTAGGAGCTGTGCTCATTTAATGACTGTAAAATTTGACCTCAAGCTAGGCCTCGTTTTATTTCCTTTCATATGGATAAGTGATTTGATGGAAGCATTTTGGTGTGATAGCATTTCAAAATTTTGACATGTATTTAAATAGATATGGACTTGTGTGCTTGAATCTATACTTAGCCTTTCACTTAACCTGAAGACTTATAAATGCAAACAAAATAAATGAACAAAGCATCCAGTAAAATCACCTTGAGTGATGCCTGCCATAGAAGACAACCAGCAAACTGACTGCCAGGCAGTATCAAACCCAAAGGAGGTGAGTTCAGCTCTGGCCAGGTATGGCAGAGGTGTAGGAAGACATGGTTACTGCAAAATGGGTACTGGGAGGAAAGCTATATAAGGTTTTGTATTTTTAAATGCTCTAGTCTGAAGTAAATAATACAAATGCTGCTGATATGTCTTGAGGTATCAGAGTGCCCTGCAAGAAACCTGGGGAGGAGCTTTTTACAAGAGCTTGTAGTGATAGGGTGAGGGGCAGTGGCTTTGAACTGAAGAGCGTAGGTTATGTTAGAAATTAGGAAGAAGCTCTTCAGTAGAGGGGTGGGGAGACACTGGAACAGGCTGCCCGGGGAAGCTGAGAACGCTCCATCACTGGATGTGTTCAAGACCAGACTGGATGGGGTTTTGAGCAACCCAGTCTAGTGGGAGGTACCACTGCCCATGGCAGAAGGTTTGGAACTAGATGATCTTTAAGGTCCTTTGCAGCCCAAACTCTTCTGTGATTCTAAGATGTATGAAATGTCCTAGAACAATGTCCCTTGTCCCTCATACATGGCAGCTGGTGACACAGTAGTCTGGCACTGCTGTACGTGGAGCAGGGTTACCAAGAAACCTGAGATACATTTTGTCTTTGGGGCTTTTCTGTTAACTAAATAAATGTCCTAGTGCTGATCATCATCTCCAGAGTGCAAGGTTGGAAATACAGTACTGGATTTTGGGACAGTGGAAGATTAAACTGTCACATCTCTCTCTTCAGGCTCAGTTGGGATTGCTCTAATTTATGTCAGTTTTGAGCTGATGCCTTGCAGTCTTTGTGCTGTTCAGATTAGTTCAAGCATAAGGTACTTTGGGTAAATTGCTTCTCTCATGCTCAGATTGGCTTCCAGCACCTCTCTCCCTGGGGTCGAGGAGGATATAGGACCATTTTGTTGTGGAGATGAGGGTTTGCTTTACTACCAGCCACATTATGGCTTCTAAAAGAAGGATTAACCCAGAATAGAGAAGGGAAATATTTAATTTAGATACTGTGCCCTTCCTTTCCCCTTCTCTTTGAAACTGTTCCAAACACTGTGCAACCAGATAGTTGAGCTACACATTGGTAGGTGTCAGTTTTTCTAGTGCTTGATTTTTATTTGTTTATTTATATTTACCATGTTTGGGTTAAACAGTCCAGCCACTTCCCAGAACTAAGGAACCAGCGTTAAGGACAAAGGGAAGAACAGAGACTGCCCCAGCTATCCTGGAGCTAGTCTGACTTTGCCCAGGATGTCATAATGAATGCCCTTAATAAAGGCATTCATTGATTAAAATCTTAACACCAGCTCTCCTGTGTCTGTTCACCCAGTGTCAGAGGGTGCTGGGCCACTATGGAGCTATCAGTTTTTCACCTTTTCTGTTGAGCTGTAGTACCCAGAAGCCCTTTCTGTCTTGGCACAGTGATGAATCCATGGAAGCTCTTAGCCTGTTTGCATTGTGTGTATCTATTTTTGATCTCCCTACTGCTGAGAATACATAATACACGATTCAATTCGCTCCCCAGGTTTTGTTGCAGCAGGGGGAGAATACTTAACTCACAGTTTTAGTTTTAATTATTTTTTTTCAAATGTAACTGAGATTGTAGCTCACCTCAGCATGAATATTCTATGGAGAATGTGAATTTAGCTAAGAAACATTCTCAAAATTAAAAGTCCATTTTTTCTTTAGATGGAATATTTTAATAAAATCTGAGTGATTCGCCACAGCGTGTGGTTTGGTTTTATCTTGGTTTGGTTTTGGTTTTTTTTCTTCTGTGTTCTCTATCAATAACACTTAGATATAAGCTTTTTTTTTCCTGAAGAAAATTCACAAAGTTGATCTGTTGTTGCTTTCTGCTCTGTTATCCATTCAGCTCGGCATGATTTGTGATGGTAGGAGCAGTGGAATGTAAAGAGCAGAAAAAGACATTGCTGGTTCTGTGTGTCTCCTGACCAGATGTGTTTGTTAGGTAGCTATTCCATTCTTCTTATCCTTCCAGTCAGGGCAGTCTGTACAGAAATGAATTTCTTCATCAAAGTAAGAGAACATACCACTTACAGTGTCATTTTCATCCTGGAAATGGAACATTACTTTTCCTCTGGAAGGCACGAGCATTCAGACAGATCTAATGGCTTTGCAACTCTTTAAGAAAGTGAATAAATGAAGCTGTCAGGCCTGCAATTTCTGACCCAAGAACTGGGATTCTTGCAAGTCTCAGTGGGTAGGACCAGAGTTTTGTCCTTCTGAAATGAAAGTCCTGGGAGTAAGCAGAGGTCACCGTTTCACATCAACCTATTTAATATGTCTGGAATCATTTGCTCCACAACCGTGTCATGCGTTGGCTGATTGAATGCCAAGACTGAGGTAGGATTTAGTATTTTTTCCTTGTTTTCCTAGGTAAGCAAAATCTGTATGGTGGAAAACTATGGTCTAAGAGAAGCAAAAGTGGATTGAAGTTGTACAATCATTGAACAAGTGATCAGTCATCGAAGGCAAAGCATTTGCAGCATGACAGCACTAACATCCATCTGCCTGTGATTTCCAGGGTTTGTTTTGTCGACCAAGGTTTTGAGGAATACAGAGCCACCTCGTGAAGACCTCTGCTGAGGAATGATTGATTTTTTTGCCAACGGGGTAACACCAGTCTATACTTAGCCATATCTACTCTGTAATCAGACACAGTGGGGCACATTAGGTGCCCTTATAAAGGGAATGTGACTGAAGAAGATTGGCAGGAGAAAACAACATAGTTACTGAGGCAGCTGGGTTTAGATAATCAGCACTACAGGTGGGCAGAGACATTTGTTTCTTTCTGAATGCTTTGCTTAAATTTGAGTTGAAGAAAGAAAACTGTGCCATCCTCTGGACATAGGGCTGAGTCCTTTTAGCTCTTTGAGAACTGTTTATTTGCATACACTTATCTGCTTGATTATGAGGGTTTTTATTTGCTTAATGGTGATGATCAGCTATGCTGTTACAGAATTAATCCTATCAGGAGCAGTTTTGCAAGTATGGGAAGCCATAATCTTCAGGGATTATGAATCATCCATATTTGAAAGGAACATTCGGGCATTAAAGGCAAGTGTTATTACTGAATGTCCTGAGATCCATGCCCCCTGGCTTAGTACAGGGTTAAGGGAAATAAAGAGTAGAAAGCAGGTGATGAGCCCTGCAGAACTTACTCTCCTTACTGGTTTATTCTGTTGTTAGTGCTGGGCAGCAAAAGCAAATGATGTTCTGTCTCTTAAACTGTCGCTGGCCGCTGTCAGGTGCTCTGGTTTTGTTAGTGCATATTTTGTGTTGAATACCAGGAGCTAAGGAGCAGCCTCTCTTTATTTTTGTCCCCCTTCCTGGGTGGGTGGTGCTTCTACAAGTAGGGAGGAGTGGCAACCAGGAGTTTAACCATGTAACACTGTTACTGCTGCCTTCAACAAAGCCTGTTTGAGAGGGAGAGAGTAAGCTTTGTGGAAAATCATCTTGGGTAAGAGGAGAAAAAAGCAGAAGCAATCAACACTTGTTTCTTGAAGTCAGCATCTTGACGCGGTAAGCGCAGGTAAAAAGTAGTTGTGTGTAATTGTTTTTCCTTTAGAAGTAATTCTTGACTACTGTGTATTGAGTCATGCTGCTATTCTGTTGCTGTGCTCAGGCTGGCCAGGTTTATAAAGGGCAAGCTTTGAGAGGTATCTGGAAGCTATTTGGCCTTATGGAGCAATCGTTGTTGGAATACAGGCTTTATGTTATGTAGAAGGCTAAAGAGAGCTATGGCAAATGTGCCTGCATCAGTGTAGTCTCCTATGGCATGAGAAATCTGCTGGTTTAGTTGCAGTGAGCTCCAAGAAGACTGTTAATAGTGTTAATTGTTTATCAGTGCAAATCCTTTGTAAATAAATGTAAGTGTACATTTTAGCATCTTCTTAAATGGGTTTGGTCACACAGTGCCTGGTAGCTTTGTGGGGTTTTTAATTATTTTTTTCTTCCCTCTTGCACAGTTCAAAACAAAAATCCCAACAATGATAAACCCTCCCACTATGCAGGTTTTGGTCCCATCTGCATCTACAGAAATCTGCTGTAAAGGAAATTCTGAGCTATAGATACCTTACTTAATGATGACTCATAAATTAGAATGTCTGGATTTGAAATTTGTATATTTGTAACTAATCCCTCCATTATCCTGCCTTTTTTTTTTTCTTGCAGCTCTTTGGTTTTGTGTCCCCATGAGAGCAGAGAATCTCTTTCTTTGTCTGTTCTTTTATTTTGGGACTGGCTTGTCTTTTTCCTCTCCAATAGCAGAACTTGATGCTTTAGTATTTTGGTCTCTGTGGATATACCATTATCCTCTATAGGCTGCAGCAGAAATTGCTGTAGTATAAACAGAAGCTCCTAAAGTGATTAGGAAGTCCAAAGGTTTTACCAGTAGTCCTCATTAGTTTCCATTTACGGATACACATCCAGACTCCAGACTTTCTCTCTTGGGCACCAGGGCCATTTGCAGCTGAATGGGTTATTCAGAGTTTCTTAAAATGTATAAAATTCCTAATGAGCAGGTTGTAGGCTAGTTCCTGTTTAATCTGAAAAGATACAGATGCAGTCTGGCATACTGAGAGTTACCTGCTGTCTAATCCCAGGATAAATCCAGAATGATTTTTCAGTCATACATCTGATACTACCCAGAATTCCTATCAGGGAGTTGGTCTCTTAATCTCAGATGGTTTAATTTAGGTATCACGTGTGTTGATATATCCTGCTAATCCTTTACATGATCAATCCTACCTCAGGTTTTCAGTAAATAATTTTTCCCTTAACCCCATCAATTCATACAGGCAGCTTCTTTCCTGGCTCTGGTTGGACTGTCCTGTGTCTGCATCAGGGAACTAGGTCTGAGTCCCTGCCTGTTGTGGACAGACAGCTGCAGCAACGGGGTATGATGTCTGCATGGAGCTGCCATCTTTTTATCATCTTTGTTAAATACAGCTTGCCAAATTTGTCTTCAGAGTAATTCCAAAGTTGCAACTAGATTAGAAAATTAAAAAAAAGCTAACTGAATAAAAAAAAAAGGGATGACTAATAATGATAAGATAAAGACTGACTAGACCAGGTCTGACCTGTGTATTATAAATACAGCCAGTGTGGGGGATATCAAGCAAGGTTCTTAGGAAGAAGTTAGAGGTGTGTGTGTATACATATTTATATCTGTGTGTTCAGTCAGATGTGCTAAGTCTAACCACGCTCTGTCATTTGCTGAAAAAATAATTTGGAAACCAAATGTCAATTACTTCAGAGTAGAATTATTATTTTAGCTTTAAGGAAAGTCTAGTGTGCATCAAAGCAGCTTGTCTTGCTTTACTAGACCTGTCTGATGATACGTTCTAGGCAAGTTCCTCAGACTTGGTCAGGGTGAAGTACCTGTGGCTTACCTTGTGCCTGAAATGAAGTAGCTGGTAGAAAAGTGAGGTGGAGTAGCTAAGGTGTAGGATTAGGTTAACGCTGGGAACAAGGCCAGACTTCCTTGAAGGAGTGAGTTGAGGACCATGAAATGCCCCGGGAGAATTTGTTGTGCCCTTTGAGCAGCCGTGGTAGAAGTTGTGTTCCCTCTTGTGCTTGCTGCAGTTACTGCGTCTCTGCCTGGCTGGTGAGAGCAGTGGTGACAGCTGCACTTCAGATTGATAAAGATGACTGGGTTTGCTTTTTCTTTCTGTAAAATGGGTGAGATTCTGTTCTGTGAATAGATGGATAGCTCTTAAGTGCTATGAAGTAAGTGGAGGTAATGGACACTGTCATTTTTAGTATTTCAAGAGATACAATTCTAACTCTGGTTGTCGGGTTTTAAGCTTCTGTGATGCAGTCTGGACTCAGAGAGCAGGCTCAATATTTTAAATAACCTGGCTCAAAGCTTTTTGGTAAAGGTTATCTGCATATGTTTAGGTTTCCAGATAGAATATGAAGCTTAGTGTTGGGGGGATACTAAAGTAATTCAGTGTCTATAAACTTTGGCTTCAGTACATTTGGTGTTGAATCGAGGTAGTGTATTGACAGTGTGCCTGTTTGCATCTTTGTATAAAATCACAGAATTATTTCAGTTGGAACAGACCCTTGATATCAAGTCCACCCATCAACCCAACACTGCCAGTCCCACCACTACACCTTGTCAGTTAGCACTTCATCTGTACATCTTCTGAATACCTCCCTGGGCAGCCTGTTCCAGGTTTTGACAAACCTTTCAGTGAAGAAGTTTTTTCTGATGTCCAACTTAAAAATAAGTAATAAATAAATATGCATATAAAGGTTTGTACTGGGAAAAAAAACAACTTGTACTGTCATGGTTATGTGCAAATGCTTCTTTACTTGCCCTCCTTCATTTTATTTTAACCAATCATATGGTAGTAGAGAGAAGAAGAATATGCCAGCTACTGCTCTGAGTGATAATACAGTAAGGCGTTTAAGGGGAAAGATTCAAAGGAGAGATGCCATTTTTCTTTAAAAGCCCCACACTGTTACTACAAGCTGTGTTACCAGGAGTGAGAGGGGCATGTAAAATGAAGAAAAATATTCATATTTACTTCATGTTTGTGTGAGTAAAATTAGTTTTTCCCAATAAAAGCATAAGGACCAAATCTCTTTGGAAAATACAGACTAAAAAGGTTTGCTGTACCTTTTGTGGAGGAAAGTGCTATTATTTCAGAAATAGGACCACTACAATTAATATTCCATCATAACTTTCTGAACTTTAAGCAAGGCATCTTGTAAGTAGTACAATCTCCAAGAACTGTAAGTGTTCTGTGAACTGGTTAGAAATCTGCCTTAAGGATCCAGAGCAAGGCTGAAATATTAACTTTTTCTCCTCTCTGCCGTGAGAAACTGCAACTTTTTATTTTTGCTGCTTATACTCTGCACTTCTTTTTTCATTTTACATTCTCTTTTAGTAAGTAGAGCTTGTTTTTCTATCAATATCTCCTAGTGACAAAGACAGTGCTCTCTATTATTTTTCTAAATTGCTTCTGGCTTCCTTTTCCATGTAGGGAGTATGGAAGCACGGATTTGTGGCTGCCGCTTTCACTCCTTGTCACGATTTCCTTTACTGTTGCTTAAGTGAAGTGACAAGCCACCATTTGAGATGCAGAGCTTTCTTACTGTGGCAGTACCACTGCAGCTCTGTAAGGTAAGGCTGCATTGTTTTGCTGTGAATGTCAAGCTGAACTGTCACATACTTTTCAGTGACTAAAGCCCATTTCCAGTTTGAATGTTTTCTAACTTCAGTTTCTAGTAGGATACTTGAATTTTTGATATTGAGAGGAGTATGTTTCATAAGTTTTAAAGAGAGAGAATATTTAAAATTTAACTTGTCCTGTATTTTTCTGTGTCTTTTTTTCCCCATCTTCCCAAACAATGGTGAGTAAAGGAGTCCCTAGAAGCTCCCAGTAACCCGTGGCAGTTAAGGTAAGGGGGGGAAGGTTTAAGAACTGTTAAGTTGCCATGAGCATCTTTTCCAAGCCTACTAATTTGTTTTGTTTAATACATTGCTTTGTCACGGGTAGACCCAAAGCATACAGCCTGGAGGTCACATAACTCTTTGGCATACTGGAGGTGTAGGTTTCCAGATGTGCTGGACAACATGGTCAATCCACTTTAGTATAACATGTCTAGTCAGTGTACCAGTGTGGAAGCTTGTGACTCTAAAAAACGAGGCTGAAAAGAAATCTGGAGGGAAATTGGAGATGTATGTTTGACTCTGCAGGCAGTAGAAATATTGTAGGGTTTTTTTGGAAGAGTTCAGTGGGCTGGAGAAGACATGTCACTGTGTCGAGCCTCACTTGGCACTGAAAAGACTTCTCCCAGGCCTTGGATGTAGCAGGATAACAAAGCTATGGATTACTTGAGACCTGGTCCTACAGAAAGGATTAGATTTTGACCATTTAAAATGTACACAATAGAGAAGGAGCCTTAAAGATGTGGTCAGTTTGTAATCCCCGGAGAAACAGCTTGCTGGCATTGAGAATCTGTGCCATTGCTGAAGAACTTCAGACTGAGGCATTAGGGAAATCTGTCACATTTCTATGAATTTATTTTATTTTTTCCTCCCCTTTATGGTATGCATGAAAAGAAGGGAGAAACCCAGGATAAGGCAGCAGATAAAGCAGCGTAACTGTACCAAACACTGGATAATTATTAGAATAAAAGTTAAGTGCAATAAATACTGCTGAGAATAGTAGTCAGGTAATGTGACCAGTGGTCACAATTATGCCAGTTTTCAAGGCAGTTCAGGTTGTATTGGCTGAAGTGCAAACAAAGCTGAAATACTTCTGTGCAAACACCAGGAGCGTGGGGCATAAACCGGAGTAATTTGAATTGCAGAACATTATCCTGGATATCAGAGCCGTGAAATATTAGCAGAGCAGTCAGGACAGAAGATGAATATTGAAGGATACAATCTTTTCAGGGAAGTGAGAAATAGAGGTTATTGAATAGCAGTTTGATACATGATGCACTGCTCTAATAATTTAGAGACAATCTAAGCGAAACAAGCTGCTTAAATTGATGTCAGTTTAGTGAAAGGTGCTAAGAGACTCTCCTGGGGTGTTGATAGATTTCTGCCCGGGCTGGATAGATTTCTGAAGTAGATGCTGTGCTGAATCTGGAAACAGGTAATTGTAACGGTGTAAAGATTAAAATTACTGGATGCATAGTGAGAGATTACCTCGAAACAGCAACTGGAGAACAAGTGTTTCTGATAATGGTAGGTAAGGCTAAGATACTGTGGTTGAGAGGTCTGACAATTGGGGTTTTAATTTGAAAATAAAGCATGGGGCTGAGAACAGGCGAGGCCGCTTTTGAGCATGTAGTTGCAATTCAGACTTTGTGTATCTTGACTATTTGTATGGTTTTAGTCCTATATTTTCTTGACAGATGGGTTCAGGGAAGGACTGTGAGGACTGGAAAGCATTCCCTTACAGGGGAGGTATTAAAAAAAAACCCAAACAAACAAATACCACACAGAGAGAAAACAAACAACAACAAAATAGGTATTGGAAGAGAGAGAGGAAAGAAATGTTTTAGAGGCCAAAGCTCCAGTTATTGCAGCTCAAATGCTGCATGTTTCAGAGCCTGTTGCCATTTTCATGGTGCAGTATTTTTTTTCTTTAAACTGGTTACTCTGTCCTCCCCTTTTCCCTTTCTCTATAGGATCATAAGTCCCAGAAAAATACCTGCTCCAGACTGGTTTGCTCACTGTCACGTGTACCAGAACTCCTAGTGAGCTGAGCTTTATTAGACTCAGGTTTGCTTTGGGCTTTTGTTTTCTTCTGTTTGAAACGGCAGGTTACAGACGGTTTGTGTATTAACATTGCCACAGACTAGGGAAAGGAATCTACTGTGTAAAGAAATCTGTAACTAAGTACTGTCTGAAATGTTAATATTGATCTGGAGACCGCCTGCACCGAGACCAAATTGTCATCTCAGTGGCTGAACTTGTGTTAACAGTCATTTGTGTGCAGCTGATGTCTTTGAAACATTAATTGATGCAGTCACCTTTGAATAGGGTTTTGGAAGACTGACTTAATTTTCTAGTATTTGTTTTCAAGCATTGGTTTTAAAGTGGATAGCTTCCCTAATCCTGCTTGCTTACTGGCCCAAGAGAAAGCTATAGGCAGTGCAGCTTCAGGGTGGAAGGCAGGCAGTGGAGCTGGGCACACTCCAGACCTGGGAGAAGGAGGAATTTAAGACAGTGTTGCTTGAAAGTATAGCTGGAGATCTGAGAAAACCTTGTGGATTAATTCACATTTGCCAGGAATCTTGTTGAGTAAGGACTGTGTTTCAAGTCCTTTTTATGTGAATTTTATCCTGAAGGCTGCAGTTCGACCATCACACCAAACTGACCCATCAGTGGTCACCTGCAGAAAGGTCACCTGCAGGTGCACATTTTTGCCCTCTGTGTTGGGCTGGCACTGGAATTTCTGGAGCAGGTAGCCAGCCTCACCCCAGGAGACAGCTTGATTAGGTTGGCTTTCATCCAGGGAAGTTCCTTAGGCCGACTGGGTCGCTACTCCAGCGCCGGTGCTGCTGTGGGGAAGAAGGGTTCCCGTTCCCCAGGAGCCTGTCTGTGTCAGGTCAGTGACTGCTCGAGCACAGCTTGAGGGACATGGCAGATTGAACACTTGGAGTCACAGTGAAGTGGCCTTGTTGGTGAAAGCAGCAGTCTCATTCCTGTGTTCAGCCCTCTGCCTGCCGGGGGACACTTCGTTAGGCTGTGAACCATAACGGGGCAGCTCCCACAACTGTTTTCATGGAGCTGGTTTTCAGCTGGATCAGTATCAGTCGGTAGAAGTACTGATAGCTGTGGTTCAGAGGGTGTGCCACGCTCTTCCTGTTGGCAGTGTGATTTGAATTACCCCTTCTAGTGGAAGCAAAATGAAGAAAGTGGTGTGTTTGGTGTTTGGGTTTGGGTTTTTTTTTTGTGACCTTTTCTGAAAGGTCACATCTGAATTCTGGAAAACTACACAAACTATTTAGGAATTTGCTTGAGTAGGGAGGCTGTCACATGGAAGGAAGATGAGGATCTTAGTTATTATCCACAGTTGTTGTGATATGATATGGTATGTGTGTGTTTCAACCTAAAATACAACTGGAATGACCACTGGTACTATTGTGTAAAACAGGTAACTACTCAATATTTCTGTTCCTCTCCCTCTATACACAGGGGGGAAAAAAATGTCAAAATTGTTTTTTAGGTTGCTGTTGTTTCATGCAAACCAGGAAAGCTCAGTAAATAAGTCCTAAGAAGTGACATGATTTACTAACTTACTGAATATTGCAGGCTTGTCATTTAATTTTTGTCCTTTATTCCCACTGAAAGGCCACAATTGCTGGTGAATGGTAGGAAACAACACTTGAACTACTTGAAGGTGATGACCTGTTGAAGTAGATTTCAATGGTACTGGCAGCCTACCAAAGTCTAAGTGAAAATTGCAGACAATAGATGATCAGCCTAGCTTTGCTCTTGCTAGGAGGAAATAGGATAGCCAGGAGACAGGTGAGAAGAGATGGAAAAATTAGAAATAAACTTAAAATTTCCATGGGTACAGTTGGCTAATGTGACTGTGTGCAGTGAGCTCATAGATATCTTTAACTTCACGTAGAGAGAAGGAACTTCATATTGCCAGTGGGTGTCTTCTGTAGACAACCTAGCATTCAGTAATACTTGGTATATAGATCTTGCTTATCTTACCTCAGTGGGTGGAAGAAAACCCACCCAAACCTAAAAAGAAGATTCTGTTTTAAGACAAATGTTCCCCTACTGTTCTATACCTTAGTATTAAGGTTGCCATCTGCAGATCTTCTTTGGAACATCATCTCTGAACTCCTGTAAACCAGGACAGGTTTGTTTTCTCCTAATCAGCTGATCCCCTATTAATGCCTTCAAGGTAAAACTTCAAATAGAGTTTTTTTGAACTTTTCTTTTAGGTATATCAATACACCTGCGTGTTTGAAACTCCTGTCATCTATTTATTCTTTTTGCTGACTCGGAATTGTATCCTTATTTCCTCAAGCCAAGACAGGAAAGCTTGTGTTTTGTTTACTGTGCAGGGATTAGTGATAGGATGGAGAAATTTCATATGGGGGCGGGGGGAATGCTGTATCTTACATAGATTTTATGGTCTAAAAATTACTTTATGGGTGAAATAAAGAGACATATGTGGAATTTCCAATAACTGTTTGCTTAAAAAGAATATCAGTCCTGAAGACAAACTTGTGGACAAATTTTGCAGCCTTCCTTTTGAAGGCTGTTTCCTATGCTGGTGTGTTTCAAAGATTAAAGAAGTTCTTAATACAAAATGATGTGAACTAAAAATACTGTACCTTTCAAAGGAAGAGGAGGGACATTAAGAATGCATTTGGCAGGATCTCCGAGGATTTGCAGGCATGAGTTCTAGTGTGTTTCTGTTTGAAATAGCTAAACTAGTGAAATTGGGCAGCCAATTCCACTGGATTTATTTTAGAGGTTTAGGAGATTGCATCGTTAGAAAGTTTGTGTTTAAACACTTTACCAAAATATGTAGAATTTAATGGAGCACTAATGAAAGCTGAAAGAGACTGTGTGCTGACTTTAATGTTGAACTGAGCTTAAGACACTTAAGGAGACTTGGAACCTAAAAGTTGTCTGAAAAAAATCAAATACATCTCAGTAGCTGTCTTGCAGGGTACAGGGGTTGGAGATCAGCTGCAAATTGTCTGGATCTGGATCTTTTTTTCCTGCCGGTCTTAGGTGTTTAAGTCAATTTTGTGCAGGTCTTGCATAACAAAACTTGTGATTTAAGATTACTTTAACCAGCTACTAGTTTTGATTGACTTCTGACTTTTTATGTATGGGTCAGGAGTTGGGTTTACCCCTCCAAGTGATCAGAAATGTGTATTTCTCTCATAATGCACTGTATAGCTGGTGCTGAAGAGTTACAGTCGCCTCAGCTCGTTTTCTGGGTCATGGGAATCAAACAGCTCTCATAATTCCTTGTCCACAGAAAGCGACCATGAAGACTGTAATTGAGATGCGTGGGGACAGGGGACATCCTTCATAAATTTTGTGGCCCATGAGCTGTCAAAACTGTCATCTGTTCTAAAATTACTGCATCCAAGGACAGAGACTCCTCCCCCTCCTTCTCTCCTGGCCACTTGCAAAGTAATTGACCGGTCTGGTTTCCTCAGAAATTATGGTTGTGGTGATTGTGTGGGAAAAAGTGTGGAGAGGGACTTCATTTTCAGCATGCCTGTCTAACCACGAGTATCGAATGGTTCCTGTCTCTTCAGCCACCTGTATTAAATAACTGAAGATAATATCTTTCCTATCTGGGCTCGTGCTTGGAAAGAGATTAGCTAGGAGAAACATTTAAGGCCGCTCTGTGACTAAGTAGTTTCCCTGACTGACAGCTTTGTTCTGAAATGGAGACAGAGGGAAGTGGGTTATTGAGCTAAAAAGTCTTACTGCTCCTTCAAGGAGACCCGGTGCTGCAGTTGAAGACAGGCACTTCTGTTAGGTTTTTTTGCCTTCAGTTTTATTGTTAACACTGGCTGTCATTACCTTTGGATGGTCACTGAATTTCTAAGTTTGAATCCCATGATCTCTTAAGCCTTTTAGGTCTGAATAATATTCAGGCATTGTCAGATGAGTTTAGCTTCTTGGGCAAACATCCAGGGAACAGGCACCTTGATCATTACCACTGTGAAACTCTGCTGGCCCAACTGCCTTGCATTTTAAGACTGGTCCTGGCTTAGATGTGCTGGAGCGTGCGCTCTCCAGGGTTTTAACTGCTGTGTACCACTCTTGCTGTCCCACATGATTTACATGTTATGGCTCAAATGCAAAGCAAGTGAGGCACGGATGTGATAAAAGGGTTTTCTAGACCGTTACCACTTTACTAATAGATGAGTGCAAGAGATAAACCATTTTCCTCGTGGGGAAAAAAATAACAAAATCTATGTGCACATCTCCTCCTGGAGTTTCTTTATTCCTTTTAATAGCTTTTGCAGAAACCCAACGTTTTCAACTTAGCTTGCTCTGGGTTTTTTTTTTTTTTTCCTTTGCTGGAAAGCAAAATCTTCTGTAAGAGGCAGTTGACAACTTGTCTCATCCCCTGCTCTTCTGTATTTTGCAGGTCTGTGTGCAGTACAGATGTTCATGCACTACAGTAATTACTGCATTTCAGCATAAATAGATTTCTTTTAGTAACCTTCTTTGATAGCATAGGTTTTATTCAGTTATTGATGGTCTTCAGTGACTCTTCCATCTGGGAGCAGACTGATAGGGTCTGATTTCCTCCAAGCTACTCAAAATGATTTGAAGCAATCTAAAGTAACTGAATATAGCTTCAGCTGCTGTTCAGGGTAAGCTGTTTATATAGAAGGTGTTCATAAAACAGACCTGAACTGATGAGTTGACAAACCAGTAACTAAGTCGATTGCAGCTGAATTTCTAGAGCTGTGTTCTCTAAATCAAGAAGGTTACCAATGAGCTGTGGGAAAGGTGTGCAAGACATCTGCCAGAGAGGGGACCAGCTGATAAAACAGCGCCCAGTTGGAGCCAAGCTTATATTTGATTTTAAAAAAGGGTCTATTGCAAACACTGTGTTCGCTGTTGTTAAAATACAGTCTGTGGTTGTAAAACAAACCCAAGAATTACTGCCACTGAGTACACTAAGGGGAGCAGGAATATACACAGTTGCCAGTTCCCAAGTCCCTGTGTGCCCCAGTGAGCCTTTTGCAAGGGCCATTGTGGCAGGGTTTCGTGTATCATATGGCCAAGGCAGCTCCCACTGCCTCCCTGATGGATTTGTTTTGCAAGGCCAAATATGATTGCTGTATTAGATTACAGTGTATGAGGACTATCTGTTGGGGAAGTGGTGTGTGACTCATCTTTCCCCAGTTGTGGTCGGTCAGTTCAGACAGTGCAGGCAGCCAGCTGCACCTGCCCGCAGCCTCCGCTGGACTCGGTGGCTCAGTCTGGACCCAGCAGCATCCTTGTCTGCTGTAAATTGCAGGTCAGGATCTCTGCTGGCCATAAAGATAGGCGGTTATAATTTCAACAAGATAATGGAATGGTGTCAAAGGCATGAAGGTGGCCCTAAAAAACCCCAACCAGTATAGCTGCTGGTGCTAAAGGGAGAAAAAGGGAGAATGTGGTGTGTGAGGATGAATGGAGAAGCTGAAGCTGTAACCTTCTACTGCTTAGATGTGTGTTGGCATCCTAGCGTGTATTCTTTCTTGCTTGCAAGGGTATTTGATAGAGAAAGGTATTTAAAAAGAGCCTTTAGCTTTATGGTGGTTTTCCACAGAGTTGTAGAACTTATCTGGGAGGAAAAAATTAACCTGGAAATTTGTCTTCTGAACATTGTCTTTCTGGCTGGGCTGTATTTCACATGGACAAAGTAGTAGTTAAGCTTGGTCTGCGTTGACTGCTGTTGTGCTATTGGAATAGGCTGTGGTTTGGTGACTGGAAATGAAAGGACACAGCAGCAGTCATTGATTGAAGGATAAACCTGAGCAAAGAAAGGAAACAAAGTGAGGAGTAGGATTAAAAGGCCCCACAGAAAGATCCAGTGCAGAAGATACAGGACGTCCTCGGGATCAACAGTTGAGAGGAACGTGATCAGGAATTGTTAGGAGTTGTAGTTCTTCAGATAAAGATGTCAGTGCTGTCTTCTGAAGTGCAAAAGCTTTCAATTTAGAGACAGAAACTGTCTTCTGAAGCCCATGTGCTGAGGATTGTGCACTTAAAATAAAAGTGCATAGGAGTATTAAAAGCCACCAAACTTCTCTTTACTTGATAGTAGAAGTGTGATGGCAGGATTTTTTTTTTTTTCCAGAAGTGCCTTTAGAAGGGGTTGGCCATTAAGAGCAAAGAATATTTATTGGGATCAAAAGAAAGATTACTTAGAAATACTTTGCTGGCCTTATTTTCTCATCTTGCAGCAGGGTGCAATGGTGCTGTGTTAACTGCAGTTTGAACAAAAACTTGTTTCCAAACTTCCACTGTTCAAACCTAACCAGAGAATGAGCCTAACATTAAAATAATTTCAGATAAATGGGGTGCAGGGCACTGGGGGAAACTAAACTTCTGTAAATGTCAAGTATAATTTTTTCACTAAATTGATTAGATATAGTTCTAATAAATGAAAACTGGTTTGTGCTTGTTTGGTGTGTTTTGGTTTTGTGGTTTTTGTCTTTTTTTTATTATTATTTTCCTGTGGGGGACACACATTTCATTTCCTGAAAACACAGAAGAAAATGTTGCAAAAGAATAGAGACACTGGAATGGGCTGCCCAGGGATGGGGGAATCGCCACCCCTGGAGGTGTTTAAGGAGAGACTGGATGAGGTGCTTAGTGCCATGGTCTGGCTGCTGTCATGGTGTTGGGTCACAGGCTGGAATTGATGAGGTCTGTTCCAGCCTATTTCTGTGATTCTCTGTAATAGAAAACTACTAGAATATACCATGAACTAAAGGGAAGGACTTGGTGTCCTAATCACTGTCAGTATAGCAAAACATGAATACATTGAGGATGTGGCAAACTTCTGCTGCTAACACTTTATCTTTTATTAGAGTTATTGTTCCTGCAGAGGAGATGGAGGTACAATGCAATATTCTCCCCTGCCCCACGAATGCATATTGGAATTCATAGCCAAACTATATTTTTAGCAATATGGATAAACTGTGGAAATAGTGCATAAAATTCCAGCTTCTGCATGAGGTCTTAGGGATACTGGAAAGTAAACCTACATTTTGCTTTCTTACCAGGTGTCTGGGGACAAGTCACCTACGTAACCTTTTTCTTTTTTTCTCTTATTGCTTCCACTGCTCTCATAGTATGAAAGAGAGTACAGTGCTCGGAGTGCACATCAGAGTGGAAATCACAATAAACAGCAGCATCTCTTTTCTGTTGTTTTGTTTTTAATATTTCAGTCGACCTTCATATGTGCTGCCTAGATTTTGCTCAGCTTCAACAAAATAACTCGCATCATCCTTGTCCTCCTCCATCTCTTACTCCTCTTCATCCTCTTCCCTGGCAACCCCATGAGATTCAATGCTAAAGATCTGGCTTTGCTGGCCCGGAGACCATCAGGTTGTTTTGACAAGGAAGGAACACTGAAGATTTGCAGAGTGGTTGGGGATAAAAAATTAATAGGTAAAAATGACTTGTGCTGAAAACTACCCCTGGTTGCTGTGCATGTTTTCTGCAGTTGTCAGCACGCAGTTTGACTAATCCCATACACCTCGGAGTGTTCAGTTCTCCTCATTACTGATGCATGAGTGGTGCTAAATACCTTGCTGAAGAAAGAAGCCTAAAGCCAGCTCCATAGCTTGCTCAAGTGTTCTAGTTTCTTTTGTCATGTACCTGAGACTCAGTGCTCAACAGTATTATTTTTGCCTGTGAAGAAAGGCTGCTGTTTCCTGGTAGTCACCAGTCCTTAGATGCCATGCTTAAGTTTAGATACCCACCCCTAAACACTGTATTCTTTTTTTCAGGAGAGATTTTCCATGCCTCACTTCCCACATCCTTTGAGGGATTCTTCAGGCTTTTCTGATCATATTTTAAATGTCTCTTAATTTCCAGTAAGCTTGAATAATGTCTGTTCCCCTGGTAGCTGTTAGCAAATAGCTCCTGTTTAGCTGTAAAATCAGTCCTAATAAAATAATTTTAGCAACAGCAAATGTTTTGTTTTCACTTGTCCCTGTTGATCATCATTGTGATTGTATTTACTTTTATTTTATTAGAAACAAAACAAACCCAAAACCAGCTCAGACTCAAATGTGGTAAGGGGCTGGGAAAATGTTGTGCTACTCTTTCAGAATATTTTATACTTTTTTCTAATGACAAATAGCCAGAGCTTTCTGTGGAGAATGCAGCAGACTGCCTGCACAGAGTCCTGGTGGGCATCCATTTCTGGCTGCTCTGGGGTTCCTCAGTAGGATTCTCTCCTTCTTTTTTCATCATAGGCAGAATATCAAGCCCTGTCCAGTGAATATCTGATGTGTAAGGTTGTTTTGAATTTTATTTCACTTACGAATATGTTGGGTATTAATAGTGCTTCTAGAAACCTTGGCTTGACCCAAGACAGAACAATCATTTAACTCAGTATCACGGGCTTTCTGTGCCAGGCTCAGTGGTGGCAGATTCTAAGAAATGGTTTAATAAACTCTGTGTGTGTAGGGTTTTCCTAGTGCCCAGTAAATCCTTCTGGCTCCCAGCAATCTGATTCTGACCCCTTGAGGGGAGGGTTGTTTCTCTCGAGGTATTTTGGTCACTGCATACAGTATCTACTCATAGACCTGACGGATCTTTGGGCTTGATGATTTTCAGTGTGGTAGGATTCTTTTTTGCCCAATCCTGTGTTAAAATGCCTATTACTAGAAGAAGCTGCAGTGTGAGTGTGGTAGGATTCTTTATTGTGTGTGGTGGGGAAGCTATTCTAACTTTTAAATGTTGCCTAATGAAAGAGGAAAATGGAATTTACTTATTTACTGTTCCAAGACATCACCCTGGTCAACATTATGCCTTTAGTGGTGCCCAGAGTTGAGGGAAGTTGTACAGAGGGAGCTGTGGAATAACATGATCTTAGGGTACAGCTCTTCTGCAAGCCTCGAGGTTGGCTGCTGTCTGGAGACGTGGGGTTTCGTGTGCCTTCTCAAAAATGAGAACACATCTTGTGGAAAAATGTTCCTTTCTCTCAAGAAGTAATGTAAAGAGATCACACTGGTCTGACAGACCTGTATGTGTCTTTAACGGGTGTATGTATTTGTGCCTACAGAGATCTACCCAAGTGAGGGGAAAACAAAGGAAAGTTAAAAAATGCCTAGTTTAGGAAGAATACCTTTCTAAAGCTTTTTTTGACCCACTCACTAACCCTAAAGTTACGGAACATTCCCTTACAAGTCTGGTTATGTGCCTGCATGTGCATATCAACATGAATGTGGTGTTGCACTCGTTGCTTAAGCACCTGAAGTGCCATAAAGCAGTAAGAGCAGAGGGACTGGACATACCGAGGTCTCGCCGAGTTTTGATTGTTGTGAAAACTAAATTCAGATCAGCAAGTTCTAATTGAAGTGGAATAGTAAATGCCTTTTATGTCTTAATGAGGCTTCTATTTCATCTCTTGAAATAGTAGAAGCAAAAGCTGTTTCTTGCTGAAGTAGTTTCTGCTCCCATGTGTGGCAAAGGGGGAAAAGGGGGCAAACAGCGTTGAGTTCATGGTGCAGTCCCCACCTCTGTCAGCTGCAGGACAGAGGGAACCTTCTGGGAAGTTGTTTGGCATTTAACAGCACGTTGTACATAGGCAGCCGCTGACTGAGGATGGCTTTTTTTTGGGTTGATAATGATTTTCTTTTCTGACCTTTATAACTAATGCATCTTCTTTTAAGAAGCATTTAATGCATGAAGACAAAAGGTTGTTTTTATTAATGTCTTATTTCTTTGCATACAGAACCCAGAGAGAGATGGTGCCGACTGAAAGGAAATCTCTTTTTTCTAATGAAAAAGAAGGTAATTCATTTTCCTACTGCTTTTCTTGATGTGTTAGTCTAATCTGTGAGAACCCGAGCAATCCTTTTTCATGATATCTATTGTCATTGTGCTTTTAGGGACAAAAAAAAAATAAATCACTATTATTACACTAGTGGAGATGAAAGAAATAAATCCATCATTTGCATTCTATAGCACTAGATATTCTTCATGATATCAACATTCTTCAACTGAATCATAAGCACTCTATGGCCAGGTCTGTTCATGACATACACAGGTCTAAATCCAGAATGAAGTAATGCAAGGAGAATCCCACAGGTAAATGAGATACTGTCATAAGTGTCACAATTTCAGACCCTTTTGTAGTGTGGTTTTGTAAACAAATGTGTTATGAAGAATGGTATGGGTTTTTTTTTTCCATGTAATGTGTTGTAAAGAACAATTATATGCATAAAATGAAGGGCCTGTCAGCAGTGGGAGTCTTGCAGGAGCTGCTGAGTGCCCTCTTTTGCCGTTGGCTTTATCAGGAGTGGAGGCCACACATTCTCTGGAAGGCAGAGGCACCAAGTATGAGATGGCTCCTTTTCTTGCCCTTCTGTCTGACACTGTGAACACTGCTGCTGTAGTTACCTGAAAATAGCACAGGATTGTAAAGAATTAGTGAGGAGTATGAAGCTGGAAACACTTCCCTGTTAACAGTGTTTTATAATTGGCTCCTAGGATATTTTTGTAGTGTTTGGGCCAGCAGTTGGACAGAAATGATAGTACTGCTTGACAGATTGAATATTCTGTTTGAAAGATTTTTCAATGTGATATAGTGGATTATTTTAATATAGTGATGAATGTGCACATATGGTATTATTTTTAAAGCAGTGTTTGCTTTCAAAGCACTGTCAGGAGCATGTGATAGATTTCTGTGTGTATGCAAACAAAATGAGACAGCATGATGTAAAAGGTTTCTCTGGCTTGAGTTTCATATGGCTGCATTCCTCTGGGTGGTGAAGGGACCCACAAGTTTTATATAGGTGAAAGCAAGCTCATGGCCACCCCTTTGTCACACCCTCATTGTCATTCTGCTGTAGGACTTGCAAAAACTATTTTTAGGGAAGGACTTGAAGTTTCAAACTACTCCCTTCTCTAATGGGAGCCTCTGGCATTTTGCAAAAGAGTTAAAGAAAATATTTTCATCCAACTTTGCAGCTGTGAAGAGAAGAGTAGGAGAGTTTTGCTGAAATCACGTGTAGCTATCAGTTTGGCTCTGGAAATCTAGAGAACTAATGTTACTGTGGTAGAGGGTTTGGTGCAGATTGGTACTCGGGTTCATATGGTGGGTGGTGGTTGGTTGTGGTTTGGTTTTGTTTTGTTTGTTTTTAATGTATAGATGATGTGCAGATGGATGGAATGAGGCAGTCTCAGTTGGGCCAGCAAATCTACCAACCCACTATGTCCACTCAGGCTGTTCAAATGCAAAGCTGTATTTTGAAGAACTTGGAGGATGAGCTGCAAATTACTGTCTCTTGTTTCTGAAATGATTTAGGCTCGAAGAAAGTGAATGGGAATTCCCCTTGAAATGCTGTGGTTTGACTGAACCAGTTAACTAAGTGGGTGATTTTTATTTCTATGTCTAGATCAGGGCTGGAAAGCTGCCTCTCTTTCTGGTTTCCTTGTTTAAATAAGTTTTCAGAATTTGCAGAAGTCAGGGCAGGAACCAGGAGATTTGACAAATTTAGCTTACCAAAAAGACTGATTGGATAATGTCAGAGTGTTTCAGAAGGTGATTTTATTGGGTACTTTAATTAGGGAGGTCACACTCAGAGAAGAATGTGGAAATTTAAGTCAGACAAATTCAAATGATGGCAGGATGATTGGCCACTGAAAACCAAGTGTGGTGAGCTACAGTAGGTGCTCCATTTTTAAATGTCACAACTTCCTAGGTTCAGTGCAGAGACCACTGGGGGATTTAAAGTGCATTGTCTTAGCAATAGATCAAACTAAATGAGGTAGCACTTCCCAGTCATTGTGTATCTTAGGAATTTGTGGAATGGTCATTTTCAGAGGCTTCATCTGTTGGGTACTGTAAAGAAGAGTTACTTTGACAAAGACAGATATCTCCCGAATCTCAAGTCCCTGTTTCAAAGGATGCCATTTATAGGCATACCAAGTAATTTCTCTGCTGTGAGGGCAGAAGGGAGTGTGCTCTGTATTTTTTTTTCTTATTTTTTTTTCTTTTAAATTCTCCTTCTTTCATTCTAGAATTGAAGAGGCATTCCATCTGAAGCAAATTCTTGTCATAGGAAATCATGGTTTGAATTCTGGGAGTGTAGTTTGCTGGTATAATAGCCAAAGATAGTCTTAGTGTAAAAGTCATTAAGCATTTTAATAAAGCAGAGGTGCCAATTTTCTGCTTTTTAATATTCTACTGAAACCTCTGCTAATTCAAGTAATGTAGTATGTGAAAGATGTGCCCAGAACAGTGCTGATGAAGCCATGTTCCTGTTTTCGTTGCTGGAACCTGACTTGTCTTATGGCTTGACACAAGAGAAGAGTAACTCTGATGGTTTGGAGCTCATCTGAATGCTGAACAATTAACTCCAAAAGTCACTGTCACGAAATGAAGACTGATTTGCTGGTATTCATTAATTGCTGTCAGAAGCCTGTGCATGTCTGCATATACAAATGCTTATAGTTTAATGACAGACTCTCATTCTAGTTCAAATGTACATAAATTTCAGAAGCATCTTCTCTAGGAAATTGCAGAGGATCTTCCTGACTTATCTGTGCTATAAATCCTAAGTGGTGTGGCAGTGCATTTCCAGTGTAGGGAATACTTGTGGTTTATTTCTCCAGTTTATTGTATTTACATGCAGCAGAATAACCTAGTAGGAACCTTAAGGACACAGGTCTAGTGGTGGAGTTGGTTATTTTGGATTTTAAGTCATCTAGAAAGTAGACCTTCTTGTAGGCCTGAGGCATCCACTAGTGTTAGTGAAACTGTGTTCCTTTGTAGACAGTAAACAGATTACTTTAACCCTTCTCCCTCTCTTTTAATCTTCCTTTAATCTTCCTTTAATACTCATGCCAATTTAGGTCTGGATTTCTGCCCCCCTGCCCCGTGGTTGAAAGACCTAAACCATTGCTTGCTATATTAAGTGTGTAAGTTTGGAGTGATTGCTCCTGAAGTATAGAAAGCAGCCACCTAACCCCTCTATAGTACATTTTCCCATCTACTAATATTGCCAAATAATAATGCTCATACTTACCCAGTTTTGTAAATTACTTTGCAATCTGCACATGAAAAGATACACTAAAAAGTCCAATTATGGTTTTGTATCTTGGTAATAGCTCCAGAGGGCCCATTATGTTTTATTAAGTAAACATTTTGACATTCCTATTTATTTTTGAATATGTATTTAGGAATTTATTTAACAATGGATTTTCAATCAATAGTCTGTAGTGGATTCTCTGGGAGAGTCATTAGCTTCTACTGTGCCAATCTTTCTTAGTTTGTGGTTTAGTGATCCTGCAGGGGTGACCAGTCCAGTCTAGGGGGTCAGTTTCTCTGTGTGCTGGCTCAATAGACTCATGCTGCTTTTGCATGGGGAAGGTTGCCTTTTAAGATTTTCCTGATGTGTTGATGGAAAAAAAATTATCGTATAGAAGGGAAGAGATTTAATTACATGAATTACCATAGTTAAAACAAAAGCTGTTATGAGAGCTGAAGGTATCTGAAAGGAGCAGTTATTTCACACAGAAAATGATAACCCTGTCTTCTTTGAACAGCACCGTGGCAGCAAACTTATATGGCATGTTTGTACTGTAGCACATCTATATGCTTGTGACTTAACCCCCTAAAACAAGGGATTTACATGGAAGAAATGACAGACTTACAGCACAAGTATAAATTGCAGTGCT
The DNA here is from genome assembly GCA_013399075.1 of Chloroceryle aenea. Classification (NCBI taxonomy): domain Eukaryota; kingdom Metazoa; phylum Chordata; class Aves; order Coraciiformes; family Cerylidae; genus Chloroceryle; species Chloroceryle aenea. The sequence continues at coordinate 168,555 of VWZY01000030.1, forward strand.
GTAATACACCTAATGACAGAGAGAATTAAGTGAGAGGTGGTGAATATTTTGAGACTTCGCTTGAATTACCTTTCCTGAAACCAGATGCATTGTTGAGCTTAAGATTCAGTAGACAAGATTAATGAGCAAAGCTAAATGGTTGTGCTGTCAATAATGGTAGGCTTCCTTGCAATGTTTGTGAAAGCTTAACAGAAATGGGGTTGTTACAGCATTTATCACAAGAGTAAAGTATTATTAACAGTCGGCAAATAAGCCTCCAAGTAAGATTCCAAACTGACTCATAAATCAGTAACCACAGAACCACTTACGAGGTAGAATTAATATAATAATGACATACTTCTGAGGTTTTGATGTGAATTACATTGTAATGCAGTTGTGAAAATGTTATTCAGATTTTCATGGTATAGTTGTATGTAAGTTCTGCCATAAAGATGTGTGAATGTATCAATGAATCTTCTCTGCAGTCAGGCAGGCGTACACAATGTATTTTCAGCAGAGCTCTATAGCTGGAGTATTTTCCTTCCCAATTTGATATCTTGCATATTCTTACAGAGTGAGATTGCTTTATTTCCACTGAAGCCGTGGAGCCTTTTCTGGTCTGTTGGACTACGGGGCTTTTCTCTCCGTGTGTGGTTTAGCATTCTGTAAGTCAGTGATGGCTCTGGGGCATTCTGTAATAAAAGTGTCTCTTCTGGCTAAGGATGTACTTTTTATAAATCATTTTTCAGCAGTGATTTCAATTTTCTAGAGCATGCTCTGTATCAGTTTAAGTGTCAAGGTCTGAGCAGCTGGCATAAGTGTTGCTGCGCTGTGCAGCGCTGCTTTGGGACCCAGTGTCATCGCTGGTGGGTTCTTTGGTTAAACACTACTACATGTATGACACTGTTTCTGAGCGTGTTTTGCAGTGTCAGGAAGGTGAGAAGCAGCTAAGTAAATCTCTTTGTAATATAATATTCCTTCAGTAAGTTTCAGTGAAATAATATTGCTATGTTAGTAAGGTTTTGATTTACAGTAGGAAGAGTGCTAAAGAGACAAGGAAGCAGCAAATGACAAAACTGTGGCACAGGCAGATCTGGAAGTTGTCACCTCTTACTTGGCTCAAAGGTCTGTTGTTCCAAGTACTCTCAGCCCCAGCTTTGTGTGTACTTCTGCCTGTGCTGAGCTGAGGTGCGAGTTGTCCTTGGTTTTATATGTATGTAACAATACACGTGTGCATGTGCAAGTGAAATACCAAGCAGTGTTCAGTTAAGATGCAGGTTAAAAAGCACCCATGGCAAGATCCCTTCTCAAAACAACCAAATTCATTTTGAGTTCTTAAGTTACTGTGTCCTGGTGCTATAGTCATGCATTCAAGTCAGTAAGATACCTTTTAAAGTCCTTTACTTACACTGGGACTACTTCTAAATAACCAGTTGTGTTGCCCCTTCCATGTAAAGACACTTTTTAGAATGCTTAATTTTTGCATGCCTTAGTTTGTATTTCAGATTTTCTCTTTTCCCAATGTTTCTTGATGTTTTTAGCCATACTGGATTGGAAGAATGCTCTGCAGAGAAGGCTACTAGTTGAATGCTGTAAACTCAAACCCTAAAACCCTGCGACACATCATGTGTATGCAATGCTGGTGTAATGTTGGGGTGGGGAAGAAGCTGCTGTCTTCACATGTTTGGAGGATTTGTGATATGCTGTACCTAGAGTTGAAGCACATAGGACAAAAATGTAACTTAAACTGCATGTTCTTTAGTACTAAATGGCATCCAGATGTGCCTTAATACCTTGTTCTCCAAACTGTGCTTTCGTCTTGCCTTTCAGAGACCTCTCCCTGTGCCTTTAGCTGAGAGTTTAATTTCAGCGGGAATCAAACAGCTGCTTAATCTTTCCTGTCAAGTTCTTCCTCCCATTGCTTTTGATGGCTGAAGCAAACATCACTTCTCTTCCTGCTGCTCATTGTATTTTTAGCATTGGTTTCAACAGGAATGTGTTTGAGTATTCACTTCTGTGAGTGTCCTTTTCTTCAGGCTGAAAACCCCCGGTTCCCTCAGCTGCCCCCCATAAGACTTGTTCTTTAGACCCTTCACCAGCTTCATTGCCCTTCTCTGGATGCACTCCATCATGTTCTGGCTATGTCTGTGTTTTGCAGGTTCTTAAGACAGATCACTATTTCCATCTCTATCACCTAAAACTCTGTGTGGAATAATCTTACTTTGCATTTTTGTCCACTAAAATACCTTTCTCCTGATCTTGGGAAGGATGAGATTTTATTACATCCCTTAGAGTTCTGGCAAAAATCATTTTCTGAAGTGTTTCTTTTGCCCGTTTCTCTTTCCTTTGCATCTGAGTCTTTCTTCTTATTATTTTTTTTTTAAGGTCTTTGTTTTCACTGTGAAAATTCTATTCCCAATCCCCAGTACCCTACCTGGCTCTCTTTTAACGTTCCTCTGATTTCTGAGCTGTCCAGCACAGTGTCTGCTTTAATCGATCTGTAAAACCAACAAGGAAGAACTAAAGCACTTGGTGTTTTCTCATTATCTTCCTTTAAATTCTGCCTTTAGAAATCTTCTCTGCTTACAAAAGTAGTAATATATGCCTAATATATGGAATGGTATATCTTACAATTAATTAATTGGCAGTCATCTAACACCAGTCTGGTTTAGAATAGACAATTGTGTATTTAACCAAAGGTTATAGAACATCCTCGTGTGGCTCTGTCTTGGTTCAGTGGCTCTTGCTCTGTTTGGTGCTGCAGTGAATCCCGTTGTGGCTCTCAAAGTGTGCGGGGTCTGGCAGAGGTTTTGGTGGAGCAGCTTCACTCATGGCTGCAGAGAGAGTCCTGGGGCTGGGTAGGCAGTCACTGTTTGAGATAACTTTGCAAGATCAGGTCTCTGTCAGCTTCCACGGCTGTTTTGGGAGACTTGGGTGGCAATTCTTGTGATGCAAGCTGCAGTTTTTAGAGACAACTCTTAGAGCAGTCAGGTTTTGGTGAGAGAAGGCTCGATACCTACACTGGAAACAAAAAAGGCTTTGAAACTCTGCACAAGTGCTGAGGGGACAAGGTGTAGCAGAATCTAGCTAACAGAATCTTTGCAACTAAAATACTGGGCAGGGATCACATTGAAGATGAGCTCTTAACACAGGGAAGAAACCTATGGCTGGAGGAAGACTAACAATACCAGGGATGAACACAATGCATTCAGAGATGGCTTGTGCTGCAGCCTGCTCTGCAGGGTGTCCGTGGGAATGTTTTGCCTTCTGTTGAGAAGTTTGTGTTGACTGTAGCTGGAAGAGCTGCTCAGCCTATGAAAGAGAAAATGTTGTGAAAGAAAAGTGTAAGGCTGATCTTTGGAATAATATGCCTACATTTCTGTAGTGCTCAGTTACTAGCAGTCAAAGGAAGAACCTGCCACCTTCTTAAAAACAAACAGGCCAAAAAATGGGTGGCATCCCTTTTTTTCTGTGTAAGGCAGTAAACCAGTTCATCAGGATACTGTTGCTAAACTCTTCCTTCAGTGAAAGGGGTCTGTGCCTGATGTGGTCCTGCTTCATTATCCTGCTGGATGGATATGTGGCCTGGCTGCCAGTTTGTGCATGCTGGGCTTTTCTATTGAATCAGCTTGGCTCATTTGAGAATATAACCTCTGTTTAAGTTGCTTTATGTTTTGTTTCTAATGGAAGTTGTCAGTAGATGGCAGCAGCAATCTCTTCAGATAATAGTTGTAGGTTACTAGCCAAATGAACATCTTATGCTAATGTTAACTAATCCTAAGGAAAAAAAAGAATCACTCTACTGAAGCAATTCACCGAGGGCAAAATGTGCTTTTATTTTTGGCCTGAAGCAGGATTCTGAAGCCAGGGGCTGCTGATTAACCTCGGTTTAGACTTTTATGAGCTGGATGATGAGAGAAGAAGGGAAGCCAGAGGAATCTATGTACAGCTAGAGTCATCTTGCAGCTGCAAAGCGACTGATGCCAGCCAGCCCAAGGAATTAGTGGGTAGATCCTGTTGTACCATTAAGGATGATCTTCTGGCTTGTCTATGCTCACCCCCCCTTAACTCATTAGTGAAGGCTGTATTTAGTAGAAGGGAGGAGAGGAGTTGTGCATATGTATATATGTACACATGCACATACATCAAAATGCTGCTCTTTAAGTTGCATCCCAGGTGATTTTTAACTAGCTTTTTTTTTGCCCCCCTAGTGCTTGCTACTGCAGTAACTCTCAAGCTGGAGAGCACCTAATCTAGACTGTACTGTCTGCTCCTTTGACAAGTTAAGCAGAAGAAGGTTGTTTTTCTTTTTCTGCCCACGTCTTTTCCTCACCCTTCTGAGGGTTGAATTAGGAGGATGCGCTCTGGCTGCTGAAAGGTGCTTCAGCGAGGGGCTGTTTTCCTCCTGAGGGCCTAACTGCATCCCACCTGCCATGACTTGGTTGTGACAGGGATGAGGGGTGACTTTAGGTGTCATCTTGGTGTTAGCGTGGGGATGAGTTTGGTGAGGATAAGGTCCTGGTCCTGCTGGGACTAGAAAATGTTGGAAGGGAAGGGAAAGAGGAGGTCAGCTGGAGAGTGGTGAGGGGTGACCATGCTTCCACAGGCTGCTGGCTGTGCCAAGAAGGACAATGCTGGGTTTTATACCCCCCTCTCATGCTGAGACCTCAGGGGATTTTTCTTTTTCCTTGAATAAGTGGAGTGCCTCTAATTTATAAGAGAGGCTGTACTGCTATTCTAGCCTCAAATTTGGTTTGTCAACAACTACTAATGACTGTTCAGGACAAAGCTTCAGTATCTTCACTAAACACTTTGCTACTCCCTTTCTTTTTCTGACCAGCCCTGAGAACTGAGCTGAATTTTATTTAATATTTTATCACTTGGTTGATGAGGATACTGAGAGTCTGCAGCTTTGCCTTCAGCTTTAGGTTTGAATCTCTGGTTGGCACTGGCAAATGTTAGCACCTGCCTGTACACATCCTTGCTAATGCAAGACACCAGCCCTTTATGACAGTGCAGTGTCATTTTTCTAAGCAATTGCTGAAGGACCTTGCAGAGCTTTTTTCTGAAGAAGGAAACGGTGGCAGATCTAATACATTAAAAATAATTGCTTGGCTTGGGAGACTTTGGTTGTGTGGTTTTTGTAGTTGTTTGGTTGGTTTTTTTTCTTGGTTGGATTTATTTTCTTTCTTAGCTGGAATTTGTGTTGAGAGTTAACACCTTGGTGGGTTTGATTTTTGTGCTGTGTTTTTGTTTAGTAGGGTTTTGTGGAGTTTGTGGGTTTTTTTTAATCACGTGCATTTGGCCTTTAGTTTGTTCTGGGCTTACTCAAGTTCTTTGTCTCATTTTGACTGTTTGAAAAGTCTGCCTGATATTGAATATATCTGTGGGCTTTTGCCATTGACCTTTCCTTCAGAGCAATATTTATCAAGAACAGAACAGATAGGGAACACAAAAGCTCATGAAACAAAAATGGATATCTATGTATTGTTTCAGCTGGCTAGAAAAGCTTTCCTAATATAAGAAAATTCTGAGGTATTCCCATGAGAGAAGATAAGCCTCAGCATTACCAGTGATGTCTCCTTTTTATCACAGACGAACACACTAGTGCTAATGGATCAGCTTTTGAGAGGATGACAATTAATTCTCTTTCTGTTAAGTGCATTGCAGATGCAGTGTGGTGCCTGACTGACAAGCTGCTATGTCCTGTCAGCCTCAGGTGGTTTGGTTTCGTTGGGGTAGGCATTATGGGATGCAGCACCACTACTTAGTTGAGCAGGTTTACCAGTGATTATGAAGAATCCAGGGAACTACGTCCAGTGGAGGGCTGCAGAGATGCTGAGGGGACAGGAACAGCTCTGATGAGGACAGGCTGAGAGACCCGGGGCTGTTCAGCCAGGAGAAGAGAAGACTGAGATGGGATCTTAACCAATGCCTCTCAGTATCTCAAGGCTTGGGGTCAAAAGGATGGGGACAGTCTCTTTTCAGTGGTGTCCAGTGATAGGATGAGGGGCAATGGGCACAAAGTGGAACACAGCAAGTTCCATCTAAACATCAGGAGAAACTTCTGTGAGGGAGGCAGAGCCCTGGACCAGGCTGCCCAGAGAGGTTCTGGAGTCTCCTCCTCTGGAGACTTTCCAAACCCACCTGGATGAGTTCCTGTGCAACTGCTCTAGGTGACCCTGCTCTAGCAGGGGTTGGAGTAGAGGATGCTCAGGGGTCCCTCCAATCCCTGCCATTCTGTGATTCTGTAATCTGCAGCTCTTCCTTCTGTCCTTTTGCATAAGTTGTTTTAAAGACGTTGGCTTATTGATGTGCTGCAGGGTTCATGTGGAAAGAAGAAAAAAACCCCAACCCAAAACCCAACCAACAACCAAAGCCTTCAAAAGTTTAAATACAAAAAATCCTTCCCTTCTCCTGAAAATAGCCAGGAACACACTGCCACTTCAAAATGAGGAGGTGGAAATGCTTTTAGCTGACAGGCTTTGATTTTATGGATATCTCTTGGATACATGGGAAGGATAGATAAACAGGCTTAAACTCTTAATGGGACATCTTCAGGATTAATGTCAATGTAGTGCAAGGGCATAATGGGATTCAGGAAGAGGCCAACATCTTTGGCATTTTGAAATGTATTTTAGAGCAATAAATAAAGCGTACACTCAGTTTTTCCTGATGAAATTTTCTGTGTTTGAGCAGCAAGACTTTTTTATCAATGATCTGATAAGTGTAATTAGTGTTACTTGCTTTGGGTTTTATCAAACCTTTGATAGATTGTGCTCTGCTCAACATTATTTTAATAGCTATGTATGGCTGTCTTAAGCAACTCCCAAGTTTATTAGCAGGCTGATTAATTCTTTGAGATATATGCAGCAGTAATTTTTAGCAGAAATGTGGTTTTTAAATGTAAGTGAAAATATCTGGAGAGAGAGAATAAAAAGGGGAGGAAAAGGCATTAGGGTGGTGTAGGCTTTCCTGGATGTGCCCTTTCTTTTTATATGGAATGACCCTGTTCTTTTGTTTTCTGTGAAATTTTATTCAGACTTCAAGGAGTTAGGACTTATGTCTGGAATGCTGGACTCATGGCAGCTACCAGAAGCCAAGTTATTGTTTAGAATATTTCTGACTTCCTCTGCCTTTCTCTTTAATGAACATGACAACTTTTGTCAGGCTTATGGGAAGTATTTCTGTCTTCCCTGAGGTTTGGGGTTTTTTCCTACCACTCATTCTTTTCTGATCCCTGGTGTGGACATACAAGGAGGCAGAGCCTTCTAATTGATTCTGTAAATCTCACGGAACACTTTAAAGACTCGTCTTATATTTCAGAAATGGTTTGAAGATATTTGTACTTGGTGTGTTTTGCCTTGGAATCTTTTTTTTTTTTCAGTCACCAGTGATCACAGTCAGATTGTGTTAAAAAGGCAGGATCTGAGACTTTCTCTGGTGTTGTTGGAACAAGCTGTGCTGTACTTCTTTCTCACAGTTTCAGATAACTTGCATGTGGGAAAAAAAATGAACCAGCTCCATTCTGCAAGTTGTAATGTTTTCAAGTAATTGTAGGGTTGAGAACTATTCTGAGAGACCAGCATACAAACAGAATTTCTGTGACAAAGAAATAATGAACGCTTGAGCAGTCGCTATTAAAACTTCCTCAGATGTGAAGGAGAAAGAATGTGTTTTTATCCGAAGAATTACTTGCAATGCTAAGTGATCTAGACTGGAAAGAATTGCTGTTGGGAAGTGATAGGATGAGAAGAAACATCCTTGAGTTGTGCCGGGGGAGGTTGACGTTGGACATGAGGAAATACTTCTTCACTAAAAGAGTTACTGAACATGGAAACAGGCTGTCCAGGGAAGTGGTTGGGTCACCGTCCTCAGAGGAATTTGAAAGACTTGTAGGCATGGAACTGAGGGACATGGTGTAGGGGTTACCTGGCAGTGCCAGGTTAACAGTTGGACTTGATGATCTTAAGGGTCTTTTCCAACTTATAGGATTCTGTCTCAGCAAAAGCTGGAAAAGCTGTGACACTCTTTCTATGCTGCAAGCCAGAGGGACGTGTTTGGCTTCTGTGAACGTCCGTGGAGCTGAGCTCTCCACCTGGACTGCTGCATAGATGTGTCCTGTGTGGCACTGAGTTAATGCTGTGAAAGGCTGTTAGAGTGGAGAAGAGGCATGGTGGGCTAAGTCATAAGCCATTAATAATAATAATAATCAGAGGGTTTAAATCCCACTGAAGTTTGACCTTTGTAAGGAAGCTTGATAGCCTCTGCTAGGAAACATATGCAATCTGTGGCCTGCAGAGAAGCAATTTTTTCATTTATTTTGCTGTTACTTGACATGTTGCTTGGTTCTGAAATAAAAATGATTTTCATTAAACTATTCTCTGCAGAGAAAGAAGGATTATTCTTAGGAAAGGCAATACAAATAAATATTCTAAGTTTTCTCTGGTAGATTTTAAACTGGCAAGAAAATACATTTTTTTCATGTTATGCCATCTTGCTAATGAAGTGTAAAGTTTTTGCTTGATTTTTGGTGTGATATTTATTTTTTTCATTATTTTGTTCTTGTTCTTTTGGTATTGTCTCCCCACCCCCCCAGAAAAAAAAGTTGAGCTTAAACTTGACAGAATCTTTATAGTGATCATTTCACTGCTCATTTGTATTCCTAAACCAGACAATTGTAGTCTACATTTTAAAACATTGTTCCCTGCTCACTATGTAGAAAAAAAACCTGAAAGCAAAGTCTGGCCTTTGATGAAGAAAGCAGCATGATTTGTGTGTAAACATTGCAAGGTAAAATAAGTTACTAACAGAGATGAGCTTATGGATTCTAGAAGTTCTGATGGAAATGTCAACTGTGCTTCTGTGACCTTCTAGTAGATGCTTTCTGGTCTTTACTTCATCTCTCCTTGCTTATCATGAAGCAGGATTGTCTAGGTATACCCTGCTCTAATGAGTTTCTTGCTTTGTGTGGCTCTGATTTCTCCCTTGCTTATGAAAGTGGTTGCTAAAGACAAGACAGTTGTGCACTGAATTCTGTATTTCACCACTTCAAGGTTATTATTCCTGCATGTGCCCTTCTTGCTTCTTGTCAGCAAGGCGTTCCCATCCCTGCAGGAAGGTTACAAGTTTTCTTCCAGGTGCTAGACACTACTGAAATGATAACTGTTGTCTTCTAGGGTGGTCCTGAGGATATGCACTGAAACTTGCCAACACTGTCAAAATACCCTTTTGGTAGAATGAAAGAACAAAATCTTACTGATGGCAGTTTAAGTTATAAATTTGACTTCCTACTCCTCTTCCCATTTTTATACAAAAGCTAAAATATAGGCATCTGCTTTTAAAATATATTGAAACTTTGCCTATTTAGAGATGGAAGAGAATTCTGTTGAATTTGGAAGAGATTTTTAGAGCAGTGTAGCTGAAAAAAAAGCAAACAACAAACCACCCCAACAAAAAAACATTCTAAACCCGATAAGGAGTTTTCTATGTGATCTTTGTTGATTGCTTCAAGTTTCCCCCAGGGGAATCTCTAAATATATTGTTTTTCAAAAAGCAGTGGTTTGTGGTTTTGCTTTTTTTTTCCTCCTTAGAACAAGTGGTCAAATATCTCCTTGATTAAGTATTGTTCTAAAAGGTTGATGGCTCCTTCTTCTCTCCAGTCATACAGGAGTTCCTGAACTGGAAATATTCATATGTTCTGCTCGTAGAGGAATATATATTTTCCTCTCCAAAGTGAATAAGAAGACTGTTGAAGGAAGCCAGCTCTTGCCTATTAAGTAATACTGTTGTGGCTTGTAAAATAGGGAAATGGAATATCTGAAACTGCAGCTTTCAGTTTGATGCATTATTGGCTGTTACGCCTTTCAGAATTATGAGAGACACAGTTAAAGTATGAATTGAAGAATAATGTCAAGGGAAAAAAAAATGTTACTATTTGGCAGTGGTTTAAAATAAATTAATCTTTAGAAATGTTCAGAGTCAGGTGTTCCCCTTTTGATTCATTCCCTTGCATGAATATATCCCCAGCATTTTGTGTTGTGAATGACCTTTTGCATTTCAACTGAAATTAGAGGCAAGGCTTTCCTTTTCTTTTTTTTTTCCTTCGCCCACACTGAAATAGGAAGATTTTTCTAGTCCAATAAGTAAGCAAACACTTAAAAATGGGAAAGGATTAGGGTTTTAGAGTAAGATGTTCTGTAAAACTGTAGTAAACACAGAATTTTCGATTAACTGGTAACAGAAGGAAAAAATATGGCAGAATTTTTTAGTTACTATCTTAAATTCAGGAGTGTTGGTGGCATTTTTTTTAATTTTCAATTGTGAAATCTGAAGGTTATGGATGTTTGGTATCATCAGCAAACTTGCTAGTGGTGCATTCAAGTCTTGCATCCAGATTAAGTGTATGGAAAGGATTGGACCTAGAATTGAGGGACACTCACCAGCCAGATGTAACCCCATCACCACAGCTCTTTGAGCTCTATTCTTCAGCCAGTTCTTCACCTAGCACACCATGAACCTGCTTATCCCACAGCTGGACAACCTGTCCAGAGGATGATGTGAGGGACAGTATGAAAAACCTTACTAAACTCCAGAAAAAACTTTATCCACCACCTTCCCTTCATCCAGTAGGGAGGTGACCTTATCATAGAAGGATATCAGATTAATTCAGTAGCATTTGCCCTTTGTGAACCCGTGTTGACCGTGCCTGATGATTGCATTATTCTTTAAATGCCTTTCAGCAGTGGCCAGGATAACCTTCTCCATAATTTTCCCAGGATCTGAGGTTAGACTAAAAGGTCTCAATGGCAGAGGAGGGGTGAAAATGTATATGGACTGCTTTTGAAGTACGAGTCAAGTATGTTTGGTTTGTTTTGTTTTTGAGCAAGTGACAATGAGGTGGGAAAAAAAGGAACACTGTTTGCCTCTTATGCTATTTCCCCCAACCTCATTCACTGTAGATATTGCTTAAGCTACAGCCCTCTGTATGGAATATGGCTTGGGAAGTACTAGCTAGCCATGTAAATTAACTTTATCTTGCATACATACAGAAAGTATTTTGAGTCCTTTACAACAGGACCACAGTTTATGCTCCAGAGCAGACACCTCAATAAACTTCCTTAAACTTCCTTTGGTTTCTCAGCAAAGGAAGACTCTGACACATCCCTCCAGCTCAGTAATCATTGTGAGATTTATGGCCCTGGTTGTGAGAGAGCCGCCGAAAGCTGGCTGAGAACAGGAAATCAGAGAATGAGAATCTGGAAACGCTTAGATGCTGAGAGAGGGTGAAGTTCAAAAGCCTGTAGGTGTAAAGAGGAGAAACTTGTGTAGTAGCTGACCGACCATTCTTTCAAAAGGTGTCCTCTGATAGACTTCACAGCACTTAGTTTTTATTTAGTGGGGGGAGAAACTTTGGCATTTTGTTATTTCTTGTTTAAAGAATGAGTGGATTTTTGGAATTCCACGACCCCAAGTGTTCTGTTAGGCTGTACCAGGTAAAAGGGTATATTATATTCTAATGAAAAGTTACTCTAGGTTAAGCAAAATGAGTTTTGAAAGTTTAGTTCTGTTTAACTTTCTATTAAGCAAACATTGGTGTTGAAGCAGACCTTTGCTAGGGCATAAGTTAGGCATCAGTGTCTTGAAGTCAGTGTCAATATCCCTTTCTTTCTTTGAAAATTTTCAAAGGAATAGTGTGTGTTTGTCATTCTTTCAAATTAAAGAGCTGCATGACAGCCAGGTTCATGAAGTTGATAGGGTACCCACAATAACCTTCCTTCCTGCTGTTACAGGTGGCTCTATCCCATGCTTCCAGACTGTCTTGGGCTTTTTCTGCTTTTTTGGTGCCATTAGATTTTGTGGTTGAGATGCATGTTAGTGTGTAGTTATGTTTGCTTGTAGTCTCACTTAAGGTAAAAGTTTTGTAGTACATTCCACCTTG